>CAKMXH010000021.1:0-445839 GCA_928722295.1 Ustilago curta | reverse complement strand
CCTAACCCTAACCCCTAACCCTAACCCTAACCCTAACCCTAACCCTAACCCTAACCCTAACCCTAACCCTAACCCTAACCCTAACCCTAACCCTAACCCTAACCCTAACCCTAACCCTAACCCTAACCCGTCAGACTGATAGTGTATCTAGTTCCAATTCATCTAGTGTGTGCGTGAACTTGAAAGAGTCCAATCAATCCCCCAAGTTACGCTTGCGCTCCTTCCATCTTTCTGCCTCCTGCTTTTCTGTAGCACACCGAATGAGATAGAGTATGTTGTGCTTCTTTGGCTCCTTTTGCATCATCAGCGCCTTGCGGAAGAAGCAAGTAATTGCCATCCGATCATTTGGATCGCTGCCAGCTTTGATGTGTGCCGGATGCTGCAGTGTGCGGTGATAGACCGAGTTTGAAAGGAAGAACACAACATCAAGCGGCTGCAGTACCAGCTGACAGTTGTATTCCCGCAACTCCAAGATAGCGTGCTGACCAAGATTGATGAGGATCGAGACATCGGCATCCTTGCTGTCAATGTGTGAGGTACCAGAGAAGCCTTGGAACGGAGAGAAGGTCGAATACAGCGGCTGGCAGATGACATCAAGTCCTTCCACCCGCTTGTTGGCCCAAGGAAAGTGAATGTGCTCTCGATCGGTGAGCTCTTGCCGGAAGGAGTTGCAAAGGCCAGAGTGTTTGTTGTCGACAATTGCCTTTTCCACATGCTCGCTGAAGAAGATCTTGAACCAAGCGATAAAGTCTGCTACTGCCTGCTTGCCCGCCTCATTGCCAGATTGATGTGTCTCTGATGAGATGACCAGACTGACTTCAGTCTGATCGTACCAAGCACCAAAGTGGAAGTGCGGAGACTTCTGCCGATCCTCAATCTGACGGCTTGCCGGAGAATGCTTCTTGCACTTTGCCGTTGTGCACACATTCTGGAACTTGCGCATGCCTTCGGTGGCCCGGTGTTCCATCAGCTCTGCAACATTGAGGAAGGGTGGCGCAAACCGCTGCAGGAGGATCCGACTGGTGTCAGCATCGGTCAAGGTGATGTTGCGCACATAAGGCTGGTTCTTGCTGTCGGTGAACTTGGTGAGCGCTTCACCGGTGATGTGAATGGGATTGTCAAGCTGGACATCGGCATTCCTGGCTGCAGGCATTGTCTTTGTGTCAAAGACTTTCTTGATCGGAATGGTCTCTGCTTCGGTGACTGCCAGAGTGTAGATCTCTCGTTTGTCACGCTTCTGTTGTGCTTGGCTTGTGGGAACTGCTTTCAACATTGCTGACTGACAAAGTAAAGGTGCCGATGCAACAGAGAAGATTGACGCAAGCTGGTGTGACGAGAGGATGTGGAAGATGGAAGAGTGTGGGAGATGTACCATCTCTGAGAGCCGATGAGAGTGCCAGGTGGGCCAACATCTCTGAGAGCCGATGAAAATGCCAAGTGGGTGGCCATCTCTGAGAGCCGATGAAAATGCCAGGTGGGCCAACGTCTCTGAGAGCCGGTGCAAATGCCAAGTGGGTGGCCATCTCTGAGAGCCGGTGAAAGTCCTGTGCATGTCAGCGTCTCTGAGAGCCGATGAAAATGCCAGGTGGGCCAACGTCTCTGAGAGCCGATGAGAGTGCCAGGTGGGCCAACGTCTCTGAGAGCCGGTGCAAATGCCAAGTGGGTGGCCATCTCTGAGAGCCGGTGAAAGTCCTGTGCATGTCAGCGTCTCTGAGAGCCGATGAAAATGCCAGGTGGGCCAACGTCTCTGAGAGCCGATGAAAATGCCAGGTGGGCCAACATCTCTGAGAGCCGGTGAAAACATCAAGTAAGCTGCCACCTCCCAGAGTCGGTCAAGATATCCACACAAGTCACCATCTTCCAGGATCCGACTGAATGCCAGTAACCAGTGCTCATCGGACACTGCTCACCGCTCACTGCCAGTGCTTGCTGCTCACCGCTGTCTCTTTCTCCTTGCAGCTTGGCACTCACTGAGCTCAACGCACACTGCACACCGCACATTGAGACGGATGCTTTTGAGAGACGTGTCACTGACCATTGTAGAGAAAAAGAAAACGCAGCAAAAACAAAGACGCCATTGCAAACTGACAGACTCATTAACAATTGAACCCCATAGCAGGTTTGTCAAAGAATCGTTCAGCTTGCGACGGAGGATTAACACAATAAATTGTGCGGCAACGCAGGATCGAACCCACGTCCGTCCCATGACGGCCCCTTTTCCCAAAAATGGGTTCTCAATGGCTCACCGTAAATGGTGAGATCAGCCACTAAGCTACGGAATCATTGTTGACAGACTGGGAGCTTATCTTGTTGATGTATCTGACGCAACTGCCTATAAGTCATGTCACCAGTAGTGCTTGTCGGACACTGCTCACCGCTCACTGCCATTGCTTGCTGCTCACCGCTGTCTCTTTCTCCTTGCAGCTTGGCACTCACTGAGCTCACTGAGCTCAACGCACACCGCACACCGCACACTTTGCAATAAGAAACAACTTGATTAACGGTACTAAGACGGATTGCTTACACGACTGCTTCCACAGCAGCTGCAAAGATGGCAAATGCAAGGAACACATTCTCGCCTTTGTACTGAACGCTGGATCCAAGCAATGCGGGAACTTCTTTTACATCCAACTGCAAACCCAGCCGCTGCAGCACATCTCTGCAATGATTGTCGCTGCGTAGAACTGCCGCCACCACCGGAAGAACAAGGTCTGAATACTTACGGCTGCAGCGTATGGTAGAAGAGGAGGTGTTGTTGGTGCAGATGCGGATCGGAACATAGCAAGAGAAGCACGCAATGCCGCTTGCTTTCTTGTACTGCTTCAACTCCTTCTTGAACTGACCAATGAACGTAGCATTGATCTTTGGACCACTTCTGGGAAACACACTCCAGCAGTCGCAAGCCGCAAACGTGTGATGGATGCAGTCTGGCCGCTGACATGTGTGCTGGCGGCAGAACAGGTAGCAGAGCGGGCAGATCCTGTTGAAGCTGTCAAGCAGCCCTTTGATGCTGGTCTTGTCCATTGTTGGAGCGGTTGGCGGAATGTTGTAGAGTGCATCGAGACTGAGCTGCGGTGAGAGAGTCAAAGCCTGCTCTTGCGGCCGCTGCTGTTGCTGCTGCTGCTGCTGTGTCGGAGAGCTGGATACAGTGATGACGCTGCCCAGTGCTGTGGTGCCACCAACTCTGCTTGCATGCACACTACGGTCCCTCTTCTCTGACATTGGTGGAGACTCCAAGGCAATCATCTTGCGTGGTGGAGTCAGCGGTTCTTCCACATGCAGCCTGCAAAGGTCGCAAAGTGCAAAGTCCGGCTGACTGAGGCAGGTCACTGGCATGCCATCAAGATACGTTGAAAGCATCAAGCGCCGGCATGTCTCCTCCTTCACATATTCCTGAACACACTCCTTGTGCTGCATCAACTGCGGTGTCAGCAGTACAGCCGTGGCCAGATTGCCGCTGCGGCCTGCTCTGCCAGACTCTTGAGCATAGCTGACAATATCCCATGCATCACCGTAATGGACCACCAGCTGAACATGCGGAGGATTGATGCCCGTGCCAATGGCTGATGTGCCAACCAGGATACGTTTGCAGTTCTCTGTCTCTGCCGCAGAGCACTGGAGCCACCTTGACAGTGTTGCTGCCTTGCCGTTGACATCTGCATGGATGAAAGAGCAGCCCAGCTGCTCCGCTAGTGGCTCCACCGCCTCCTTGTACTTGCAAAAGATCATCACCGGACCGCTGGAGTGCTTGGCAAGCAGAGACTGCAGCTGACGGTCCTTGTCTTGCAAAGACATCACCTCGATAACTGCATAGGCAATGTTCTTGCGGTTGGTGGCTGCACGGATGAGACCAGTACCCTCTTGCAGAAGCATCAGCGCTGTCTTGAAGGATGCAAGCATGGATGGCGGCAGAGTTGCAGTGAGGAAGTACTGCGGCACCTTCAGCTTGGACACCAGCCGCTTGACCTTGTCCATTGCCGATCGGAACTCTGCTTGCGTGATGCAGACATGGCACTCATCAAAGAACAGCGCTGCCAGCCGCTCCTGCTGCATCAGACTCTGCAGCCAGTTGCTGAACGGCTCCGAATAGCAGTTCTCCACCGCAACAAAGACCAACTGACTGCCCTCCACCTTGTCAGCGCACTGGTAGCCGGTCCACTTGCTTGCAGCAATGCCGGCATCTCTGCATTGGTGGATGAGATCATCGGTCAGCGCAACAAACGGCACAACCACAACAACAACCGATGCTGGTGGAAGCCAGTGAAGCGGAGCCATGAACAGTGCTGACTTGCCAGACCCGGTGGCCATCACAATGATCAGCGGCGACTCTCTGCTGTGAATAGCATTGAGCGCATATGCTTGCTCCACCGTCTTGGCCCGGTAGCTGCCTGTCACCTTGAAAAGCGCTTGGCTGATGGCGCTGGAGATGGCAGCAGAGCGGCCACTGCTGGTACTTGCTTGAGGCCTGGCAGGAGCAGCATGCTCCAGCTTCTGCTTGACGGACCGCACATCTTCTTGAACAGAATCCAGCTGCCGCTTGAGAGCGTTGATGGCCTTTGATGAATCACTGCTGCTGGCACTTGCACTGATGGGAACCAGCTCGGCCACCTCTTCCTTAAACCGTGTGCGCAGCTTCCAAAATGCATGCCACCGCTCCGACACCTCCAGCATGGCCATCATGCTCTCGTCATTCAGCTGATGCAGCATGCTTGCATCCAGACCATAGTGCTGCTGAGCGGTGCTGGTGGAGTGGCCAGCTTGGAGGTCATGTGTGTGATCCTCCAACTCCTCCGATGTGATCTTCTTGGGACGGATCAGTTTGCGGTCAATGCTCACCGCCAGCTGCCGCCATGTACGTACACTGAGACCATTTGATGTTGCACATACATACTGCTTGTAGAGGCTCTTGAGCGTGTTGCTGATATCACCAGTGGCCCATGGCTTGCCAGCGTGATCCACCAGGAGCATTGCACTGGGCTGGCGTGGCTTCACCACTGAATTGTAGAGCATGTGGATGAATGGCACCACCTGCCAGATGTACCAGATCACCAGGCAGCCAACTGCATGCGGCAAGAAGCGTGGAATGATCTTCTGCCACCCAGTGCCCTTGTTGCTGGGCAGAGCGGTGAACATGACACCGTCATGGACAAACAAGTTGCGTGGGCCCAGCAGCGTGTTGGTGTGCTGCAGCTGGACCAGCTCCGTACCTCTAGCAGGCAGTCCACCGCTGAGTTCAATGAGCACCGCCAGCAGCTTGGTGAACTCATCGTGGATGGCAAAGTACCGCTGTGCAGCTGCTGGGTCAAACCTGGCCTCCTTGGAGTATGGGTCCATCAGCTGCAGCGATGCTGGAGCCTCACCAAGGACCGCACGGCAGAGGATGCTTGGCAGCGCTGGCTGCTTGCTGCATGCCTCTGAAAGGTTGAAGCCAGGACGTGTGTTGCAGATGTTGTCCACCACTCGACCAAGATTGATGACATTCTCAGACTTGCCATTGTCTTCCAGCAGACGCAGCTGAGTGAGGAGCTTGTCCGCTTGCTGCTGAGCACCATGCATGAGCGCTTGCAGCTGCTCCACTGCAATGGTGTCTACGCCAAACGTCACCTTGCTGAGATCCTTGGTCCACTGAAATGCAAACCCGCTTCCATCGTCTTGAGCCAGTGCTTTACCATAGCAGTGGAGGGACTGCAAATGAGCACTGGCAGAGTGGCTGTCATGGTGGACATACTCTTTGAGCATACGCTTGACCTCCACCACCGTCTCTGCGGCACCAAGATCCACAACTGCACCGCACTCCTTGTCAAGCAGGTGCTCATGCAGCACTGCACGGAAGCAGAACTCCAGCGCTGCAATGTCAGAGGTGGAAGCACTGACCGGCTTCAGCGTGCCATCAGCACTGACGCAAAGGTGGAGAAAGAGACGGGATAGCGTCAGCTCCTCAGTGTGGCCAAATGCTGCTGGCTGTTGCGTGACCAGCAGGACTGACAGCTCCAAGAGCAGCGCATCCACATTGGCAGTCAATGCAGGGTCGGAGCAGCCATCTTTCTCTTCAACGCAGCCGTAAAGGTCACGTAAACAGAGCAGCGCTTCGTCCAACTCTCCATTGAGGCCAAGATGAGCATCCAGCATATCCTTGCCATAGTAGCCCAAGTCTTCACCGTCAAAGTAGATGTGGAAGAGCAGCGCAAGCATGTATGCCCACAGCTCAGCGCGCTTGCTGACCGTCTGTGCACTGAGGCTGTACGGCTTGCTTGGATCCGGGCCGTAAGCATGGAACAAGGCCTGGACCTTGCGGCTGGAGTTGAGCAGACCACTCATCCATGCAGCTGCTGCTTTCTTGCTGGCTCCGTAAACCCAGTGAGCACCATACTGGTAAGCACCTTTCCACCGCTTGGTGTCACCACGCAAGAGACCAATGGCAGCAATGGGCTTGCCAGCCCAGTATGTCTGCCAGTCCAGGACACGCGCCCAAGGACCAAGGTTGCCGGTGTAGTCTGATGGCTGGACTTGAGCGTCAATGCCAGCATTGCGGAGCAGCTCTTCATCCTGCTTGAAGAAGGCGTCAACTTTGTCCTTGGCAGCATCATCCAGCCTGTCCATGGACATTGCTGCATTGAGCACAGAAGCAGAAGGTGGAGGCAGCAGCTGCTGCTGAGCGTTGGGAGTCTGGACATGCACATAGCGGAGATTGCTCTTGCTGACCTGCCAAAAAAGCTGGATGGCATCATTGCGGTGGAACTTGATGGCACCATCAGCATACTGGTGTTGCTTGACGTGCACATTGATTGAGGACTTGCTGATGACACTGTAGGTGCAGACGCTGCAGTGCTTGCCGTCGTAGCTGATGTCCAGCTCCGGAATGAATGGCACCGGCAGCAGCTCCTTGTTGAGCAACACCATAGAGGGATGTTCCAGATTGAGTTCTTGAAGGACACTGTTGAGTGCAGTCCGCTGACCGGCATCCAGCACGTAGGAGTGGAATTGCTTGATGTGAGCGGCAACGTCCTTGGCCAGTGGCACCAGAGCAAGTGCGTGGCTGCAGTCTTTGCGGGTGCAGACCAGGATGCGTGGATGGTCAACAACACGGAGGTGGAACTCCTGCAGCTGCGTAATCTGCTCACTGGTGATAGGCAGAACCGGTCTGCTGTAGCTTGGAAGATGCAGAGAAATGTCAGTTACGGCAATGTCAATTATGCATGGTGACGCGTCAGCAGTAAATACATACCTCTGGATCGGAGAGCTGGGAGCTGAGAGCACATCATGCTGAGTGATGGCATTGTGGCCGTCATTGGTGCCAGCACCAAGATAGCAGCAGTCGGAGAGCTGGGACATGGTTGAGAAGAGATGGAGTGGAGAGTGGAGAGCGGTGAGCAGAGAGCAATGAGCGGTGAGCAGAGAGCGGTGAGCAGAGAGCGGTGAGCGGTGAGCAGTAAAGTACAGAGAGTGAATCTTGAATCTCAGTCTGTCAACCACACAAGAGAGCATATATATGTTTGCGCTCAGCCTCAACAGCATCAAGCGGAACTGTCAGCGGTATCAGACACACAGACAAACAAGCATGGCCGTCTCAAAGCGTTTGCGGTCAGTATTGACAAAGAGAAGAGACCGCAAGGCGCAGCAGTCAGTGGACTCACGCTCACATACAAAGAACAACCACAGGCCGCTGAAAGGGTACTGTGCTCATTTCTGTGCGGTGAGAATCAACGCATTCAGTCCCACTCCATTGATTGACAGACAGTCAATGCGGACAAAGGCTGAGAATGCCAACACACTTCAACGGCTGCAAGCTTTGTCTCCCACTCTAGCTGGCCGCAAGACGTACATCCCACGGTCTATGCTCCCTTTGTCTGTGGCAGACCGCAAGACGCGTCTGTCCGTTGCAATTACCTTGAATTTCTTATGGCTGGTGTCTGTCCATGCTTTGTCTGTTGCAGACCGCAAGATGCGTCTGTCTGTTGCAATTTCCTTGAATTTCTTACGGCCAGCGTGTATCCACGCTTTGTCTGTGGCAGACCGCAAGTTGCGTCTGTCCGTCCGTTGCAATTTTCTTGGATTTCCTACGGCCCACGGTCACAAAGGGTGGAGAATGCATGGCTACAACAAAGGAGACCGCTGACCATGGGAGCCTCTGCTGGCCGCAAGACTTTCTAGGCTGCTGGCTGTGGCCATGACCACTATTTCACGCTTCTTTTCTCTGCCATAATTTCTTGGATATTTGCTTGCATTATTCACTGTCAATGTCATTCACCTAGCCCGTTGAGACTGTACGCAAGCATGTCTACCATTCAATCCTGAAAGTTGTCCATGTGTAAAACAGTCAGCCGCCTGCACTGAGACCATGAGTGGCAAGCATATGCAATGAGCAGTGACTATAGCCTTGAGGTCTACAGTCTCTAGTCTGACTGTGCTTGCGGTCAGTTGGCCTCACTAAGCCTTGCGGACACACACACAGCTGCTTATGGACAGACAGCAGCTTGCGGACAGACGGCAGCTTGCGGACAGACGGCAGCTTGCGGACAGACAGCAGCTTACGGACAGATGGCAGCTTGCGGACAGACAGCAGCTTGCGGACAGTGGCTGACTGTTGCATGCTGAAAAAGTTGAATCAGTCCGCAAGGCACTAGCACAGTGTCTGAATTTCACAAAATTTCCCTGAATTTTGATGCGTCTGGCCGCAACGGACAGACAGCACCTTGCGGACAGTGGAGAGTCTTGCGGTCACTGGGTGACCGTCACACTGAAAAAGTTGAATCAGTCCGCAAGGCACTAGCGCAGTGTCTGAATTTCACGGAATTTCCCTGAATTTCCCCATTTTGGGACGCGTCTGGCCGCAAGAATTTCAAACCGTAAGCGCACTGGAGCAGTGTCTTTTGCGCTGACCGTCGGGTACGGACGAGCTGGCCAAGCAGGCCCATTTGGCAGGGCGGACGCGTCCGCCTCGGGCGCCTTTGCATCCGCCGCCTAGGGCTAGGGCTAGGACAACCCTGCTTGGCCATCTGGCACACATGGAGAAGCTCTCAGTCCGACAGCTTGGTGGTATCCGGGTGGAGGCAACCATCACCAGCCCAACGCTCAGCCTTGCTGTCCGCAACATTGCCACCACTCCTGTGCTCAACATCTCCCAGTACATGACGCCTAGGGTGGAGGCAATGGAGCCATACAAGATCCGGAGCATCAAGATCAGCAAGGAGGACTACATCAAGAACCTGCGTGATCTGCTGGCCAAAGCGGAGGAGCAGGAAGTCTTCCAAGGCCGTATGAATGGTCCTGCTCACCCAGACTCCCAGCAGATCATCATCGACCTCTTCAATGCTCTTGGCTGGCACACTGGCCGCTTTGAGCCAACTCAGTGGGATGATCCAGCTGCATGGTGGCTCCACTCTCCAGGAGAAGCACCAGTGATCACCAGCAATGATGTGGAGATGGAAACACAAACCGAGGAGCGCCATCAGCCATCTATGGCTCTCCTGAAGCGCCGTCTACGCACTATGGATGCCCTGCGTAGCTTCTTTGACCAGGCCAAAGGTCAGGTACCATGCCCCAAGTGCCAGAAGCAAGCTCCAGCTCTGTTCAACCAAGGTGGGCGCCGTCAGTTCTGCCTGCAGTGCAACGGCTGCAAATCACGCCTCAATCAGCACCAGGCTCGAGAGTACTTTGGCCAGCTCCTGGATCAAGGCCATCTAGAGGTAGACTTGGGTCCAGAGCCAGAGCCGGTGGCTATAGAGGAGGTGACCACTGAGGAGGAGGACATTGACATGCCTGACCTTGGCAGCAAGTCAGACTCCTCAGCAGACCAGGCTCCCGTCCATCCTCTGCATGGCCCACGCCGTCAAAGCAGAAGACTACGCAGGTGCTCAACCCCGCTGGCACCAGCTGTAGAGCAAGCAGGGCCTGCAATGCCAACCATAGACTTGGAGCTCCACAATCATGGCACTGATGTTGTGGTGCTCCTTCCAGCAGTGCCATCAGCCCCTGCTGTTGCTCAAGATGCTGGAGAGACCAATCCCAGCATCCAGGCCATCCTCGATGAGCTTGACATGGAGCTAGCAGCCAACCCAAGGCGTAGAGAGACACCCAACCCCTTCGTGGCAGCGCCTGTGGCATCTCCTGCAGTCACCCTGCCCTCCAGCCAGCTGCTGCAGAGCAAGCCAAGCCTCCATGCTGTTGATGGAGTCACTGTACTGGCTGCCACGCTGCACAGCCTGTACAACCTCAAGGTCAGCAATGTGATTGGCAAGGACGGCAACTGCATGTTCAGGGCCATGGCATACCACCTGACTGGCAACCAGGCTCGCCATATGATGGTCAGGATGAAGGCCATTCAATGGCTCCAGCGCCATCCTGACATCCTGCTGGCATTTGCGGCCCATGGCAATGGGCATCTCTCTGCTGCCACGTACCTGGCCAACATGGCCAAGCCAGGCACATGGGGTGATGAGATCATGCTCATGGCCATTGCACAGGCATTCAGCGTCTCCATCATGGTCTACTCTGGTGTTGACCCTCAGACAGGTGACAGCCATGGCACTGTCTACCCTCACAATGCAGAGGGACCACACTATGGCCTTTACCACCTGGCCAGGTCCCAGCATTATGAGCTCCTGTTCCCCTGATCAATTCTGTCCCAATGAGTTCCGTATGTAAATAGGTTGTGGGGCCTAGGGCACTTTTTCCCACTGGGTTTTTTTCCCCTAGGCCATGTAAATAGTCCGCATGTAGATACGCTCACTCCAAGACAATAGTATACACGTCTATGCATAGTTCATGCCTGCCTGTGGTGTGTGACTGGCCCTGCTGCCGACCCTACTAACGGCACCGACCAAAGTCAGTCGGATGGCCCTGCAACTCTGCAGCTGCACTTCCCCAGCTCTGTCCACCATAACACAAGTCAATAACAGCCATGTTAGTACATCCAATGCGGTCGACCCTACCTGTTCAAAGTAGGGTTAGGGGTAGGGTCCAGCCTCGGAAAAATTTCACCCCTAGGGGCTGGAACACAACCTGCTCCGATACTGTCAGATATGGCTTCTCCATGTCAGAGAACCCCAGCGCACATCAAAAAACGCCCACTTATTATGCCAGAAGGGTCTAACCCTACTGGGGTAGGGGCTGGCCAACACGTTGACCCCTACCCAGCCATGACCGCAAGCGGTACAGCATTGACCTTGCAGATACAGCCGTTTGGCACCATTTGACACATATGTCATTAAGGGACGGAGCCAATTGGAGCCACTTTTTTCGGCCGCTCAACCCTCCAATGGTCCCCCCTTTGGTTTTGACCGATTTTGCACTCCCGCCAACCCTACACCCTCAGTATGCATTCTCCATCCCCGCTTTCTTGCATACACTAGTTTTTCACCATTACGCACCTTCTGGTGGCATCAGATCCCGCAAAAGCCAGAAAAAGGTCTCAGACCCTACCTTGACCCTACATCCCGACCCTACTTTTGACCGACCGCCCTGACCCATTTTTATAGTCAACTTGCGTAGGGTCAACTAATGACTTTAACCAAACTCACCTAGGACTATCCAGTGACGCATAGAAAAGTGGGTGTTGCGTCGCCAACCCTACCCGGGATACCCCTTGTAACCCTAACCCTGGCAAGCATATGGTCAGTTGGCCTCACTAAGCCTTGCGGACACACAGCTGCTTATGGACAGACGGCAGCTTGCGGACAGACGGCAGCTTGCGGACAGACGGCAGCTTGCGGACAGACGGCAGCTTGCGGACAGACTGCTGCTTACGGACAGACGGCAGCTTGCGGACAGACAGCAGCTTGCTGACAGTGGCTGACTGTTGCATGCTGAAAAAGTTGAATCAGTCCGCAAGGCACTAGCACAGTGTCTGAATTTCACAAAATTTCCCTGAATTTTGACGCATCTGGCCGCAACGGACAGACAGCACCTTGCGGACAGTGGAGAGTCTTGCAGTCACTGGCTGACCGTCACACACTGAAAAAGTTGAATCAGTCCGCAAGGCACTAGCGCAGTGTCTGAATTTCACGGAATTTCCCTGAATTTCCCCATTTTGGGACGCATCTGGCCGCAAGAATTTCAAACCGTAAGGGCACTGGAGCAGTGTCTTTTGCGCTGACCATTGGGTACGGACGAGCTGGCCAAGCAGGCCCATTTGGCAGGGCGGACGCGTCCACCTAGGGCTAGGGCTAGGATCTGCACACACAACAAAACGCTCAACACAGCTGTCTGGCCTGCTCTAAGGGCAGAGAAGAATTCATGGAAGAAGAAAGCAAAAGAGGCACGGAAAACTGTATTTATATATTGTACACATCTCAAGCTGTCATAAGCAAATGAGAAAAATAAAGAAAAGTCCAAACGAAACCCTACACGACAGAGGAGGATAGAATGATGCCGCGATTTCACTGCTGAGGCGCCGAAGCTGCGGGCGACGGCTGAGCCAGAAGCGTCGAGATGTGCTTGTAAAAGTCGACGTGGCTAGCGTTGGGACCGTTGGCGTAGACAAAGCTGGCGGCGACCTTGGCCGCAAACGCTGAACGAGCATAAGCCTCAGGGATGCGCTCGATGAGCTTGGCGAGACCGACCTTCTTGATGAGAGTGGGAGGAAAGACCTGGCCGAGGACAGCCGAACGGAGCTGCTCATTCGAGAAGAGGTCGGTGGCTTCAAGCTCCTCCGAGAGCTTGTTGAGCGTGGTGCTGAGCTCGGTCGAAATGGTGGATCTTGGCTTGCCCGTCTCGATGTTCTCGCGCCAGATGGCTTCGAATTCGGCGCGAGCGTTGCGGCCAATGATGGTCTGGATGTCGCGAACGTACGAGAGGTAGAAGTTGGTCGGCTTGCCGTCCTTGAAAAGCATCGACTCGACATACTCGGCATCTTCGAGCGAGAGACCGCAGAGCACTTCGAGCGACGACGAAGTGACGCCGCCCTTGTTGGCAGATGCGTCAGGGTAGAGGATGACGCCGCGCTTCTCGAGCTCCAGTCGCGCTTGTCTGGTGATGAACAAATTCGCGCCCTCGACAATGTACTTGAAGTGAGGCTTGCCGTCCTGGTCAAACAGCTGGTTGACGTTGGAGATATTGATGGCTTCGGGACGACCACCGCAAGGGACAAATAGGTCGGCCTTGAAACGGAGGTGAGCCGAGTTTCGGAAGGCCACGCCATCTGGGACAACCTCGCCGGTGGGGAGTTTGACGTCGTTCTGCTCGACGAGAACGCGGTAGCCGTTGGCGCTGAGCTTGGATGCGTCGAACTCGGAGATCATCTTTCGTGCCTTGGCGAGGCGCACCAGCTCCTGCCTGTTGAGTCCGATAGGGTCGTAGATGACACCGCTTCCGTCGATGATGGCAACCGTCTTGTCTACGGAGAGGAGGATCTCGTTGGAGCCGAGATCTCCATCGGGGCCACCAGTCTGGACCTTGGTGACCTCTTGCTCCTTGAGACCAAGCATCCTGTAGATGCCGATGATGTACTGACGCACGGACAGCGAAGTCATACCCCAGACGTCGTGGGGAACACCACCAAGAGTGGCGGCGGTCTTGCCGGTGGTGAACGACTTCCACCAAGGAGCGCCACGGGCGCGAGCGTGCTCTGCGGCAAAGTCCATGAGGTCGGCGGTGCCCTCATCGGGGCCGAGGAAGAGGATCTCCTCCTTGCCGAGCAGGTCGACAATCTCTTCCTTGACACCAGGAGTCTGACCCTTGATGAGCAAGTCGAGGATGGCATCAACGTACTTCTCAAAGGCGAGCTTAGGGTTGGCGTCGAGCGTGGGCAGGATGGTACCCTTTGCACCGCCCTCTGGAATCTCCTTGTTCTTGAGATGCTGCGTCGAGGCGAGAGCGTAGTTCTCGTCAAAGAGGGTTCGCTGGTTGATCGAGTAGTTTTCGCGATTCCTGGAGCGGACGATTCGAATACCGCCTCGGGCCACATCACGGAAACGGACGTGGAAGCCGCGGAACTCGGCACCGACGACAAAGATGATACCGTATGGCTTGACGGGGTACTCGACCTCGGGAAGGAAGCCAGGGTCGAGGCGGAAGGAAAGGGCGACCTTGGTAGGGGTGTAGAAGTTGGTCTTGAGGACGGCCTTGTTGAAGAAGAGGAAAGCCTCGAGAACCTGACGCTCGTGCGAGTTGTTGGCGGCCTTCCGGATGCGGTCGTACATCTGGTTGTCGTCCAACACCTCCTCCTTGACAAGACGCTGGTAAGACAGGGTGGGCACCAGCTCCTGGTCGTCAGCACCGCCAGGGTAGTGGATGTTGGCAAAGTGGACGTAGAGGAGACGAATGAGGGTGGGGTGGTTTTCGATGACCTCCTGAATCGACTGCCGGGTGAAAGTCTCTTCACGGAATCGAAGCTTGATCTCGTTGAGGATGGCAGCCTGCTGCGAGTCGTTTTCGTTGAGCACGTTGCGCAATGCCTGATAAGCTTGACCGAGACGATTGCAGAAATGCTGAGCAAAGAGCCAGCCGACGTAAGCGTAGGTGGCTTCCTGCACGGCGTGCGTGTTCTCAGCAAGGGCAGGCTGGAAGAAGGGGTTGTCAGGCAGGACGTAGATGAGAGAAGCCTCCTTCATGACCTGGTGAATCGAGTGCTCGATAGGAGGGCTGTTGGACGCCGGAAGCGGGTTGAGGTAGATCGAGATGATGGTGACGTTGTTGGAAAACTGCTCGACGTACTTGCGAGACGAAAAGAGGCCGTAGAAGTGGTAGAGATCGGAGAGAGCGCTAAAGAAGCTGTTGGTGGTTCCCATTCGATATCCGATGACGATCCTGCGTTCTCGGCTGCCCTCGACCTCAAACATCTCGATGACGGGACCCTGCCTGCGGAGGACCTCGTCCATGATGCTCTGGTAGATGTCGAGCGTGTTGTCGCTCGCCTTTGTGAGGAAGGTCTTGTCCGAGACGGCACGGATGTCGGCATAGCTGGGCGAGTCAGGAGTGGGGCGAGGCTCGACAAAGTTGCACTTGGCCAAGAAGTAGCAACGCAGCTGCTGCTTTGACTGGGCCGAGACGGAACCGGCGGAACGGTAGGTCTCGAGACGGTAGGCCTTGTCGACGGAAGACTTGTCGAGGTAGTTTGCGTCGATGCGACGTTCCCACTGAGGACCTTGTGCCTGCGATTTACCGGCCTGAGACGAGTGGATGAAGACGGCGCCATTCTCGGATTCCTTTTCGAGGTCGATCTCGAGGCTGTTGGAGTGCTTTGTGTAGGCCATGATCTTTGCACCAAAGAGTGCGAGGACGTGGTCTGCCACGGTCTCTACGCTCTCGAGAGCAAAGTAGGTGTCGTCGATTCCGAGGTTCCTAGCAAAGAGAATATAGGAGTTGAGATAGTAGCGAAAGTCAGCAAAAACAGAGAACTTGCCGGCCTGCTTACTTGGAAAAGAGAGAAGGAAAGTACTCACTGGTAGAACCAGTCGACCTCGGCGGTAACAAGGTCAGGAGGGATGAAGCCTTTGCCGGAGAGAAGCTTCTTTACCTGGGCAGCCTGATCCGCTTTGCCCTCGAAGATGGTGTCGGTGTAGCCGGCATTGTTGGCAATGACGTGGTCGATGGGAGTATGCGAGCCACTTCTGGAGGACGAGTTGTTGACGCTGAGGAGAGCCGACTTGACCTTGGAGACGTCGTCCAAAGGCGATGGTTGGTCTATCGAGGGAGCCATCGTGTTTGTAGCTGAAGCAAAGAGTCCTCGTTGACGAGGTGATCTCAGCGCGTTGCGATTCCAAAGGAGGAAGTGGTGGTGGGGATCAAGCCGAGTCTATCAGCGCCGAAACGAAGGAGGTGACAGAAGAGAGAGGGCGTGATGAATGCTCTGAAGCGTGGGAAACTTCAAGCGATGGTGTCAAAGCGATGAGTAGCAAAGATGTGAGCAGGTCGGAAGGGCCGATTATTTATATAGCTTGTACAGGAAAGAGCTCATGACGAAGGCACACTCCAAGGACCGTGTCGGTGACAAGCAACATCAGGCTGTCCCAGTCGCAGTCACGTCAGCTCGACCGACTTGATGAGGCGTAGTGGGGACAACCGAAAGACGGCTACCGCTTCTGGCGCTCCCCTCCACGGCTGCCGGTCAAACGAGCTTAGGGCCAGAGGCCGAAAGAGTCAATTGTTGTCTTTGCTCCAGAGCATTCTTGCTCATTCCTTCGGTATCTGGCTCTCTAATCTTACTCCTGAATCGGAGCGCCAACAAAAGAGCAACACACAAGGAAGCAACATCATCTGACACGAATTCGCAAACCCGTGCTGTGTGTGGCCCCGTGCCCTTTCGGAATCTTTTCGAAAAATTGCACCCTCCACCCACGCCCGCCCGCTTTTTTTTATTTACTTACAATATAAATTTTATTTTTTGTTGTTTTTTTGGGAGGAAAAGCTTGGCCCGTGTCGCGGATGTTGGCCCTCTTGTACGCGCCTTGCTGTCATTCTCGGATTGCTAGCCGGTATGCGATTGGCCTGCTCTTTAAACGCCATTCAAATTGCCAGCCATGGATACCTGAACAAGATGCTGAGCTCGAAGAAAAGCAGGCTAGGCTTTGTTCGACGTCGCAGGAGTTGCAGCGTAAGAGGGAGTTGGTGGCCGTCAAGAGGGGCTGTGTTGATGTTGAGTCGGGACGTCTTGAGTGCTGCCGTGGTCCCACTTTGTTCGCCGCCGTTGGACACGAGACCCTACAGCCAGTCCGAACCTCTCGCGCCTTTTTATTTATTTTTAATTTTCTATTCTTTGGAAGAAAAGCCTCGCCTCGACCAGGGCTACCCTGCTGCTCTTCAGTGACCGTTAAATGCGAAAGGCCATGCTTTGTCCCTTCAAGACTGGCTGTGAGCCCGATCGGAGGCAGTAGACCCGATACTTGTACACACAAGAGCAAGAGACCATGTCGTGGCACCACACAGGTGGGAGAAGCATCAGACTCGTGCTTGCAATCCCTGCACACCATTCGCAGGGGCCTAAGCATGCAAGTGTGAACAAGTTCGAGGAGCATGTTCACACCGAAGTAGCGTCATGTGTCCTAAGCCACCGTTTGGTGGATCGGCGATGTGTGATTGGTGCGAAATTGGTGAAGGGTGCACAGCTCGCGATCCCGTCATTTCGAGTTGCGCAGCTCGTCAGTCGGGCAACATCAAACGACCTGTTCTTATCCTTACATGTCGTTGTCTTGGGGATGGGCATTACAGGTTGAAGTGAAGTGAGGTCTTGTGACCAAAATTGGCGCAGCTGGACGACGCTGGCTGTCCAAACAAATTCCATCTTGCCAGGCACACAAGAAATTCGAAAGGATCGACGAATCACGTCCCGAACTCGCACAGCAGAGATAGATGGCAATGGCAGGGCGTGGCAGGGGCTGCAGAGGTCGTACAAGTCATTCTGGAGCATCCTGGCACGACAATCCCATTCTTCTTCTTCCACAGATAAGCTCAACCAGATGCCAATTCTCACTTTTCTTGACGCCAAGCCTGGACCGGATTGCGAAGAAAGCACGCTATCGGAGAATTGTCGTCCACGTTCTGCAGCTTGTTGCTGTGCCCCGCCGTACTGGTGCCCTGTCCCACTGAACAGGAGCACAGGTGCTGCACTGAGATCGAGTCATCTGAGCTCTTGCTCAAATTCACTTCCGTCTGAAGCATCCAATTGCAAGTGTTCCAACTTAGGGTTAGGGGTTTCTTCCAGCTCAGGAAGAAAGTTTTCGATGCGATCAGGTCGGGCTAGTCGGCCAGACGGTGATTGATGCAAGCTGCCCTTCTTTGCAGCGTCTATCTGTGCGGGGGAATTGGCCAGTCCCCCGCACTGGTGATCAACATCCCGGTTCAAAATCATCTGACCCCGGATACGAGCTTCGCTTGTCGAGCACTTTCCGATTGGCGTCCGTGTAATCGACCAAGTCGAGTTTCGCACCTCTGGCAATTCCTGAAGCTTCAAAGTCGTCTTCCATCGCTTAAGCTAATCCGATCACAATATAATGCCATCGGCAGTCACTTTGCCCTCCTTTTCCAATACCACCTACTCATCTTTCCCCATAGCTCAATATCTGTGCCACCTCGCGGACGACGCGGTTTGTAGGACTTATTCTGGTCTCCCAACTGGAGCACCGCAGCTTGTGTAAAAGGTGCGAGAAACGTGCAACAGCATCTTTGATTTGGCATCCTATTTTTCGGTCGTCTTTTCGAGCTTAGTTTTTCTGCCCGCAATCCTTCTCCTGCCATCAAGGCTCTGCCAGTGTGCTGTGACAGCCATAGAACGTTGCTCGAATAACAAGTTTCAGAAACCTTTGAAAGTCATACTCCTCTCGTCTGGAAGCTGTGCAACATACCTCCAACAGCATCTTCACATTCGTCGTCGTTGAACTGCAGATCGACGTTCGGAAGCTTGCTATCTCGATTTGACGCCTCGATCTCCCTGATATGTATTGACGGTGACTTTGAACTGCAGAAAGAGCAATTTCACAGCCAAAAAAGCTCAAAATTTCGACCTGCAGCCAAAACCAAGTACAGTAGCTTAGAACGCCGTAACTACAGTACACTGCTCGAGTGCCGTGTCCTGCCTGAAGCCACAACGGGCAATCGGTGTCGCCTAATTTAGAAATCGTCAAGGGCTCACCGATGACAGCTCAACAACTCCATTCTTGGTCGTCGACCAGACAGCTCCGCCTAGATGCCAATCGCAATCCAATGAGACGTCAATACACCATCATTCCGACAGCAAGGTGTTTACCAGTGAGCCTCTCGTTTGGTCTTACAAGGACAAGGCTGTGAGAGGTGTTGCTCTGGCCTCTTGCGCCAACTTGCAGGATAATGGAGTGCAGGCACGGCGCCATGTGGGGGCGGCCAACTCAGAAGCGCCTTGATGCAACGCCACAGCGGCGATAATCTGTCGTCGAGGCATAAGTCAACGTCCTCTATGCAACGAAGATCCAGGCAAGCAACCAAAAACATCTTGAGCTTGCAGGCCGTTGCCGCTCTTTACCCGTCCACCAGATCCAAACGGCTGTCTGGCGGACGCAGGTGGTGCTTTGAACCAGCGGCCCCAGAAAACTCGAGCGAGCGCATTCAAACCAACAGGCGTTTAAGCGAGAACAGCCGAGAATGTGAATGGAGCGCAGCGTCGACGCAACTTTCCCAGTCAAGTTTGACACGACCTCGCTCTAAGTTACAGTACGCCGCGAGCTACTGGACCGCCGCCATTCCTTCAGGCTCTGGCTCAAAATCGCGGGCCTCCTCAACACTGTCTGTCCCTTTCGCCGAGCGATCAGCATCGCTGCCTGCCTGGCCACTGTCGATTGCTCACTGTCGATTGCTCACTGTCGATTGCTCGTTCGCTTCGCTCTGTCTCCCCGCCCATCATCCAAACTTGATCCTGGCTGGTCCATCTCGTCCCTCACCGTCATTCCACCAATATCATATCTGTCCTTGACTCAAATCTGCCTTACCCTCACTACAACAACGCAGGCTCGTTCACCACCACAACCCGGCTCGACATCTGATTGCAGGTCAATCAGAACTCGGATCTCCTTACAACTCTATACATACACTTCAGGTCTCTACAGCAACAGCACCGCCATCTTTGTCCTCCTATCCAAGGAACCAAAATGCAGCCTCTTGGAATGGTCAAAGCGCCTATTGGGCGTCGGCAGGTGAACCCAGCAGCATTCTCCGGAGTCACTGATCAGATCTCCAATGTTGGCTCAGCTGCAGGCAAGAAAGCTGCCAAGGCCACTTCGGGTCTCACACGCACACAAACTTTTATCTTGGTCGTCATGATCATCATCGGCTTCGTTCTCGGTGTCGCTGCACTCTTTTGGCTATGCTCCGTCTCCAGACGCAGAAAGCGTGCCAGAGAGATGAAGGAAAAATCGCAGCAGCTCACCGAGGTCTCTTCCTCGTCGACCCCTGGTGCTTTCGTCCCAAGCAGCTCGAACGCCGCCGCTTGGGCTCCGAAGCGCGAATCGCATCGTTTGGGCGCATACGACAGGGACGGATGGGGCGAGAGCAGCGTAGCCCTCAACTCGAGCTTTGTTGCTTCCAACAACGACAGGTACGGCTGGGGTCAAGGTCAAGCTGCCGCGCCTCAAACTCCTCAGCAAGCATATCGCTACTAAATGATTGTTTATCAGATGAAAGCCTCTCAGAGACCTACGCAGGGACAATCGACGATTCGACTGCGACAAGAAGAGTAGACCCGAAGAACTGAACCACTGCGGGTTACAGTCTCAATCCCTCTCAAGATCGCGCACAGCGTCAAGTGGGACTCCCTGGCGTTGCATTCTCCTCAAGCCGCACCACCACAGATCGCGGGATAGCATAGAGTGGCATGGCAGAGCGTTCGAGGCCAAGTGACAACTTGTGATGCGCCGAGAGGAGGGTTCGGTCAGGGTCGGCGGCCTACAGAACGTCGTGTCTGACGTCAGAGCCCGTCTCTGGGCTGGCACGACTTCTGCCACCTGCAATTGCCTCCGACACAATAGCAGCTCGGGCATCTGTAGTCGACCCAGTCCGAAACATAACCGCAACACTGATTACAACCAGATCTTCTCGCCCTACCGTCAAGCTCGGATGCAATCACAGAAGCCCTGCGATTGTTCGAGGGTCCGCCTTCGCAAGCGTTCCTGGATTCTAGATTGATCTCACCCTGCCACGCTGCTTCGGTCTGGCTCATGCTCGAAGGATTGTTCTTACGGTAAACATAGCTTTCCACGTCTTGCAGGTTCTCGGTCCTGATCATATACGGTCCGTACGTAATATCATTTACATTGTCGATGTCCCATACCTTGAGGAGAAGGCCGCTTTGTTCAACATCGTACGACATTGCGTGAGTGGCTGCATGCTTGTCCACAGAATTGTAGAGATGTTCCAGTCTTGCGCAATCAGACTTTCGCTGACGATACCTTCTGACGGGCCAGATGAAAAGAATCGCTGGCTTCTGGAAGCGGACTTCTATACTCTCAAGACTGTTCACCGACGATCAGCATGAATGTTGGCTCTTTCAACTAGCTGTAGCAACCTTGCTCGCTTGCCGTTCCGACGGCAAGCAAAGCGACTACCGCTCAACCTGTGGCTCGGAATTCTGTGATCCCCAGGTGGCGTCCAGCTGACTTCAATTTTGGTTTTCATGCCGCCGCCTACAGTAATCCGCTTTGCATCTCGTAGGCAATGCAGTACTCTCGATCTGGCAAGCGTGAGCCTGTAATCGTTAGAAGCAAAGACACTGTCTTGCAAGATGCAAAGTGGGCAACGCACGGCTCTTTTTGCCCATCGCACCCGGCGATATGAACGGCTAATTTACTAAGTAGCGGAGGAAGTCGACCATTTGAGCTTATCTTTGCACCCTCTCCATCAAGTGAAGAACGGCAAGTGGTGCGCGAAAGGGGCTTTGGAACCGCAGCCAACATCCTTGAACATGTCGGAGGCATTGCCTGAGCGGCCATGCACCAAGCGCAGGAAGGGTAGTCATGTCCAAACTCGGATCAAGTGCTCGACAGAGCTTGCCCGTGCGCGCGGCCAGATTGAAATGGTTGCCAACAGCGCGTCTCTCCCCTCCGAAGACACTCTCGGGGCGTTCGTTGCGCCTCGTCTTACCATCTCAACCTTCTGACGAAACCACCTCGTTAGTTAGCAGCATCAATTCTATCGCCTTTTCGAGAACCCTACCATGGGTATCCTGAGCGAAAGCCTCAGTGCAGACGACTGGAGATTCATCGACAAAGAGTTGGATGCTCGACACCCGGACAGAGCGATGTCGTACGAGCTTGTCCCAGATGGACTCTTGGTCAAGATGTGGACGATTGACAACATCAACGACACAACGTACGGACCTTTTGCGATCAAGCCCGAGAATCGCTCTCTGGTCGAGCATTTTGTCAATCGGAAAAACAAGGCGCCCTGTCCTCTCGGCGAGAGCTGTCCTAGCCAAGGCCTACCTCAAGATGGCTTCAGTACTGAGGATTGGAGTACGATCAACAAGGCAGTGCATCAGAACGAGAAGACGTCGTATGCAATTGTGGGCGATAGCCTCGGTGTACGACAGCATATGAAAGAGGGGGAAGAGGCCAACATCACATTTGGACCTTTTGCCATCGCAATTCGATACCGCCAAAAGGTGAATGACTTTGTCAGCGCTAGAAATGCGAATCAGTAGCCGAGCGTCTTAATCAAAGTTTGTATGAGCTCTCAGCAGCTGCGTCAGGGTCCACGCAACACCAATGCAAAAGCGTTGATCTCAACAATCATGTCTCTTCACAAATCTCTGCCTCCCTGCGGCTGACTTGCAGATAAGTTGTCTAACGTTGGATGCTTACAACAGCGACAATCTACATCTCAGCGATCAAAGCCTGAAGCTCTGCCTCCGTCATGATCCCAAATTGACCCGATTGACGACCATCCTTGGCAGTCCTTGGAGTGACGGTGGCCAATTGTACATTGTTTTGATCCAGCTTCTCCTCCATGACCTGCTTCAGCACGCGCAAGCAGAGGATCTCGGCCTCCTTCAATGTCATGTCCTTATTGTACTTGTCTTGCAACTCGGTCTGGGCGCCCTCGGAGCCGCTGCCGATCGCCTTGGCGTCATACCTGACGAAAGTACCGGATGGATCCGCGTGGTAGAGCTGTGGCCCCTTTTCGTCGATACCAGCAATGAGCAGCGCAACGCCGAAAGGTCTCGACATCATGGCTTCGTCACCTGCTGTGGACTCTCCGAATCGAAGCGCAAGATCGCATACGGCTTGTGTGACCGATTCGACCTTGATCTCTTCGTCGTATGTGAAAGCGTGGTTCTGCGAAGTGACACGTGCGTGCTCGATCATGGTCCTCGCATCGGCAGTGAGACCACTCATCGCCGCGCCCAAGTGCTGGTCAACCTCCATGATCTTTTCAATCGACGATGATTCGAGCAGCTTGGACTGCACTCGCTTCTCGACGCCGAGCACGACACCTTCCTTTGTTGCGATTCCGACAGTTGCCGAGCCAAGCTTGATGGCTTCTAGTGCGTATTCGACTTGGAAGAGACGGCCCTCTGGCGAGAAGGTGTTGACACCGCGGTCTGTTGGAAGCAAATGACGAGTAGACGAGAGCGTTAGCGGACCTTGGGGCCAGGACGATCTAACCAGAATACCTCTGTGACAACTTACCATATTCGGACCTTGTCAAGAACATGACGGGCGAAACTGAGTTGAATGCGGGAGCAGAGGGCGATCAAGCGACTTGCTTTGCGGCAGTGGTGGTGTGTTGCCAGGCAGATGCTGTCTCTGTGAACAGAGGCGGAAGGGCGATGCTAGTTTGGGCGGTAATTTCTCGAAGACGAGCAGGATAGTGCTGGTGATGCGGATGAAGCTGAGCGATTCAAGAGGTGAAGGTGGTGTGTGCGAAGCCGAATACGAAGCTTGGGTGTGTGGAGCAGGAAGCCCAACCAAAAAGTGTGGCCCCGACACGCGTTGCTCACAGCTAATTTGTTCAACGTGTGACATCGCCCTCGCGACACACCGTCCGAAAAACTCGATCACTCCCGCTCAACATTTCTTCAACTGATGTATTATGAATAACACAGCATGCAACTTCCGCTCAGTGACATCACGGCCACATTTCTATACCTCACAAGAAGGCTTCCAAGCGCTGTTTGAATGAGCTTGCACGCATGCAAACGCACTCTCTCTCAATGCAAAAGCACAAACCACCGAGTTCATCCAGGCAGCACGAGGGGTCAGACTCTGACCGAATGAGTGAAGAAATGATTGTCCGAACAATGCGATAGATGACAAAATGACAGATGGTCCGAAGCTGGATTCCGATCCACAGATCAAGGCTGCTCGAGGAGTAGGAGTGGTGATAGAGTCTACCACTTGCGATCGACAAGCATCCTCCTGGACTCGGAGCTCAAGTAGCTCTGAGCGTCCCACGAGGTATCGACGTCCTTGACGTGATCCGCGGTGAAAATGATGGGCAGTGCTGTGAAAATGATGAAAATGAGACCGAGCGAGCCTGCCAGCAGGCCGATGGCCACTTTTTCGTGTGCCGGTGTGGCAAACGCCTTGGTACCCTTGACCTTCTTCTTCCTGTCACCTGGGTTGGTTGTGTTTGTGAGATTAGGGTAGCGCACGAGCAGGTCGTCGTAGAAGAGACGCTGGATCGACGAATTGGCCGAATACATGGCGTAGTCCTGATGCGAAACGTTGGCAACGTAGTCGAGCGTGTGCTTGGGCGGGAACTTGCCTTGAAGATAGAAGGAGCTGGTGTTGGCGAATTGCAAGACGAACTGAGATCCTCGGTCCAAATGGTTGCCTCCCTGCCATCTAGCTGGACAGTGGGTGTCACCGGCACCAATGTCGAGCAATGCCAAGGCGTACGAAATGTGACGGTTGATGAAGCGGTCGATGACGTAGGTCTTGTTGGCGATTACGTCCTTTCGCGCATAAGGAGTTAGCTTGGATTGGTTGCCGTTGAGACCGTATGGCCAGGTGTCCCACGCTTCACCGGCTTGACAGGAATCGTTGACGTTCATGTAGGGACGCGTGTCGGTGAGCCAGGCCCAAGAACCAGGGTTGCCGATCCAGAAGCGCACATTGTCATCGTAGGCTTTGGTCTTTTTCATGAGTGAGTAACGCTGAGCAGCCTGACCTCCCATCGAGTGACCGGCGACGACGACCTGGTTGAGGTTGGGATAGGTCTTTTTGTCGAAGAGCGTGTCGATGAGCTGATCGTAGGCGGCGTAGCTGGTAACTTTGTGCCTCATTGGCGGGTTCCTGCACGGAGCTCCACGCTGCCAACCAGAACCATGGAAGACGATTTCGTTGGACCTGGCAGCACCGGCTTGGAGATCCATCTGGTTCATCATGGCAGGGGCAAGGATGAGGAAAGAGTCGTTTGTGACGCCAGACTGGACGAAATTGGAAGAGACGGCGACGCTCCTGGTGTTGAGCATGAGGTTGGCATACTTCCAAATGTCGCGTGGCTTACCGGGCCAGACGACGATGGCACGCAGCACCTTGGTGGGGTCCGGGTTGTTGGTGATGTAGAAGGGGAGGACGCCGGATTCGTTGCGGAAGACATTGTAGACCGAGAAGGTACGATTCAACGTGAAGCCAGGGATTTCAGGAAGCTCTTGCCATCCGTCGGTGTCGGAGCCGTTGGTGGCGGCATTTGGGTTGAAGTAGGTGGCATTGTTCCAGGGATAGTTGTAGTAGCCATCACCTTGCAAGATGTTGCCTGTGGTATCGGTGTTGCCGGCGGCGTTGCCAGCAACGTTGGGGATCTGTTCTACTGCCTGTGCTGCAGCGATGGGGTCAGTGGCTGACTGGGCGACAATGGCGTTCTGCGTATCGGTGGAAGGAGACTCGACGCCACCTTGACGTTTGGCCAAACGAGAGAGATCACGGCCAAAAAAAGGCAGGGCGTCATCGATGGTGGGATCGCTACTTTGTAGGTCAAGGTCGATGCGATTCAAGCGTGGCGTGGAAGCTGCAGCGTGCTGGGCAACAGCAGCCAAGGCCAGCAATGTGAAGGCAGCGGCTCTCGCCTTTATCGTGGTGAAGCGACGCATCACTCTGCAGATGTCCCGGGGCTGACTGCAAATGAAGCCAAGCGGAAGTGGGTGCTGGGACAATGGAATGCGCTGTGGTGGGTTGGTGCAAAAGCCTGCAAGTCGGACAAGACGTTGTTGGCAGAGGCGGTCTGGATGAAGGAGGGTGATGGTGATGGTGATGGCGATGGTGATGAAGAAAGAACAAGGAGGCCCGACCAGTGGTTGAAGAAGTTCCGGCAAGATTGTAGATGTAGATATGATGGTCGACCAGAACTGTGACTATTCCAGCATGTGCTTGCTGTGTGTACTGTATGTGAAGTGTGTGTGTCGACTGTCACTTTTTCGAGACACGATCCGCATCGACAGCAAAGCGGGCCGTCGAGGGCTGACAGAACTCTGCTGGAAAATTGCCGCCGAGTCGCGACTGGCCCAAATTTCTCAAAAAAGCACCTCGGCAGGCAGGATCGCAGAATCACAGTGGTTTGGTGCTGAATCGATGCCGTGTGCTAGAGATGCTGCAGCTCTGTACAGTAGGATCGGAGCTCCTTTCTGTTCAACCTGCATAACTTTGGCGCACACGCTCAAGGGTGCGGCTTGCTGAACTCACCAAGTCCGAGAGGCCACATGCAAGAATGGTGTGCTGCAGTCACAAATTTCACTCGCCGTCATGCTTCTCCTGCTCACTGGCACTCGCTCCAAAAGGTTACATTGCTTCAGCGTGTGAAGCATTCTACAAGATTGCAAGTGCGGCGTGTGCTGCAGACGCTTCATTCCACGTGAGTTGGCCTTTTGTTGACGCATGCTAATTGACCGCGTGGGGCGCTACCACAAGCGCTGGTGTCGTTCTGATGAGACCTTGGAGCCGGAACTGTTGGAAACTGCTGGAGCGAGCTTCTTCGTGACTTCAAGTAATGTTTCAGATCGTCAATTTCGATGATCGTTCGGCTCGACGACTAGAACTCAGTTCACAGGCACGGACAAGGCTCGATGCGATGCAGGTATTGAGATGTTTATGAGGCAAAAATGTAAAAGCAGTGTTGAAAAGACGTCGTGACGATGCCACATACATTGGCCTACCAGGATGCAAGTGAGCTTATCAAAGCTCCTCGTGCGCAGGAGCGGCTGCATCGGTAGGCACCCAAGGCTTGGTCTTTCCGCCACCAGTGGTGGGCACCCAGGTCTCGTCAACAACCACGGAGCGGTTGACACCGACAGTAATGTAGCCGATGAGACCGTCAGTCATGACACCACCCAGCTTCTCGACATCAAAGGTGGGGAAGTAGCCGTTGTCATGCGAGACTTGGAAAATCTGGAGCGAGTCCTCCCAGTTGCGTGTGCGTCCACGTCCAGGAAGATCGGCGATGGGGTTGGTGTTGTACGGCCACACCTTGTCCATCATCATGTTGAGCTCATCGTCAAAGAAGAACTGGCCCGTGTGGATGAGCCTGCCCGATCGGAAGCCGCCGTTGGGCAGAGCCTCCCAGTCGTTGTGGATCTTGACGTGCACGTGCGTGGCTCGTCCCGTGTAGTAGCCGGGGAACACACTGGTAAACTGTGCGACGCCGTTCCTGTCTGTGGGCAAAGCACCTCGAAGCCACTTTTCGTGTGTGTTGGTGCGCGGGAAAGCAGAGAGGAGACCCTTTCGCACGCCGGTCTGCGCAGGGATCTCGTCCACAAGGTGCGGTGCTGGATCAGGGTGCCCCGAGTAGTGGCCCGTGGCGTTGGCATGCCAGAGGTCGACGAGGATGTTCGGAATGGGCTCGCAAGTGTCGACGTCGATCACACCGACGTCCATTTGAAAGTGGACACCCAGCTGCCATTCGGCCATGTTGGCACGGATAGGGTGATCTTCGGTGTGATAGTAAGGGCCTTGGGTGGTTTCGGGCGACAAGACGCACGTCGAGTTGCGGATCTTGCTCTCAACGACAGGGTCGCATGCCATGATGCGCTTGCCCTTCTCTTCAAGCGCCTTGATGCCCTTGGCGGCAACCTCGCCGTCGATGCCGAGATCTTCAAAGTAGCCGTCGATGAAGAGGTTCTTGTTCTGTACCGAGTCGCCTCCGAGCACTTTTTGCGCCCACGACTTCTTTCGTGCGGCGGTCATGGCGGCGATCGCTGGTGCACAGTGGTAGGCGGCATGCTGTTGGTCGAGGAACTTGACGACCTCTTCCTTGGATTCGGGGCCGTGTGCTTGTGCGGATGGAAGCAATGCCAATGAGGCGGCAGCAGCCACCGCCGCGAGAGGTGTGCAGAACTTCATCTTGTGTTGTGCGTGCGAGCAGAGTACCAATGTGCGACCGTAGGATGTAGACAGAGGAGGGGCTGTCGCAACGAAACCAGCAGAGGACGGACTGTAGGCGCAGCGAGTGTGGAGCAAGAGGAGGTCGTGAAGCGGGACAGCCAGATGGGACTCTGACGATATATAGTGGAACAAGATGTGTGGTATTGTATCGTCGAACGAGACGAGGCAAAGGCGAGTAAAATATTTCTTCCGGCTACTGTATTTGCAATCCGTTGCAATTCACTCGTTGTTCGCTGCTGCCGGCGTGTGTGTGTGTGTGTGTGTGTGTGTGTGGGTTTTCCTTTTCCCCCACGTCGTCACCGCCAGAGGCTCCGGTTTTGTACGGCTGCATGTTCCTGAGCCGTCCAAGGATATCACGGCTTCGTTCGACACTTCTTTCGCCGTTCTCCCCGTTTTTCAGTTCTTCCCTGCTTGATGCGGGGTCAAAAGGAACCAGACCGCATCGACACAACCGCAACCTCTCATGTTGCGAGCATGAATCAGCCGAACAGTCTTGTTGACGACAGCACTGAACAAGAATTCATTCATTCATCATCCACGACTTTGGGCGACAACCTGTCTGACACCAAGCCGATTCGCGGCAAAGTCTTCGTAGAGCTTTCTGACCAAATGCGCGATTCTGAAAATTCGACCTCGTCGAACTTGGTACTACCCGAAGGTCGACGTCGACTAAGTTACACAACAGATGAACTCAAGTTGGCGGTCAAAGCTCAAGCTTTTTTCCGCCGGGCGCACTGGATGAATATTCTTCCAGCCGGTCCTCGGATCAACAGGCGCTCAGCTATTTCCGGTAGACAAAAAGAGAGGCAGAGAAGGACCCTGATTTTTATCCCCTGCTGCGCCGGCCCGTGCTCGCCTTTCTCTTCTTCGCTATTTATTCCGCCTCCACTTTGGCTGTTTCGCGTTGGCCGGAAGTCAAGGCAAACATGCTTTTTTTGCGGGGGTGGGGGCCGTGCATGCTTCCTTGTCAGCCCTTGACCACCAACTACAACACACGCTCATATCTTAATCAACGCCAGGGCTAGAAATCATCCACCTCAAAATGCCACGAATCCCCTACAGATATCCTGCGGCAGGTGCCGACCCCATCGCAGATGCTATCCGAGAACGACGGGGCGCTCGAGGACTCACGCCGTTGGACGGATCCTTGCTCAATGCTCCTGCCATCGCCAATGGATGGAACACGCTTCTCGGCGCAACTCGAACCAAGAACTCGATTCCCGACGATGTTCGAGAGATGATGATTCTGCGTGTCGCTGCGCACAATTCGGCCAACTTTGAATGGATCCAGCATGCACCCGTCGCTGTCCAGGCTGGCTGTACCACTGCACAGCTAGCCGCAGTGCGCGACGTCCGAGCTCCGCTGTCTTCATCTTCGGTACTCAGCCCGCTTGCAAAAGCCGCACTTGCGCTCGCCGACGATATGACCACCAAGGTCAAGGTTCAAGATTCGACTTTCTCGTCACTCAAGTCCGCCTTTGCCGACAATGTCAAGCAGCTTGGCGACAAGGGCAAGGTGGACGGCTTTGAAGGAGAAGATCTCGTCAACAGAAAGGTAGCAGAGGCTACGCTTACAGTCGCTGTCTACAACATGGTTTCGCGCTTCCTCGTCGCCATCGACGTCGACGACCGTGCCAACGTGCCTGTTCCCAAGCCGGAAGGCAGCGAGCACGTTCAAGACCCGTCCGAACCCACGTTTCCAGTCACCGGCCCGAGCTCTTCGGCGGGAAGAGGTCTAGTGCAGTTGCCAGATGGTCAGCTGCTCAGCACTCGTGTCCACTTCCACAGCATGACGGCTCCCTGGATCGTGCTCATCAATTCGCTCATGACCAACCTCACCATGTGGGACGCCGTCATCCCAGCGCTCTCTGCCCGCTTCAACATCCTCTCGTATGACCAGCGAGGTCACGGCAGCTCGGCTGTGCCTACTGAGCCATGCACCATCGCACAGCTCTCGGACGACGTGGCCTTCCTGCTCGACAGTCTTGCAGTCAAGAAGGCCTATGCTGTCATTGGTGTCTCTCAGGGCGGTGCCACTGCACTTTCGTTCGGTCTTCGACACCCAGACAGGTACGAGCGTCTGGTTGCCTGTGACACGCAGCCGAGCACGCCAGCAGCCAACGTGGCCGCGTGGGACGAGCGTATTGCATTGGCAAAGAGTAAAGGTATGGGCGAGCTGGCGGCAGCTACCGTGCCTCGATGGTACGGACCTGGCTCGCAAGCGAGTGCAGACTGCAGGACCAGGACCGAGGAGATGGTCAAGACCACTCAGGTAGAAGGCTTTGCGGCTGGTGCGCGTGCTCTGCAGAACTACGACCTCATCAAGGATGGCATTGTCAAAGCTTTTAGCAAGGCCACCGCGAGCCGTCACCTGCTCCTCGCTGGCGAGGCAGACGGCAAGCTGCCTGAAACGCTCCAGGCATTCACCAACAAGCTCACAGAAGCCGGTGCCCAAGCTGAGTTTGTCAGCATTCCCAACGCTGGACACTTGCCGATGTGCGACAACCCTGATGCATGGCTCCAGCCCATTCTCAAGTTTCTTGCATGAACCTCGAGTCTTGACATCGACTTTTGGTGCCTCTTTGCTCTGACGCGACTCGCAATCTTATCTTACAATCTGAATCAAGACAGGAAGACCCCTTCGGCCTGTGCGCTGCGTGACGTGAGAAGACCCAGCGGGCTTCTTGCAGGATCGATAGTGTTAGACCTATAGAGTGTTCGCTCTGCCCTGATTTTTTTCTTGCAGAATACAGTTTTCTACATTTCTGCACGTGATCGAGGAAAAGAGAAAGGTTGAAGTTGCCTATGACGAATTCAAATCTGGATCTTCAATACAATCTGCAAATTCAAGCATTTCTGGATTTGAACTTGATGGGCACTTTTCGAGAGTCAGGGTAATCCAAGCACCTTATTGACAACGGTTCCGACAGAAAAGCGGCCAGAAGAGAGAGAGAGAGAAGAGAGAGAGAGGCTCAAACTGCTCTCGAAGCTGCCTGTCTTCGCAGGAAGCCAAAATTCGCAGCGACAGTCACAGTCTGCACTCAAGTCGGTCAAGTCAGACAGAACAGCCAGACAGCGGAAGCGTTCGTTCGCCAACGCCGCTGCTATCGAATTTGGGTTGATCATCTCTTGCTCCGCCATCCTTCCATCATCCTCAAGGCTCACCCCACCTCACACATTATTCAAGATGGTACGTATACCACCGCCATACACCGATGACGACGACGACCAACGACCAGCATCAGCAGCATGTCCGACACACAGCAGAACCAGCATCAGCCGCTATCACCAATGTCGACAAACGCACCCCAAACATGATGTCAATCGCCGCACCAACCGTGATGCATGCATGCATTCCATCAACCGCACGCCAAAATAGCTTTAGGAACAATCGGAGGCCTGGACGGTAGCTTCCATGTGATATGATGTTCTGCAACTCCTCCCTGTTGTGCGAAAGGAAACGTGGAAGGGTCTTCATACTGCGAAAGGACATGGTATATTGTGCAAATTGGGCTTCACAGCTTCGATCTTCTAGCAGGTTTTTGGATGCAGACAATGTGCTATTCTCGAATATGCGCATTAGTTCCCATCGTTCAGCTGTATACACATTCGCATCTCCAGATTCATGCTTTGATCCAAGATCAACAGAAGCAAGCATTGCTTCAGTTGGCAGAGTCGAGAGGGGATAACATCACACGTACGACAACGCTTCCTCGACGCAGAAGGGAGCTCAGCACACCGTTTCATCAGATTTCAACGTCAACAATTCGTGCAATACACAGCACTTTCTCGCCCTCAATTTGTTCCATTCGACATCATTCCACCTCTCGCCCTTTCTCATTCTGCTAGTGCAACAGCTGGATCGGTCGTCGTTTTCGCATCCGACACTTTGCTCCAATCCGTTCCCGCTCTTACCATCTGTGCTCTCATTCATATTCCACCAACTATGCAGGTCCGATACGCTTTCGACGACTCCAACCTTGTGGAGAAGACCGCCAAGTCGCGCGGCCAGTACCTCCGTGTTCACTTCAAGAACACCCGCGAGACCGCTGCCGCCATCAACGGTCTCAAGCTCTCCAAGGCGTACGCTTACCTCGGCAACGTTGTTGAGAAGAAGCAGTGCATCCCCTTCCGCCGCTTCAACGGCGGTGTCGGCCGCACCCAGCAAGCCAAGGAGTTCAAGACCACTCAGGGTAAGTTTGAATTGTCATTGCAAAGCAAAGAGCACGACATGGAAAGCACAAGGCGATGGCAAGCATCCATGTTGATCGGCAGGGGAAGGAAACAGCAGACAGTAATGGATCGATGATTCCAGAAGGACACAGTATTTGCAGAACAGAAGGGGTCTTTGAGCAGCAAAGGTCACACCTGGAAGCAAACCCGCAGGCTCTCGGCGTTACGAATTTGCAACAAGGGAAGAAAGGACCATCGCGATTCAATTGGCGTTGTTACAGCTTAACGCTCCAGGCGCATTGGGACGCCACCAGGGAACTCAGCTCGAAGGGCGTGTTACAGGACCGGCCAAAGTCGTGCTTTGCGCCCAAAGATTTCACTCTTCTGCACAGTCGCTGACCCTTTCCAAATCCTTCCTTCTTGCAACTACCAGGTCGATGGCCCGTCAAGTCGGTCAAGTTCCTCCTTGCCCTCCTCAAGAACGCCGAGGCCAACGCCGAGGCCAAGGGACTCGACACTGAAGAGCTCGTCATCCGCAACATTGTGATCCAGCAGGCTCCCAAGACGCGCCGTCGCACGTACCGTGCTCACGGTCGTATCAACCCTTACGAGGGTCACCCCATCCACGCCGAGATCCTCCTCAGCGAGCCCGCTGCTCAGGTTCCCAAGGCCTCGACCGACGTTGCTGTTCGCCTCAACAAGCGCCAGCTCGCCCAGAAGCGCGTTGCTGCCGCTCGTGCCATCAAGGCCTAAACCATGTCGTCGTTGTCCCTCTCTTCTCTCTCCTCTCCCGTATCCGCATTTTCTTGCTGTTTTCGAGGCGCACCACACATAGCATTCTACACGCCAGAATACACACACATCACTCTCATCGGATCACTCGTCGATTCGAACCCAAAATCTTGCAACCCTTCTGCACTCACACCAACCTTTTTGAACTTCCCCCCCTTCTCTCGGGTTAGTTCAGATGTAAGCTAGTAGTTACCATTGCTCTCACCCTCCGCACAACAGACGATATCAAGTCTGTCGATAAGGGGAGACGTAAACTTCAAAAACCAACCTCTTTTGCTCCCATTTTGGCTGTCGTGTGTCTTTGCATTTCGCTCCCCTCGTTCTTTTGTTCGTTACGAATCCATTCCTGAGACGGTCTAAGCCGCTTTCGAAGCAGGCTAGACGAGTTGGGACCATGGTATGTGTTGACAAATTTACTCTGCGTGCGTGGTTCCATCTTTTTACGTAGTACAAAAAGAGTCGATGCCTGTGGAGAACCGAAATAGAGAACAAGGGATGTGAGAGCTTGAAAGATGCCAGACGACCTTAGTGGTTGGCGGCAGTGTCGGTGGAAGCAGCGATAGGCTGGTTACCGGTAGCAAGTTGAAAGTTTTCGAGTTCCTTTGAAGCGGTTGCGGGCTGTAGTGGGAGCGTCGGCGTTGCGCTCGTTTCAGTCAGAGCAGCAGCAGCAGACGATCCCAGTGATGCACCCGGTGCACCAGGCACCGTACGCTGCTTCTTGGTCGGTGACGCCATTTCCGCATCGCCATTGTCTATCGCCGTCAGCGTATCACCATCAGCATATGTTGCGCCATTCGTTGCCGCAGCACTGTCAGCGGCCGCGGGCGCGGCAGCGCCGTTTCCATTCTTCTTCTTGCCTGACTTGGCACGTTTGCCATTGACCTTACTCGCCGCCGCTGCTGTGACACGGTTCTCGCCTCCTTCGAACACATAGCCGGGCAGCTGCATCCACTTGATGTGTCGGACAACGATGCCCATCGAGGCTTCATCGTACTGCTCCCATTGCTTGACTTTACCCGTAAACTCGGCGGTGGGATAGCTGATGTCGAGCTTGCGAGGTCCTTCACCGGCCAGCTTAGGCTCGATGCTGAGACCAATGTAGAAGGTGGTGGTGTAAATCATTCGATGGCCTTCCTTACCCGCGGTCACCTTGGCAGCTTCGTCCGCCGCCGCCTGCTTGGCTTCTTCGGTCTCTGGCAGGGCTGCGACCTTTTGGGTGCGCTGAGCCACCTCTTCCGGAATATCGCCCGTCGCAACCAGACGCACTTCGTGGTCGTTCCAGCACTCGGACACCTGGTCGAATCCTTTGATGAAGGGATGTGCGCATGTGATTGTCGGCACCAATTCGAGCTTCATGACGAGCTGACGGATTTTGGACTCGACCGTACCGTGCCATTTGAGCTGCAAGTCGGCTGAGCCTGAAGAAGCGATTACCTGGAGGTAATACTTGTACTTGAAGAAGAAGTCGTGCTTTGCAAAGAGCTCGCTCCAGTCGGTCTTGCCAATGATGACACGGTCGACCACCTCGGCAGCACGCTTGAACTCGGACGTCATGACCATCTGCGTCGACTGCGATACGTTGTGCGTCGCGCACATGCCAGGATAGGCGGGAGTGATGATGGGCATGCGGTGGAGTCGGTCCGATGGGTAGAGCTTTGGGTTCCAAACACGTACCGAAAGCGGACCATCCTCGATCTGTGTGAGCAGCACCGGCTGTGGCCACTTCCATTGGTAGAGAATGATGAAGAAGCGCGAGACAATGGCACCTGCCGCTTCGTTCGGATACAGTTGACAGATACGCGCTGTCAACATGGCCCAAGCAACACCACCGAGGAAACCCATTACGTTCGAGTAGATAGCACGTCGCTGGGCCCACAACTTGATACATCGGAGTGCCATACGGAAGACATGGATGTTGGGCACCAACCGCAAGATACCGTCCGTGACTCGTGAACCACCCAAACTTCGAACGTCGCGTTCGTCGAGGTTGCGCAACAGGTTGTCGTCTTCGAGTGAAAGGTTGTCCTCGACTCTCGGTAGTGACAGACGAGCGAAAGTGAAATCAATGTCCACACCCATGAACTTAGCAGCAATCAAGGGAACGTGAGCCGTGGGGACGCCTGCCACCTCGGTGACTTCCTCGCGCTCCTTGAGCATGCTTTCAAAGACGGTAAAGAAGTCTTCACGCTGAACGTGCTTGGGGACGACGCAGAGCGTGTCGATATCGGAACCTGGGCCGTGCACACCAAGACGATATGAGCCGAAGGTGAAGATCTTGCCACCTGCTGATCGAGCGAGCGACTCGGACATGCCGTTGGCTATTGATACGCGGTAGACAAAATCTTTTACCATGGCATCGAGCTTGCCCAAGATGACCTCGCTACGGGTTAGGAAAAAGTGCACATGATGTTGTTAGCTTGTCGTCCAGAGAGGATTTGGCCGAGAATGTTCATCACTTACCGTACTTTGCTCTCTTCATCGCTTTCAAAGACGCACTGCTTCTCAAGCTCGGCGACGAGCGTCTTGGTGACCTCGATCTCTCTTGGCGTTGGTCCATTGGTTGCGATGGGTGGGGTGACGCCGAGGTTCCTGGTTGGCCCGCCGCCGAGGGCAGGCTCTACTGCTGATGCCGAGGTCGGCATGCTGGCAGAGTGCAGAGTGGCGAGACGCTGTGCGTCAAGGTAGGTAACCAGCTAAGATCGGTTGGCGGATCGTTGAGTCGAATGCGAAGCAGAAGCAAATCAGACCAAGATTGTGCAGTGCTGCAGCTATGGCTCAAGACGGGAATGCCAACAAAAGGCTGGCGGTGTGGGAAGATGGTTGAAGGGCTGTCGAGCAAGATGAGATGAGTCGTTGCTTTTAGAAGTCAGAGTGCGATTGGTTATCCGAGCGTCAATGGCTGAGGTTGACAGAGAAACCTTATGCATGCGTGTTGAGCACGATAGCAGAATCCTCGGGTGATCGAGTCGGTGACGCAAGACGAGTTAGCAGTCGAGGAAAAGCGCAAAGAACAACAGAAGGAACGACCGAAGACGAGCTGGAGATGGATCGGAAGCAAGCCGAGATGAAAGCTCGAGAAGCATTCAAAAGTCAAAGCCAGAAAGCGTGCGGCTCGTCCGAAAGTGGAGTAAAACCGACGGGAAGAGTGGACGAGGTGCGAAACTGTGGCTGCGCGCAGCAGCCGTTTCTTGGTCAAAATCACAGATCTCTCTACACGACAGCAAAGCAAATCAATCTACTCCCATCCTGCAACACGATCAAGCGCGTTCCGGTGATGTGATGCTGTGCCATTGGATTTCAATCAAGAGCTCGTGTCGCGATGTAAAGCGCCCTCAGAATCGTCCATAGCAACGTCCGCTTGCTCGGCTTCTCGCTCCTTGTACCGCATCTGAGCATCAATCAAGCACTTGCCGAGTGCGACAGCAAGTGGTACTGGCACTGCGTTGCCTATCTGTCTGTACGCAGATGAAAGGTTGGCGTCGGAGCAAGCAAACTCGATCCAGTCTGGAAAGCCTTGCGCTCGAGCGCATTCGCGTACAGTCAAGATCCTGCGTTGTTCCGGGTGGATCATACTACCCGCCACCTCTGGCGTTGTCATCAGCGCTTTGAAGTAGCGCTTGCCGTCAATCCTTTCAAATTTGAACTTGTCTCTCTTTCGCCAGTCGGTCTGTGAATGAACAACAAGGGCAGGAGCAAACAAAGCTTTGCAATTCAGCATGACTTCACTCCTGGCTTCGTTTTCGCGAAAGACGTACCTGCAATCGCCTCAAGAGGATCGGCTTGCCTACCTCTCGCTCGGCCCAAGAGTCAAACTTTGCACCTGGACGCAGGGCGACGTTGACAACCCTTTCAACGTCGAACGCGTTGAAGCCCGGAGTCTGATGCTGCGAGACAGACCGGCTTGACTGACCCCCAAACACTCGCATCCGTTCCTGGAACGAATTGGAAGGCTTTGTTCGATACTGTGTTTTGGCCAACCCCGTCGCTCTGGCTAAAGTAACCTCGACTTGCTCGATCCCCTGCCGTTTTCGCTCGAGCTCGATGCGGTCCGGCCCGGCGTAGACCCGATGAGGATCCTTCCAATCAAAGACGGCAAGATCGCTGACAGCATCGGTAGCAGTGATTGCAGGAAGCATCGAAGCCGAGACAGTAGGCTTCTTTGCACAATGAACATCGCCGTCGCCATTGTACCATTTCAAGGCCGTGGCTTGCCTACCCTGGAAATCATGCGTCGGCTGCGGCAGACGCGGAAGAACAAGGTCAGCTCTTGCCGCAATAAGGATGAACCTGCCACGCGACTGTGGACAGCCGAAAGATCCCGACTGAAGGAAGCCGCATGTTGCAGCATAGCCCAGATTCAAGAGGACCTTCATCACGAGCTTGACCATTCCTTGATCATGCCCACCAAGCTTCGACATTGTGAACCCTTCCACGTTCTCGAGAATCACATGTTTCGGCCTGAGAAGGTCCACCCAGCCGAGCACGGTACACACGAGCAGATTTCGAGGATCCTCGTGAGCCGCCGCACGATTCGCCGTCCGGTTTTTGAGGCTGAACCCCTGGCACGGAGGACCGGCAGAGATCACGTCGACATCGCCGCGTCGAGGAAAGGCCAGACCCTCCTCCGAGCATTGACCTGCGATGGCAAGCTTGAGCGCATCGCCAGCGTCACCGCAGTATACCCTGGCCGTAGGATGATGCGACTTGAAAGTCTTGACGGAATCGGCGTCGGCATCCATCGCAAACTTGGTTTCGCAAGCTCGTGAAAGGTCCAATCCGAGACTCAGTCCGCCAGCTCCACACATGATCTCCATTCCCACGAGGGGTGATTGTGAGCGGACTTCCCTTCTCTTGTCCCTAAGCTTGGCTGTGCAGTCCGAGCATTCAGGTCTTAGAAGGCTTGCACCTTTTTCCGTGACGTAGAACGTTGCCGCGTCTGTGGCCCACGAGCAAGCTCGCGTCGGCAAGAGGGAGACATCGCATTTCGAGATTGGCGAGAAAGAGTTGCGGTCGACGCTCACCAGTTCTGCCTGAGGGATGATCAGTCTTTCGTGCCTGAAGTTGTCCGACGGTTCTAGAGTTTGGCGATGCAGGTATCTGACAACGACGCTTTGGTTGCGCATCCGATGAATCTGTACGATATCGAGGAGGGAAGCTTTATCGCGAGGTTCCAGGAAGACAAAGTCGCCCTCGTGATAGGTCGGCTTGCTCTCGATGCTTTGAGTATCGCTCGCTACCCATTCGTTGAAACCAACGAAAGCGGGTCTTTCCATGTCCCATGCGTAGCGCAATAGGACACTGTTTGGATCGATCCTGTCGACGACGCATTCGAAGCCACAAGTGATCGTGCGGATGGTCAAGAAGAACTCGTTACTGTCCAGCACATCATGGAGCATCGTTTGTTGGCTAGAAACCACCTCCTTTCCGCTGAGACCGTGAGTGCTATTCCTTTGTACGAGAACTGTAGTCGTCTTGCCCTCCTGTCTGACCTCAACCAAGTCGCCGACTTTGAAATCACTGGAAACGGGGTTCTGGATTGCCAGACGTCGAACACGACTGAGCTTGTCTCCCTGTTGCTGCGCAAAGAATGCTCTCAGCGCTATAGCGTCCTTGGTGTTGATGTTGTCCGAGAGGGCCGATGGCATGGAAGTCGGTTGCATTGAAGCAGGAGCGGAACGGGACGGGTGATCCACGGCTTCGTATCCGTTCCGAATGCCAAAGTCTTTGGAGAGCACTTGAGCGATTGTGTATGTCGTTTTGATCAATCGGCGCTGACCGTTCTTGGCGGTAGGCATTGTGGCGAGTCACAAACCGTGAAGGGTTTGACGTCAACTTGTGTAGAGTCTGAAGCAGGGGCTCTCACATCCACAAACTCACTTCAAGGCTGCTCAGTTGTTTGCCCCTGCTCGGCCGCCAATATGCACACGCACATTTTGTGAAAGCATTGTTCGGACGGAATAAAGTCCAGTACAGTCTTTTGTGCGGATCTGTCGATATTCATTGAAGCAGATTGATGTACACAAAGGTTCTAATGACACGTCAGAGCAAGTCAAAGATGTCCTGCTTCTTAGCCTGCTGCTGTGCCGCAGGTTGAGCCGAGGAGGAAGCGAATAAAGCACTCGAGCTCTGATTCTTGGCCATCTCGGCCATCGACATCTTCTGTTTGCCGGTGGTGTTGCTTGACTTTCCAGACGAGGCAGCCCAGAGATCGTCAAAGTTGAACGAAGAGTTGGTTGATGGTGCAGGACGCGCGGCTGCGGCTGCAGGTGTGGTGGCGGCGGGAGTAGATGGCTTCGAGGACTGCGTTGGCGACAGGACGGCGCTGGGAGCCGACGACTTTGGAGCTGCTGATGCCGCAGGAGCCGAGTCGAAGAAGTCAAAAGATGAGGATTGCGTCTGGGTCGTGGGCGTAGCGGCGGGTTTTGCGGAGGCCGCGGGTGCAGACGGAGCAGGAGCGGCTTGGAAGTCGTCAAAGTCGTCGCCGAACGCGTCGTTGGCAGGTGCACTTCCGGCCGAAGGCTTGGCGGCGGGAACAGGGGCGGAGGTCACCGCAGGCGGCTGGTCGTCGTCGTCATCGAAGCTGAACAGGTCGGCGACTTTGGGAGCCTCCTTCTTGGCCGGTGCAGGGGTACGAGAAGCACCGCCTCGTGTGGTATTCGAGCTTGGCCTTGCTTGGCTCGAAGGTGTCTCTTCGTAGTCACCAGCATCGTACTCCTCAAAGCTCTCGCGAGCAGTTGCACCTCCGACTCCGCTGGAGCTTCCAGCTCCTGGCACACTTCCTCCACCGGCGTAGAAGCTGTCGCTGCCGAATCCACCGTATCGACCAGTACCGCTGCCGGGCACGAACTCGCCATTGCCTCCGCCGGTGTACTTGGTTTTGTTGCTTCTGGCCTTGCGCCTCTCCTGTCGAATGCGGTCTACATCACCAAGCAGTTCTGCTAGCTCCTTGGCACGGTTGCGTACGTTGATGCCTTGATCCTTGCCCTTCTCATCGATGTAGTGGAAGTTGCGCAGGATCTTGATGGTGGCGAGATGGGAGCGAGCATCGTCGACAACGCGCTCAGAGCCGTGCTTGACCAGATACTCGAGAAGCTGCAGAGCCTTGTAGATCTGGCGCCACTCGCGCGCCTCCTTCTCCATGAAGCGACGATAGATGGTGGGCATGATCTCGTTAAAGTCTTGGAAGTTGTTGGTGGCCTGGGCGATCTCCTGCATAAGGGTAGAGCTGGCACCCCATGGGTCGTCATTGGTGGCCTCGTCGACCTTGGCTTCGATCTCGCTGACGTTGAGCGCATAGTTCCTTGCTTGACGGTAGAGCGACTTGACGTCGTACATGGTCAGGTTGGCAAGCTTGCTGCCGATGTCTTCGAGATCCATCTTTGCTGAACGGTGCTACGATTGCGTACGCTGCTTTTACGACGGGGAGAGAGCTGTGTTCAGGATCGAAGAAAGGGCACAGGCGGCGAGAAGGTTGAAAGGTGGGATGAGGTTGGTGTTTGGTTGGAAGGAGTGTATTTCTTCTGTGTGCCACGCTTGCGTCTGCTGTGTTACTTTGGGACGAAACGCATTCGCACGCACGGGGAGCGAGCTTGGCGTAGATTCGAATTGCGTGGCTCGTTCGCGTTGTGCTTTGTCTCGAATTTCGCCTCAGAATCGGTCAGACGGAGACGGCTTCTGCTGCCGCGATTTTCTCTTTGTGTTGGCTCTCCGCCTTGCCCCATGTTTGTGCTTTAGCATAGACGACCATCAGACTCTCTAATAGGCGTACAGTACAGTACAGTACAGTACGTTCAGCAGGTGCACTTGCACAGACCGTCAAAGCAAGCTGAGGAAATGTTGGCATTCAGGCGGTATCTTCCGCACGAAAAGCAATGACATCTAGTAACAAAGGACAGAACCGTTTGAGCCGATCAGGTGGCCAAGCGCTGCAATGGGATGGTGGATAGTGTGGGTGATGAAAGTATGTACTGGTCGAGGGACACCTGGCCATTTCGATACGCAAGTCGGCTTCAACATCTGCCGCAGCGTTTACCAAATCATGCTGCTAAGGTCGGATCGGATGCGGTTGTAGTCAAGGATACCCTCGACCTGTCCGTGTGCGGCGAGAGCAAAGTCGGCGTCCCACAAGTAGGTGCGTGCAACACGCTGGATGTCCGAGACGCTGATCGAGTCGATGGCAGCCTGGATCTCCTGTGGGGTGTATCGCTTGCCGGCGGTGACGAGCTGTCGTCCAATGTCCTCGGCGATGGCGGTGGTGCCGTCGAGGCCGAGCAATAGGCTGGCCTTGAGCTGTGCCTTGGCACGCTCCACCTCACCCTCGGTGGGGGCGGTGCTCATTCGCTGCCACTCACGCAGGGTGAAGTGGATCAAGTCGTCGAGCTGAAGGAAGTTCTCGGAAACCATGTAGACACCCCAGAGACCCGTGTCCGAGTACGAGGTGGAGAAGTGCATGAACGAGTTGGCGAGGTTGTTGGACGAGATAATGTGCGAGAGACGCGACGAGAGCAGAGGGCTCGAGCCGAGCGAACGGTCCCAGTTGCCCATGATGCTCTGGAGGACGAGCATGGGGAAGTAGTCGGGCGACTTCCACGAAACACCCTCGACGGCGATGGCAAAGTTGCAGGTGGGCGAGGTGTCGTCACGGATACGCACCTCGGAACCAACGAAGCTCGTCTTGGGCGACGACGACTGGCCGAGCTTGATGGGGCTGGAGCTGACGGGGAGGCTACCAAAGTGCTGCTCGGCGAGCTTGACGAGCGAGTCGTGCTCGATACCACCGGCACCGACGAGAACCATGCGGTCGGCCGTGTAGTTGGTCTTGATGTACTGAGCAAGGTCCTCGCGCTTGATCGAGAGAATGTTCTTCTTGGGGCCGAGGATGGTACGGCCGAGGGGCTGACCCTGGAAGGCGACCGAGTGAAGGTGGTCAAAGACGACCTCCTCCTTGAGCTTGTCGACCTCCTCCTGCTCACGGAGGATCACATCACGCTCGCGCTCGATGGCCGAGTTCTCGAGCTTGGAGTTTTGCAAGATGTCCGAGATGATGTCGACGGCCTTGTCAACGTCCTTGCGGAAGGCCTTGGCGTAGTAGACGGTCTGCTCTCGCGAGGTGTAGGCGTTGAGGTGGGCGCCGAGGTTCTCGACCTCGAGTTCAAGAGAGTGCTGTGATCGCTTGCCGGTTCCTGTGTGGGATAAGAAGCAAGTTGCATAGGATGTCGATCGAAGCGGCGCGGATGCGGAAAGAGACAGACAGAACAAAAAGAGACAGGGTCAGTCTGGCTGTACAAACTGATGTTGATGAGTTTACGCAGCTCCCCGTGACGCAGTCTGAGCAGCCCTCCTTCAAGAGCTAGCAGGCTTTCTCATCTGTGCAGCTGCTGTTGTTGGAAGAATCTTTGGCGAAACTAGGGTAGAACACCTGCTGATGCAATTTGGTCGAGCGTGGTCGGAGACACGCCAGTCTGCGTTGCGACATGATTACGATAGAACGATGCTGCGCCTGATCCTGAAGAGACGGATACAATGCGATGGGATGCTGTGTCGGATGCGGCATACGTACCCTTGAAAGCCATGTGCTCGAGGAAGTGGGCGGTTCCGTTGGTGCGATCTGTCTCGGCACGAGAACCGGCGTCGATCCACACACCGACAGTGGCGGTCTGCGCCGAAGGGTTGGACTCGGTAGCGACGGTAAGACCATTGGAGAGGGTGGTAGTCTGGGTGATGGGCTGACGCGAGACGGCGGTGGCCAGGTTGCGAAGGTTGAAAGTAGCGGCGGTGGCTGAGGGGACCTTCTGGGCTCGGGCGAGCCTCAAAGAGGACTGTGCGAAGAGACGAGCAGCCATGGTGTCGAAAGGCTGTGCGACTAGAGGTGAGGTGAGGTGAGGACAGGTGATGGAAAGATGAACCAAAAGTCGCGACGACGATGATGATCCGACCAATTTGCGATCCAACTTGCTTGCTTTGCTTGCTTGCAATTTCCAAAGCTTCGCAAACCGACCTGGAAGCAGCAGCCCCAGCGGCAGTCACAGTAGACGGGCCATGAGCTGCGCTTTTCAAAGCCGGACCAAAGCAAGCACCAGCCAGAAGAAGAGTCAGAGACACCCAAAATGCTGCCGCTGCTGCTGCAGCAAACAGGATTTTGGTGACCATTTTCGACACAATGATTGGTGACCAACCAAATCAATTCAGTCCTTCGACCGTTTCTAATTGCAGGCCTCGACGAATGTATTCTGCCTGGAAGAAATCTTGTATTTGTGACTTGGAAACAAACGACGCTCGATTTTCTGCCTATTTTTCGCGTTTGGCCTGAATTTCAACGGCACTTGTTCCGGAGAGCCCCGCCCAGCTGCAAACGAGCAAGCTCAGCTCCACGCACAGCTGTGATCGATTTTTCCCGACGGCGTCTGACCACGACTTAACAATCGAGTTCATTTACCACCATCAGTACATTGATTCGTGCGAGTCTGTCTTGCCTCGTCAGGGTTCGAGACAATTTTTCGAGCGGCGGTGGAGGTCTGGAAGAACTGAAAGCTTCTTCTCCTCCTCCTAACCCTCTCTCTCTCTGTGTCTTGACCATCATCAAACGCATTCCCATCAGATCAAACCGACCAGCTAGCTGCCTCGCTCCCTTCGACGTCACAATGGCAGAGGCAGGTCCTTCAACCGCAGCAATGGCAAGCGCCCCCTTTCATCACGTCGCAGCAGCTCATCGCTCCAACCTTTCGCTCTTCCTCTCGGCCAATTCCATTCAGCTCGTTGATGGTCAATCCGATGGCAGCTTCAAGACGTATGCCATGCCTACCACCGTCTTTGTGCCACAGCCCACCCTTCCGGACCAGTCGGATGCAGAACGTTATGCAGACAACCCACACATCAGCTTTGCTCGCCTCGCCAGCTTCTCGCATTCCGATCGATTTCTCGCCCTCACTGGAGACGACAAGGTGCTGCGAGTCTGGAAGCTCGGAAGAAGCGCTGACGGCGCCATCACTGGGTTTGAATTTGGCAAGGAGATCGTGATCAAGCTTTTGCCGAAACGAGCTGCGATTCTGCACTGGTTGCCGCCTAGCGATGTGACCCCGACCGGATCCGAGGAGCTCATCTGCATTGACCGATTTGGAGACATTCGCAGCTTCATGGTCAACCAAAACGATGTCCGAACGCTTCCATCGATTTCCGCAGACGCAGGTGCAGACAAACACGACGACGAGCAGGATCAGATGGACTCGCCAACCGACGCTTCCATGCAGATCCTCCTGGGTCACGTAAGCATGGTCACCAGCCTTGCCTTCATTCCAGGTGCTCCACAGACATCGCCGCCGGCATACATCATCACAGGAGACCGTGACGAGCACATTCGCATCTCTCGATGGGGCCGCAAGCGTTTGGCTTACGTCATTGACCGATACTTGCAGGGCTCCGAAGCGTTTGTTGGTGCTCTCGCTGTCATTCCCGACCAGGATAGCAAGCTGCGTCTGGTCAGCTCCGAAGGGGGTCGAGCACTGAGGGTTTGGATGCTGCCACAGCCCGGTTGTGCTTCTTCGAGCGACACTGCCTCGGACAACGCTTGTCTCTCAATCAACGAGCTCAGTTCAGCTTTGGCACCCTACGTCCTTGCTCGCGACCGCGAGGAGAGAAAGAGAGAGTCGAAAGCGCTGCAAGTTTCGAGCAAGAAGAACAAGGCCGCCAAGCGCAAACAATCTGGGGATGGACAGGCCACCGAGTATACCGAAACACAGGCGCTTGCAGCCGAGTATTCAAAGGAGAGCAAGCCCGTCATTGTCATTTCGGATCTTATTCCGTACCGTGATGCCGAGGCTAAGCAATGGCTCTTGTTCGTGGTGGAAGGCGCTACTGCTTTCTTCTCTGTTCCCGTCAGCGTATTGCTAGCACCTCTGTCTTCTGACGACAAGGCTCGCAACATCTCGGATCAGATTCAGGTCACTCGTGCTTCTGCACCCATCTTGCACCTTACTCTAATCCAGCGTTCCGAGACTGATGCCGCCTCAGTCCTTGCCACCTTCGACACACGCCCCGAGTTCCGTTTGGGAGGTGCGACCAGCAACGACGAAGCTGAAGCCGCCGTCTTCACTCTGAACGCATCGGGCCGCTTCGAACGACAAGCCAAACACGCCCTCGTCGAAGCGCTCCTGCCCGCCACCCAGCCTAGCACTGCTGAAGGAGAAGAGGTCCCTCGCGCCTTGTTGGACCCGTCGACCGTCGAGTACCTCGCCCTGTACCCGGCACTAACCACCTGGCCCAAGATCGAGGTACCTTCGTCGGCCGAAATTATTGCAACACGTTCGTCTCGCAAAGGACGCTTCAACCACCCACTGGATACATCCCTCATTGGCGTCGCTGAGGTGGACCAGACCAAGCCATCTAACGCCTCTTCGAATCCAGAGGCCGACGACGAACAGCGTCGCAAGCTCGTCAAGACTATGCAAGGGGGCAAACGCGAGCGAGGTCGAGAGCGCAATCGTGAGGCGATTCGTCTTGCTCAAGAGCAAGCCTCGCAATGATACCTACTCCACTTCCCTTTCCTTCAATCTCAATTACCATCGTTCGACACACAATCGCAGTCGTCTCGACGTTTGAATGATTCCTTATGGTTCTGGATCCACTTGAGCAATCTACACAGCTGGCATCTAGCTGAAGGTGGAGATGTGGGACTGCGTACCCTTGGAGTTGAGCGATGAGATACCTGAGGTAAGAGCCGAGACAAGAGCACCAGTAGCCTTGGTAGGAGCATCGTAGTCGACCGAGTAGATCGAAGCCGAAGCCTGACACTTGCCATTCTTGATCACATCGGTCTCACCTGGAAGCGAGCAGTTGCCAGCAATGCAAGTGTTGAGACCTTCGCTCACGAGGTCGGTGTAAGTGGGAAGACCACTTGTGGCGTTGACGACGACACGGTCGATGACAGCCTTGCCCGTGAGACGAGTGTGCACCCAGCTGAGACTGCTGCAGTTGCCTGTAGGAGCAATCTTGGGATAGTTGACTGACATGCCGATACCAAGAGGGAAGATGCGAGCGCTAGCGTTGGAGCTTTTGGTCTCGTCCGAGATGGTGGTGACAAAGTTGGACGAATAGGTGGCGATCTTGACCGACTCATCATTGGGGTCCGAGAGGTTGAGAGAGGTGTACTGACGCACGTCGGTCGAAGCGCTGAAGGCGATGGCTGGGACGCTGCGTTCGACAGCAAAGTACGAAGCGCCAATGGTTCCACTGAGAGTCCAAATGAAGGCTCCGGTGTTGATTCCCTCATTGGGACCACTGACTACGAGGTCCACACCGGCGGTAGTATCGTCCTTGCTCGAGTTGAAAAAGTAGACAGCATCGTTGTCGAGTGCCCAACCAGAGCAAGCGGCTGGAGTGCCGTTGAAGTAGCGCAGAGCAGGGTCCGTCACGTTCAGACCGGCGTAAGGAGCGCCGACGGGGACAAAACCTCCGCGCCCGGGAGAAGAGATGTTGAGCTCGGTGGGGAAGACAAAAGTACCACCCTTGCCAGACTGGTTGTGCGAAGGAGCTACCATGAGCACGCGGTGACCCGCCCGGCGAAGCGCGTAGTAGAGCGCACGGATATTGGCAGACGCCCAGCTGTCATCATTGGTCAGCACAATGTTGAGAGGATGCTTGGCCTTCTGGACGTTGGCAAATCCAGCAGCACCGACGCCGTAGACAGAGCTATCGTTGGAGGTGGCGGTGCTGTTGTACGACAAAGTGGAGTTGTAACTGTTGATGATTGTCGCGTTGCTTGAGCCTGTAGCGGTAGACGAAGCAGCAGATGCAGACGAAGAGGAAGTGGCGGAAGCAGGCGAAACGGCGCTCGAAGAAAGAGTTGATGTGGCAGAAGCAGCAGCCGGCGACACCACACTGCTGCTCGCATTGGCCTGTCTAACCTCGAGGGGGCTAGCCGACACAGCGCTCGACGAGACGAGAGCTGTGGTCAGGAGGGAGAAGAACTTCATTTGTGGTAGGAGCGAGGATGGCGATTTGCGACACTGGTCAAGGCCAGACAGACAGCGTGAACATCATATACAGTATATATATTCTCGTTGGTGGCGACGGAGCGTTCTCCACAATCTTCCCCATCAGATAGGGGTCGAGCGTCAAATCAGAAGAAACGGCTTCGCCTCCTTCCAGGAAGACGGTCCATGCGAGCTGCCACGAGCCCAAAGCTCGTTGCGAAGAAGCGAGGCTACAGTAGCTGGTTTCAAACGATCTTGGCACGTTCTTCACTCGCTTAACGTTAGCGGAACGAACCTCCGCGGTGGTTGACGAGCTGTTGCAGTATCAGACATCTTGGCAACGGCGAATAAATTTGGAATTCGCCTTGGAATGCGGGAAGGAAAACTGACGCTGCCTCGCCGCCGTCAAAGCTCGGCACATTTCAGCGTTGCTTTAGGCTCAGTAGGCTCAACGAAACGGCGGGTTGTTTGATTCCTTTTCCAGAGTAGTTAGCTGCTGTGATTGTGTGCTCTCTGCTTCTCAACGTCGCTCAGCCATCCTGTCTTGACGAGAACGTGCTCATCCTTGTACTGTACTGTACGATGTGTTGCAACGATTTGAGGACCTTCTCGCTTCTGCGTTCTGCATGACCACGCGGTCCTCTTGTCTGTCCAGTTGTGCTGCGACGGATCCGGCCGTTCCGAGCTCAAGTCAGGTATCGGAAGCGAAAGTGCATGGCCGCTGCAATCACATAGAAGATTGCTTTGATGGGGTGCACGTTACACAAGGACGATGGCGGTCGTGTGGTCGGTCTTAGATCTACCTTGTCAGACGGCTTCGAATTGATCCAGCAAGAAAGACGGAAGCCACAAGAGCTTGAGGTTCAAGGCAAGACAAGCAGCTCGAGGTCAATTCGAGCGCTACGGCCGTGATCTGCCAATGTCGAAGTTCCGATCATGTCAGACCCTAACGTCTTTCGTCTAATCACTTGCGGCAGCAGATTCACTTTGACTCTTGCTGCGATTGCTCCTCCCGTGCCGATCTCGAAATAACAGACTCAGCAGCCGCTTCTGACGCCGGAACCTTGAACAGCTAAGAATCGTTTGCAAGTCATGACCAGCTCGAGTCCTCGCATCACTGTCGACCGACTGCTTTGGATCAGCATGTTCCTATCGAGTCTCAATCTTGGAAGCCAAACCCATAGGAAAAAGTCTGAGATGTTCGTTCTGGCCGACAAGACGTCGTCGCCCAAGTCCAACTTGCAATGCACTTTTTCCACTCTCCAACATGCGCGATCTAGAACGACTGATACTGCGTCAACAGCCGTCGACGAGCACAAGCGCACAGACAGGACATGAGCTGCACATGAAATGAAACAACAAAGCAATGCATTGCGAGCGATTCAACAGGTAAGGATCGAGCTCAGTAAATGAAAAGATTAGAATTCGCCCTGTGATTGCAAAAGAGAAGAAAAGGAAGATCGTCAGCCTACTATCTACGATCTGAAAGCGTCTCAATGTAACCGCACCGACTCGTTAGACACTTACAAAGTACGACTGCTTCTTGACGCGATACTGTTTTTGCAAAGGAGGATACTGTTCCAGTGGTCAGAACAGATTTTTGATACGTCATTGGGATGGCCGATTGGATGTCGGAGGGGAAAAGCTCTGAAATACTCACCTTGTAAGGTGCACCTTTGCGCATACGGTCGCTATCATCTTTAGGACGAGCAAAGCCCTTCTCACCTTGACCGTAGGATGGTCTCTTTGCAGCCTCCGCTCTGGCAGCTTCGAGACGCTGTTTGCGACCTTCTTCGGTCTCCCCAGGGACGCGGTCAGCCACACCGTGAGGCAAGCGCTCGTTGGTATCGGCCGCAGCAGCGCCTTTGGCAGAGCTAGATCCAGCCGCAGCAGCAGCGGCGGCAGCAGCAGGGGCATGAGCGGGACGACCGGCGTTATCGACCTCGACGTCTTGGAAGGCCAACTGCTCCTCCTTGACCACATGCCTGCCCGAAGGCGTTCGGAAGACGTGCTGCGAGGCTTCAGCTTCGTGCACGGCGTGACCGACCTGCGCCTCGTCGTGCTGCTTCTGCGCCTTCTTTTGCTCTTCGGGCGATAGCTGCTGGTCGTAAAACGAAACGTACTTTTCGCCACGGGCAGCCGCCTCCTTCCGGAGTTTGGCTTCCTCCTCGATGGAGGGCAAGCCCTCAGCCTTGCGTTCGCGTTGCTCTTCCTCCTTCTCAATCTTGTCGTGGTGGGCAAAGTGCTCGATGTCCTCCTTGTGGTTGTAAGCCTCGTCGGTCTGCGTCTCGGGCGTGTTGTGATAGAGCTCCTCGTGATGGACAAAGAACTCGGACTCCTCGTCGTAGTGGTGACCGAGACTGCCAATGTTGTATTCGGGGAAGATGGGCAATCCGTTGGGACCGGCGTCGATGAATTCCTTCTTGGTGATGAGATCATCGCCGTTGGTGTCCATGGCCCTGAGCACAGCGCCAACGATCTTGTCAGCTTTTTCGTCGTGCACTTCGTGCGTGGGAGAGTGCTTCTTGGACTCGGAGTGGTGGACGCCGTAAATAGCCTCGATCTCGGAGCGGTCCAGCACACCGTTGCGGTCGAGGTCGTGGAGCGCAAAGGCGCTGCCGAGGTTGAAGGCGTTGATGTGGTGCTCGGTGCGCATGTGCCTCTGGATGTAGCTCTCGTGCTCAATGTCGGTGGGCTGGAAGCCGGCAACCTGTGCCGGCTCGTTGGAGATGGCGTCGTGATCGTGAGCAGCGACGCCGTTGAGCGAAAGAGTCGAGAAGAGAACGAGACCAAGGACGAGCCAAGAGACACTCATTTGCTTGGCGCCGGTGGTAGGGACGGGTGCCGAAGTTGCCGCAGCGCCCGAGGGACCGCCCTGCTTCTTCTTCTCCGAGATGCGTTTTGCCTCCTCGTGGACGTCGGTGACCGTCTTGGACGTTTTGGTGTAAAAGTCGTGAATCTTTGGATGGTTGGCAAAGGCGTTGTAGTAGTCGCTGAGTTTGGTCCAGACAAAGTCGGTCTTGGATTTGACCTCGGGCTTGTCCAACACAGCCTGTGCGCGCTGCTGGATGTTGCGAGCAAAGGAAGGCTCCTGCTTGTCGGCGGCAGTCTCGATAGGGACGGTGGTGGTGGTCTTGGGTCCCTGAACCGATGCGTCGTCGCCGGGGACAGGCATAGCCGCCGCTTGCTTGTCAGTGGCAGATGAGAGAGCGGCGGGGCCGCTGGGGGTATGCTCGGTGCGCTGAGTGGTAGCTGAAGCGGAGGGAGCCGCCTTGTCGAGCTGCTTGCCAAGCGATCGGTCGAGCTGAGAGAGGTAGCCTTTGAACTTGGTGGAAAGGCCGTGCTTGCTGTCGAGTTCGATGGCGCGCTTTGTGATCTCGTCCGAGATGGTGTAGCCGTGAGCGAGATACTCGGCGACGATAGCGGTCTTGGGTTTGTCCTCCTGTCCGACGGGCTGGCCATCGTCGTGGTGAGAGGCAGAGGCGGTGGCGGCAGCCGTTGTCGAGGCGGCGGATGAGGCGTCGCCAGCGAGAGTGACTGAGAGATTGGCGCCGTCGAGCGAGCTTCCGTGGAGCATCACGGCAGTGCTGGCAGCGCTGGGTTTGGCAAAGTGGATAATAGCCTTCTGTTGGTTGGCGCCATCGTCGGAAAGGTCGAGCTTTGTGATGGATCCGCAGAAGCTGAAAAAGTCGTCGATCTGCTTCTTGGCGGTCGACTTGTTAATGCCAGTTACAATGACAGCCGAAGTTGGAGCTTGGGATGTCATTGTTTGTGGAGAAGAAAGAGCAAGAAGGGAACCTAGGCTCTAGTGATGGTGTTTGTGAGCGAAACTAGAACGAGCAGCAAGACCAGCTTGGCACCGCTTCGAATCGAGTGGCTTGTGGAATGTGCAATGTGACGGTCGAGCCTGCCGAGTTGGTCGCGAATTTGAAGGGGGAGATGCGAATGCAAACAGTGCAATGAGATGTGGTGGGAACAAAGGCAAGACGGCAGGAAAATGGGTGGGAGTTGATGAAGAAAGAGAGGGTGTCTACGGCATTGAATGCATGTAGAGTTGTCAAGCTGCGTGTGGTTGGCTTGCGTACAAATATTCAAAATGGGCGCAACTTTCGCCTGAGCTGCTTGCTCTGCTGTCACTCACGACCTTTTGGACCAGGACGCACGCGCCACGCAGACTTACTTTGCGCTTCAGACGCCTCTCGAGCGTTTCCTGTACTCGCCCCAAGTCAGTCCTCACTTTCGATGCGACGGGATCTGCTAGACAGCTGCCGGAGCCTTGGACCTGGTCCTTGGGCCTCGTTCTAGAGCTGCAGGCGAGACTCTGCCTTTGTTGAAGACGAGGTCCAGCCAGGATGGGATATATCACAAAGCCAAAATGCAGCGTACTGTACAGTACTGAGAGCAACCTGACGCGCGCGCGTGCGTTTACAGTGTGGATCCAGCTCGTGCGAATGAATTTTTTGAGTGGTGTGAGGTCATAGAAACACACACATTAGAAGAAAGCAGTTTGTGAGAAAGACAGGATTCGACATCCTACTCCTTGCGAAAATCCCCAAGACCGTCCGGAAAAACTCGATGCGTGTCGAGTCGCGCCCACTCCGCTGCGCCAATTCCGCTCAAGGTTCTGGGAGAGGTATAGAAAGAATATCCGGCCCTCAGCCGTCATCGATCAATCTGCAGATGCAAAACTTGCCGCTGCTGGCCGCTCCATACCACGACGGACCACGAGCTTGGTGCATGCAGGTCGCCGGTATGACTTTTCGAGCCGGAAGCGATGTCAACGATGATGGCAGACTGACAAATGATTGTGGAGATAGTGAGGCGACTGTGGATGTCGCTGACCAAAGTCTCTTTTGGCGATGCCAGTCAAGCACAGTTATCTCCACGGCCTTGACGCTCGCCGCGTTCCGACTCTTGTCAAAGCAATGGAAGATCAACCTTCCAGAAGCCGTATTACGCTCAAGGAGCATGATCAGCAAGCCAGAGGCGCTTTCTTGTTTGTTCCTGGGCGGTGTATGCAAAAGCCAACAACATGCTCGCATGAAAGCTGCTGGCAATCCCGAATCACCGTCGTGACCAACGGCATCCCCCACGGTACTTGGGCAACTCCAATCTCAGTCCGTTGGCGAAACCAACTCCGAATTCCGCCACTTGCAAACATGGCGGAGTTGCGATTTGGGATAAACTCGACACAAGACTCTCACTTCATTACACGCCTGGCACCACACAACCCCAAAATCGATATGGATCATGATGTCAGTGTTGGGAGGCAATCGAGGTGGCGTGCTGGACATTGGCGCGTCGAAAGCCCTCGCGGACTCGTGTCGATCTGTTGTCGTCTCGAATCGTTGCAAAGAACTTGTTCTTTTTTTCCTTGCCGAACATGTCAAAAGATAGAAAACACAGGCAAAAGATACAGTACATTAAATAATCACTGTAAATAATGGTTGTAAAAATCACGTCTTTCTGCCTTTGTTTGATCCGCAGAGGAGCTTGCTCGCCGACGTGTGCTATTTAAAGCCACTTGCCATGTGCATGCTAACCGCCAGCGTCGTGGATCGAGGCCAGCTTTGGCGAGAACGCGCTTCAATGCCAATCCCACTCTGGTGCATCCATCCTGTGAATGGAGAATCGGATCCGATTCTCGGCTGCACTGAGACATTCTTCGGTTCCCATCTGACAAAAGACAAGATGCAAGATTCTGCAAGACCGTGCATTAGCCGACTGTTCATGTGTTCAACAGCCAACCAGCTCCAGCGAACTTGTTATCACAGCAGCATCAATTGGGCCATTCCATACCAAGGTACACAGTGCTGAATTATTGCGACGGCGTGCGAACTTTGATCAGGTCAGCAATCGTTGCAATCCAGTTTATTAGCCTGTTCCACATCGCGAGTCGGACTCTGAAGTCGTTGCGGAGACCCAATTGCACAACAAGCGATCTGACTGTGAGACGATACGATTCGGCCCCAACGTACTGTATATACACAGTTCTTTTCATGTACAGGTCCCTTCAATCGACGAACGCAGCATCAGTCCTGCTTGACGAGCAGGCGCCCTGCCTAGCAAAGACGTCTTTCGTTCTATTCAATCGAAGATCGATTCGGACTCCACTCGAGCCATTCCTCGGCAAACCGACCGACATTGCCTGTCCTCCTCAACTGCCGCCTGTCTGTTCCAGATCAGGTCTAGCCTAGAGCTTTTGTCCTGTGTCGTCGACTGACAGTTACGCTCTCAAGTGTCTCTCAATCACGTTGCTTACTGCCAAGACCCGTTCATATGGCTCACGTTATCTTCAAGCTCAGCTGATCTCAGACAACGTGCCAAAAGGGCCGCTCTTGCATGTGTGTTCGGCTTCGCTGCTCATAAACATCTAGGTGCAAAGTCTCAGCATCACATTCAGAATGCCAAGGAATCCGAACGGAACGCAGCGACGCTGTGAAAGCGATGTCCAAAGAGGGATCGAGATTTTATCCGCAGAGCTTGTTTCAGCAGAATGCTGCTCAAAGTGACTTCTCGAAAGTGCAGGTGATGCAGAGCGTTGCGGGTCATTCCCAATGAGCGGTGGGTGAATCTCACTCTTTCGATTTAGTCTACTTCTGTGGTCTCTTGCGATGTCTCATGCGATCCCAACTCGTCACCCTCGACCTCGCCTTTTGAATCGAACCAGGGGCGCGACTCGAAGATCACGCTCTTGCAACCACAGAAGCTCAAAGGCAGGAAGAAAAGCACAGCGCCAGAGTCATTTCCGCTCAAGTCGTGAACGCAATTCGGATTCTTCCCTCTCTCTCTCTCTCTCCTTCTCTGTGTGTGTGGGTGCGTGGGAGTGTGTGTGTAGCCAACCTACATATCAATGAATTTCGGTTCCCGATCGTTGTTTCTGCAGCAGCAGCAGCAATGAAGCTAGCTGTTGGGTACAAGCGCGATGCAGTCGTGTCCACGCTCCTGCACGGTTGTTGGTGCTCCGCAGCTAACCCTCGAGACCATGCAGCACTGCATGTGCAAGCTTGCTCATTCCGAAGGTCACCGTTCATACTTTTTCCGGGACGCCTCACATTGCCTGTCAGACTCACACGCTGCATTTCATCATTCAGGTCTCTCCGCTTCAGAGGCAACACAGTGCGCTGCAGCTGCCGAGCATGCTGTTGCAGGACAACACTTCCGGACAGCTGTCGTCCAAACGCTGTCGTCGGCAGCATCCACGTTTCGTGGCTCCCGGAAAAAAAAATTAAAATTAGGGTACGAGTGCTCACTGCCTTCCCTTTCGATCAGCTTTTATCCTAGCCCACTCGACCTATCATGCTTGACACTTCGCGCTCCGACAAGGCGTGTTCATGCGCTTTGCCGTACCCGCTTCTCCTGCAGCTTCGATGCGCCCCCCTTTCACCATCTGACCAGCCGGCCGCTACCTCGCGTTTCAGTTGTCTACGCGCGCTTCTGGCAGATCTCCCTGTTTGATGCTTCGCTCGGCACTGCGACGTAGCTCAGCTGATGTCCGGACTGGTCGAACATGGCTCAAGACCGCTGCCGAGCTCTTGAATCTCTCTCTTGCATGCTCCATGCGCCCTGTAAATTAGACTGTTCTTCCACAGTCTCGTGGAAGCAAGACGGTTCTCGCTTGCTGAATTGCCCAGCGACATCTTGGTCGACGTCCGACGTTCTGGTCCGACAAATCTAAAGGCGGGATTTCCGTGAAAGTCGTTCGTCATCAGGCAATCATCTCTTCCTCACACCATCACACAGTCTTGACCTTCATCGGTTGGACATTTGCTGTTCTTCTCGAGTTTTGACGTCCGCTCCCGCCAAAGCTTCCGGTGCAAGTTTTATCCTCGACTTACGGCCTTTCACATCTCGTCTCCGTACTTTCCCTCCTCCTCCTCTGCCTCCTCCTTTCTCTAACCCCGGCGAATAACCACCGAACACTGTGCGTGGTACACCTGCAAATCAGGAACCGCGTCGATAGCATACCGCGGAACAGGCCTTGCTCGTTGCTCGGTCTACCGTTCTCCATCGCCGACCTCCTGTTCCTCGTTTCGAGATTGCCTCCAACCTTGTCCCCGTCGCATGCGACATCTCCACTGCCCTATCGGATCAAGTTTGATCCCTTGCCTACTATTTTGCCGTCGCTGATTCTGGTGTCATCCGTCCCCGGAATGCTTCGTTGATTGGAGCTCGCACTGCTGCAGTCTGCTGCTCGCATAGGAAAATCATGCATGATATTCTCCTTACCATGGAACATCCTTCGCCAAATAGTACATAGTCTTCACCTTTTCAAACTCTCTTCGGCCACATTCTCTTCCACTATGTCCTCCTACCTGTCGTCGGCGACCGCCTGCAGCGCAAGCTAGATTGCGCTCTTTTGCCCTCCCTTCCCTCCTGCCATCTCTTTCGGTCGTAGTGCAAAACCCGAAATCTCGTCGCGCTATTCACATCGCATTGTCCTTCTGCAGGACTTTTGTTCTCGGACCCATGCCACAGTGGCTGACCACTCAAACGGTGTTGTATCCGTTCGGGGAGACCTGACCGTCGCTAGCCAGCCTACGCCAATTGTCCATCCTGCCCAGCTGGAGGACGGGCTGTTCTAAACTTCCAGACATCTTCTTCTCTTAAAAGGGGGACCGTGCAAATTCTTCCACTTAGCATCCGCTTTCGAGCTGTCCTCCCTGAATTTCCACCCTACGTTGCTGCCAGAGGGACGACGCTGACGACAAAGTTACGACACTGCCGACCTTTCCGACAACCTCCTCGACTCCTGTCATCATCCTTACGCGACGCTGCAGTGCTGGGAGGGGGTTTCGAAACGCAAACAACCCCCGCCGTCGTTGTATGTAGACGCTTCAGCAGATCGACCACAAAAGCGAACAGCCATAACAAACCTGTCTTGGTAAAATCCTCTTCGACAAAGACTGCCTCTGACAAACAGCGGCGAGCTAGGAGGCTATCGATCGTTCTACTCAACCCAGTCTCATGCACCTTGTTTCTACTTGCTAGCTCAACAAATGCAACACGTCCTCAAAGTCCTCTCTGATCGCCATCCCGACTCTTCCCAATTTCGCAGAGCCAGTTCCCACGTTTTCAACCTATCGACAGACATCGACCAGAATCTTCCGAGCCCAAGGGGAGGGGGTAGTAAAAACCTGCTTCCCTCCTTGGCGTAGCCCAACCATCTTGTTCTCTTTGAAGCTGGCATAAGTAGTTATCATGTCGGACCGCGGCCCCAAGCATCGAAGTTCCCCTATCCGACACTACGATGCCAAGGAGAACCCCGCTTCCGCTAATGCTCTACCCCAGACGGCGAGCGGCAGCTCAATCGACGTATCTCTGGCGCACCAGATCTACTACCCATGTTTCGGTAATGTTGACATTAAATCGTATGTCGACGCGCGCACATATGGACTCGGCTTTCGACGTCTGCACGACGAATGGATAGTACTGGGTTCGCCTCGCCTCGACACACGTCACTGGCCGCGAATGGTCGGACATCGGGGACTTCCAACAGGCCCGGAGGATTTTGCCAACGTGGCCGAGTATTACGACGGAAAGACCTTTGAGCAGGTACTGCTCGATGCTCAAGGGAAACCAGCAAACCGCGACCGACCTATGGACGACTTTATCATCGCCATGATCACGACTTCAGCCATCGGTCTTGCCGACCTTGTCGTCTATCGCCTTGTGAGAGATCACCCGTCAACTCCGGTATCAACAGTCCAGCACACATGGTATCAGAGCTTCACCGCGTTTCTGCACGATTCGATCTGCCACTTTGTGAAGGAGAGAAGGGTGTGCGATCGGCTCGGACCGCACAATTGTGTCGTGCCCCTTCTCTATGGACAGGCGCAGCCAATGTCATTACCGGATCTGATGAAGAACTTCGACTATCAGCTACAGATCTTCCAAAATCTTTTCCCCAACTTCGGCGACCACATTGACCGCTGCGCCGCAGCAAGACCACAACATCAGTGGTCGCCATCGTCGGTCGCCACAACCTCTCAGACCCGCAGCATAGGTGCTCCTTCAAGTCCGTTTGCGAATTTCAACGATGACTCAAGAGCTTTGGAATCCAGATCTTCGGGCAACGAGCCAGACTCGTCCAGAGTCAGGCGCAGATTTCTATTCGACAACGCGATATCTGGGCAGCAGCAAGAGGCGAAGAAGAGCTGGAATGTTTCTGCTATCCCGGCTGAGCTGGAGGGGCGTAGCGATCTCTTCCTCGCCAGTATCGTCCCTGCGATCCGCTGCGATGTTCCGCTAGAAAGGGTCGTGAGCGTGATTGACTCGCGTCGGACCATTTCTGCCTCATCTTCGGTGCCTTCCGCTTCCACGCCGGCTTCCATGGTCACCACGACGCCACACAGCGATAGTCACGTGAGCAGCGGGGTCACTTCGGGCGCATCTGGACCGTCTTCGGATACAGAATGGAAGATGCGGGCACGCAACGACACGACAGACGTCCTTCGCGAGAGCGCAACACAGGATCTCCCGCAAGGCAATTTGACCCTCCGTGCACTGCTGCCGTCGCAGAATTGGTGGCCTGCAAGCCACGCAGGTCGAGCCACATCCGAGGAGGGCAGCAAGGTCACACCAGACGAGGCGTTGGCCGTGCATGCTGGACGAGGCCACAGCAGTTCGACAGCTTCGTACTTCAGCTCGCTTCCAGTGACGCCGACTACAATGTATCCATCCGGCCCGCTGCTTTCTCCTCAGGATGCATCTCAGCTGTATCAAGATCAGATGGTATCTGGGTCGCGTACAGGGCTGCTTCCATTGACTTCGTCCTCGGATCCAGACTCGCGTAAACGCACACGAGCCGAGCAAAATCGTGACAAGATGAAGGCGTACCACAGGAGAGTGATGCAGCAGAGAGAGTCGCTCACCAGCATACTGACAGACATGGCGGTTTACGTCGGCTCTGTGCCCATGCCCTCGCAGAGGTCAGATGAACGATCTCTGTCGAGCTTGGTGGGAGCAGATGGTCAGACGTCGACAGGAATACTCGAAGAGGTTTCCGGAGCAGCGACTTCGAGCTCAATTGGGCGCAGCAGTACGCAAGAGTCAGGGTGGCCCGTGTCACTGCGCAACAAACAAAAGCAAGAATCAAAAGCGCGTCTCCGAAGGCGCGAGATCGACCAGGTGCATGAGCTGGGCCAGTATGCTGCCTTTGCCAGGGCTACGATGCTGCGTCTATCCAGATCAGGACCATTGACGCCAACGGCGGGTGCTTCGAGCTCAGAGTCGATCAAGGTCGAAGAGGATAAAAGCAGTAGTTCATCTGCATGGGGACAGCTCCAAGCGCAGCAAGTGTCGAACATGGATGCGCACCGCTCGCAGACCATCCTGCGAGTGTTTCAGCGACACCGTTCCAATTGGATCGCGTTGATCTCGGCGGAGCAAAGGCTCGCGGGTGAGGTAGCAAAGCTGTGGCCAAGTACGGACGAAGACAGAACGGCTGGAGGGAATTTCAGCGGCAACGACCGTGAAGGAGCAGAGAAGGAAATTAAAGCGTTGCTAGATCGAATACAGATGGACGAGAGAGCAGGGTTGCTGCCAGTACCAGCGGCAGACTCGACATTGGCACTCTCTGGGTCTAGTTCGTACGATGTTCATGCTTCCATGGCACGAGCAAGTGGCGGAGCGATTGGCGGAGGCGGTTTCATGACGACGGCTGCAGCAGCTGGAAGAACGAGCTCTGCATCGGTTCCGGCATACCAGGGTCAAGGCGCGTACGGCCAGGCTACATTCATGCAAGGTGCTGCACCGGTGGTGATCTCGCCAAGCTGTTCTGAATACGGCGCAGCGATCTCGCCTTCCGGGGTAACGCGTCCTGTGGGTGCCGAAGAAGGCGGCGACTACTTTACTCAAGAACGAAGGCGGTACCAAGGGCAATACTCGGACGGCAGCGGACCGGCGATTGGTGGACCAACCGCGTGTAGTCCGGCAGAGCAGGCCAATGCCCAGTACGCTTCGCGAATGGCTTCATCTGGGATGTATGGCAGTTCTGCGCTAGCGACATCTGTGTTAGCACCAGGCGTAGTCTCGGGCTATGGTTACGGTGCAACCTATGCGGGTGGAGGGGTCTCGCAGCAAGGAAGCGGCGCGCAAGGTTCGAGCCGATCATCAGCGATGGGCAGGTCACCGGCGCAACCCATGTCCGGAATGGAAGAGGCGCAACTACGCATGTCGACAAATTACAATGCGGCCAACTACGGGCCGTCGATGATGCAAGCAGCAGGGGCACCTGCGCCAAGACTTGAGCAAGGGGATGGGCTGTACCACTCGCAACCTTTGCAAGCTCCTTGCACGATGTATGCGACTGCCTCGAGTCAGGAAAGCGGGACGCGACATGAAGGGCAACAGCCGGAGGGTCTGCAGACGGCTGGATCGGCGTCTGTGATGCAGCAGTACAGGGCGAGTCAGCCTGCTTCGCCGCAGTATGCCCCGAGTCAACAAAGTGGATATGGCGAACAGCCGGCGTACAGCGGTGCTCAGTAGAGTCGCGAGTCACTGCTCGACCGTATTGCGCTTGGCTCCAGACCACAGAAGTCTAGAGTTTCCTCGCGCCTCTGAAAAGCTGTCGATGGTGGAGCTGAGCCACACATCGGTGTTTGTCAAATCGAAAAAGTGCTATTAGCAGCTTAGGCTGGATATGTACAGTAACGTTAATAGTAATGGAGTCAGCTGAAGTCGAGCACATCGTGATCTGAGACGGGTCGACAGTCACGGGCCGTAGGAGATTCGCCTTGGACCGACCTGAACGGCGGAGAAACACGAGTCAGTCAACACGAGTCCTGCAACACATTTGGGCAGCATCCAGTTCCAGGCGTGCGAACAGCCATGAAGTTGCGATGGACGAGTTGAGCGCCGGCCAAGTCAAGCTGTCATGTAGTGCACCCCCCCCCCCCCCGGGGGCCTTTCAACAGGGTGAGAGGATTTCGCCCGAACAGATCCGAGCTTGAAACGCCCAACATTATTTTGGTGACGAAAAACAAAGCAGGATGACATCTGGAGCGCATCTGATTGGATGCGAAATGGCCTTTAAGCCTGGGCGTGGCGTGGGCGCATTTCAATCTTGGCTGGTCGCTTATGGGCCGTGACTCGAAACCAGAAACAGAAGCAACGCGCGATTTTGGACGGCTTGTTAGATTGTGGATCCCGCGCTGTTCGTTCTCCACTACACTCTCTCAGTGCTGATCATGGACGACAACGAGGCCGTGTGGGAGAGACTGTCTGGTGGGGGTCTGTCTCACTCATGGTGGGTAGTGGCTGTGAATGCGTCGAGAGTGGGCTTTGACCGTCGCTGAATGAGGTTAGGTGGTGGTGGCGGCGGTGGGTGGTGCGTATTTTCGTATGGCTCTCTCTCTGCATTTGACGCATTTCCGGTTGAGTCCTAAATCGACCTCAATTTTTTGCCAGAAGAAACTGGTTGGAAATCTGATTCGCAGCCTTTGGGCGCAGCGTCAGTGTGTCGCTCCTCGCCTTTGGTTGCAGCTGTCAGGCTCAAGAGTGGGGCAGGGCGGTCCGACTCACACTTTGACTCAGAAGCGTTGGTGTTGACGTTCAAAAAGGGCTCCTCGATTCATCATCATCACCACCACCACCACCACCAACCCCCCTCCTTTCACCGCTTCCCCTGTCCCATTCTTCGCAAAAGATGGCACCCAAAACACTCTACGAAAAGATCTTTGACTCGCACCTCGTCCACGAGGAGGCCGACGGCACCTGCCTCATCTACATTGACCGTCATCTCGTCCACGAGGTCACTTCGCCACAGGCCTTTGAAGGTCTTCGCAATGCCAACCGCAAAGTTCGCAGAACCGACTGCACCCTCGCCACCGTCGACCACAACATCCCCACTGCCTCGCGCAAATCCTACAAAGACACCAAGTCGTTTGTCGAGCAGGCCGATTCCAGAACCCAGTGTCTCACGCTCGAAGAAAACGTAAAGGCTTTCGGCCTTACCTTCTTTGGTCTCTCGGACAACCGTCAGGGTATCGTTCACATCATCGGCCCTGAACAGGGATTCACTCTGCCCGGTACCACCATCGTGTGTGGTGACTCGCACACTTCCACCCACGGTGCCTTTGGTGCGCTTGCCTTTGGTATTGGTACCTCCGAGGTGGAGCACGTCCTCGCTACCCAGACGCTGCTCCAGAAGCGTGCCAAGAACATGCTCATCCAGGTCGACGGCGAGCTGTCCGAAGGCGTCACTTCCAAGGATATCATTCTGCACATCATTGGTCTCATCGGTACCGCCGGTGGTACAGGCCACGTCATCGAGTACGCCGGTTCTACCATCCGCTCGCTCTCGATGGAGGCGCGCATGTCGATCTGCAACATGTCGATCGAAGCGGGTGCCCGTGCCGGTCTCATTGCGCCGGACGAGGTCACCTACGAGTACATCAAGGGCCGCCCTCTTGCCCCCAAGCAAGGTCAGGCTTGGGACCAGGCCCTCGCCTACTGGAAGTCGCTCCCTAGCGACCAAGGTGCTCAGTACGATACGGTTATCAAAATCGCCGCCAAGGACATCCCTCCCACCGTCACCTGGGGCACCTCTCCCGAAGACACGGTCGCCATCACCGGCACCGTCCCCGACCCCAAGAACGCCAAGAACGACGCCGAAGCCAAAGCGTGGACGCGCGCTCTCGAGTACATGGGTCTCGAAGCCGGAACGCCCATGGAAAAGATCAAGATCGACAAGGTCTTTATCGGTTCGTGCACCAACGCACGTATCGAGGACCTTCGTGCCGCCGCCCGCGTGCTGCACGGACGCAAAGTCGCCGAGGGGCTGTACTGCATGCTCGTCCCCGGTTCCGGACTGGTCAAGAAGCAGGCCGAAGCCGAGGGTCTGGACAAGATTTTCCAGGCTGCCGGATTCGACTGGCGCGAAGCCGGCTGCTCCATGTGTCTGGGTATGAACCCGGATCAGTTGGCTCCCGGTGAACGATGTGCTTCCACCTCGAACCGCAACTTTGAGGGCCGACAGGGCGCAGGTGGACGAACGCATCTCATGTCGCCCGCGATGGCGGCTGCGTGTGCCGTGACCGGATACCTTACGGACGTCCGCAAGGTGGTGGGTGATTCGGCTGCCAAAGTGGGCAGCGAGGCTGGCAAGCCTGCCTTTGAGATTCAGGTGTCGGATCCCAAGTCGTACCTGATCGACGCCGCGCCTGCGCCTGCCCCCTCGGCCGCCGCGCCTGCTCCCGCCCAGACCGACGAAGACGCCATCCGCGACGTGCCCGCCTCGCAGATCTCGAGCGCCGGCGCCGGGATGGAAAAGTTTACCGTGCTCAAAGGCATCGCTGCGCCTCTGGAACGCTCCAACGTCGATACGGACCTCATCATCCCCAAGCAGTTTCTCAAGACGATCAAACGCACCGGTTTGGGATCGGCGCTCTTCTGGCCGATCCGCTACGACGCCAAGACGGGCGAGGCGGATCCCAACTTTGTGCTCAACCAAAAGCCGTATGACCAGAGCAAGATCCTCGTCGTCACCGGACCCAACTTTGGCTGTGGCTCGTCGCGCGAGCATGCCGCCTGGTCTCTGCTCGATTTCGGCATCCGAGCCGTGATCGCCGAATCGTTTGGCGACATTTTCCGCAACAACCTCACCAAAAACGGCCAGCTGCCCGTCGTACTTACCAAGCCGCAGATCGAGCGGCTCACCCAGGATGCAAAGGCGGGTAAAGAGATCACGGTCGATCTGGAGAACAGCGTCGTGGTGACGGCGGATGCAAGTGAAAAGTTTAGCTTCGACACTCCCGAGTTTACGCGTCATTGCCTGCTCAATGGTCTTGATGATATTGCGCTGACGCTGCAGAAGGATGCAAAGATTGCCGAGTTTGAGCGCAAGAGGAGTGCGCAGACGCCGTGGTTGGATGGGGTGGGGTATGAGGCCAAGGGTCTGGTCGGGGTGGCCAAGGGGTTGGTGAATAAGATTGCTGGTACAGAGTGGTGAGCAAAAGAAAAAAAAATTGTCGGTTGTTGGTATACTGTTTGACTTGTTGGTCGATATTTTGCAAAACACGTTACCTTTTTTTTTTTTTTTTCCTCACGCGGACTCAGTTGTCGATTGCGTGTTTTATCGTGCTGCAACGCCTCAAGGGATCGTAACCAATTGAAGCGCTTTCGTTGACGTATGAAGACAATCAACCTACATGCAAACACTAATCGTCCTTCTGAAGCTCCTGCATCCTAACCAAATCCGCATAAATGCCGTTCAAGTTTAACAGCTCATTGTGACTACCGCTCTCTGCCACTTTGCCATCCTTTAAGCAATAAATCACATCGGCTCTACTAATCGTACTCAACCTATGGGCGATGGCGATGGTGGTTCTACCAGCGCTTGCTTTATCCAGTGCTTCCTGTACCACTTTTTCACTATCGCTATCCAAGGCCGAGGTAGCTTCGTCGAGTAGCAGGATGCGCGGATTGCGAATGAGCGCGCGTGCAATCGCGATGCGTTGCTTCTGACCACCTGAAAGTTGAGTTCCTTTACCACCCACTTGGGTATCCCACTTGTCCGGTAGCGATTCGATAAACGCCAAAATGTTGGCCGAGGCAGCAGCACTACGAAGGTCATCCATGCTAACCCTCTCAGCATCTTCAAACGCCCCCAACCGAATGTTGAATTCAATACTCCCATCGTACAACGTCGGTTCCTGCGAAACCAACGCCATGTGCTTTCGAACCTGCCGCAACTTGAGCGTCGAAAGATCCCGTCCGTCTATCAAGACTTTGCCGGAAATCGTATCGTAAAACCGCTGGATCAGTTGGATCGTCGTACTCTTGCCACATCCAGAAGCACCAACGAGCGCAACATACGTTCCCGGCTTGACGTCGATCTCCAATCCCCTAAGCACCCGAACCCCCGGCCGGGTAGGATACCGAAAATGCACACCCTCCAACCTCACGTGTCCCTCGACATGGTCCACCACTTGGCCATCCTCGCCATCGATCTCGGGAACCATGTCGAGCAACTTGATACTGTCCCACGCCGCCGTCTTTGCATTGCTGATATCGGGAACGAACGAAAACGCGTTCGAGGCCTGGATCGATCCAAACACCACGGCGGTGAGGATGGTAAAATACTGACCCGACGTGTATTCGCCCTTGATCAGCAGATGCGAGCCGTACCAGAAGCCGAGGCCGATGATCCAGAACTGCAGCGCCTGCGAGACGGCGTAGAGAAAGTTGCCGTAGAACGCCGTGTTGCGCGAGATCTGGCTGGGAGCGTCGAGTTCGCGTCGATAGATTTCGAGACAGTCGTCCTCGCGCGTCAGAGAGGCGACGACACGCATGGCTCCCGCCGCTTCACATGCCCGTGCTGCCGAGCCTTCGTAGGCCTTTTTGATACGTGCATCCTTCAACACCACCAACTGCAACCGTACGAACCCAGCCGACAGCGTCAGAGGAATACACGCAATCACCACCAGCGACAACTTCCACCCGTTGGCCAGCGCAATAATCGCCCCCGTCACCAACGTCGAAATCGACTGGATGATCGTCCCCAACGTCACACCCACCAAGCCGTTGATCTTTTGCGAGTTGTCCGCCAACGAGTTGCTAAGCGACCCCGAAGAATGCGCATCTTGATCGTGATACGACACATCGGCTCGAAGATACGCAAACAGCGACATGCGCCGAATCCGCTCCATCAGCACCGAAGACGCCTTCATCAGCGTATACGTCTGAATCGAGATGGCCAGCGTGCACAGGATGGCGATCACGAAAAAGTACAACGCCCACCGATTTGCGTCGTGCAGCATCAAGCTGCGTGCCGGTTCAGGACACGCTCCACCGCCAATGGCACTGCACAGCGAAAAGTTCTGCAGCGCATGTCCGAACAGGATCGAGAAGCACGGATAGGCAGCACCGGAACAGATCGAAGCAATCACACCGGGTACGTACAACGACAGCACATGGTCGCGGTTGATCTTGGCCAGGCGGTAGAGCAGGTAGAAGATGCTGGGGATCCTTTCGCCTTTCTTGTCCTTTGCCTCTTGCTCTTGCTGACGTCGTTGCAAGATGGCACTGGCTACGCTCTGACGCGTTGCGCTCTTTTCGAGTCCCGCAGGCATCTCGGCTTTGGCTTCTTGACGGAGCACGGCTTTTTCCGTTTCGGTGGTCGCGAGAGGAGCTTGGGCGGCGTTGGAGGCGATCAACTTGGCCCCCTCGTCGTCTGGGTCGTCTTCCTCGTCAATGACACCTTCTTCGTGGACTTTGCTGGACACTTTGGCGCGAATCTTTTGCGCATCGACGAGTTGGGCGTAGGCGCCATTGAGTTGGAGCAGTTGGTCGTGTTTGCCCGTCTCGAGAATGACGCCTTTGCCCATGACGACGATCTTGTCGGCGTTCTTGATGGTGGACAGGCGATGGGCGATGGTGATGGTGGTCCTGTTCTGACTGGCCTGTTCGAGTGCATCCTGAACCACAGCCTCGGACTGCGTGTCGAGAGCCGAGGTGGCCTCATCAAGCAACAAGATCTTGGGGTCCTTGACGACGGCTCGTGCAATGGCAATGCGCTGCTTCTGACCACCGGAGAGCAAGAAGCCTCTCTCACCCACGTTGGTGTCATAACCTTGAGGTAGCTGCGAGATGAAACCGTGCGCGTTGGCCATCTTGGCTGCGTCGATGATGAGCTTGTCCTTTTCTTCTTGCGACTTGTGCTGGAAGGGCGTATTGATGAGACCGTGGGCAATGTTGGCGCGGATGGTGGTGGAGAAGAGCGTAGGTTCCTGGCTGACAAGTCCGATCTGGGTTCGAAGCCATTTGAGGTTGAGGTCGCGCAGATCAATGCCATCGAGGTAGGCGGCGCCGCCATCGGGATCGTAGAATCTTTCGACGAGCGAGACGATGGTGCTTTTACCGGAACCGGAAGCACCAACGAGGGCGGTAACTTTACCAGCGGGGACCTCGAGCGAAAACGAGTCGAGGACAGGCACGTCGGGACGAGCAGGATAGCTGAAGTCGATCTGCTTGAACTCGAGCCTGCCTTGGCACAGGTCCGGACGCAGACCGCTTGGATCGGAGCTGTCAATGGGCGGGACGCGGTCGATGGTCTCAAACACCTTGGCGCCAGCTGCAAAGGCGTACGAAAGGGCCTGCATGTTGGGCGCCATCATGGCCATGGAAAAGGCACCGATGAGGATGGACAAGATGACGTTCATGACCGTGCCCGAGGCGATGTGGCCGCTAGCGAGCAATTTGGCGCCAAAGTAGAAGGCAAGTGCATATCCACTGTAAATGACAAAGAAAAAGACACCCATGCCAACACCTTGGAAGAGGGAGCGCTTGATGCCGTATCGGGTGGCCTCGCGATTGCTTTGGTCGTAGAGCTGGACGAGGTTGTGCTCGATGCCGAACGCCTTTGCAGTGCGAAGGGTGGCGAGCGCCTCTTCGGCGATGGAAGCCGCTTTGGAGACACGATCGAGCTCGGCCTGCTGAAGCTTGGCGGTGACGGCGTTCATGAGTGCACCGGCAATGATGATGCATGGGATCATGGAGCTGAGGGCCAAGGCGAGTTGCCAAGATTTGACGAAAGCGACGATGAAGCCGGTGACAAAGGCGCTGATAAACATGATAGACATTGGAATCTTGTCGCTGATGCCCTCTTGAATGAGCTGGATGTCGGTCTGGATGCGGGTTGTGATCTCTCCAGCACCGACGACGTCAAAGTAGGCAATGTCTTGGCGCAAAATAGCCTGGAGGTAGTGTTCGCGGATTCGACGGGTGATGATCTGGCCGGTGTAGACCCATGCGGCTGAGTAGATGTAGGTGGCGACGAGCATGGCGACGCCAATGTAGACGAGGAAGAGGACGCCGTGGACGATCTCGTGGTTGAGGTGGTTGCGCGCAGCAGGAATATCGCCGCCAAAGAGGAGGGCGTTGGAGTATTCGAGGAAGGCGGTGGTGAGACTACCAAAGACGATGGTCATGAGCGGTTGCACGGCACCAGCAGCAGCGGCAGCGATGAGACCGACAAAGTTGAAGATGTGATCCCAGACAGTAGCATAGCGATAGAGCTGCTTGAATCCGACGCGATCGACGCTTGCATCATCAGCGTGCGCCTGCTTGTTTCTGGTGCGTCTAGATGTGGTGTTGGAGTCGCTGATCTTTTCGTCGCTCTGCCTGGCTGGATCGGCAGAACGTGTTGAGGAGGTGCTGTCGGCATCGCGGTGAGAATGGGGACTAGAGGTGGAGGCGAGCCTGTGCTTGGATGATTGCATTGCAACTTGTACATGGTCGGGTGCAGGATTGGTGTGGTGGGATGTGGGGGATTGGGTGAATCCAGTTTCGAGTTGGTCATGATGGCAAGCGTACTCGCCGCTATCGTCATCGATGGCGTGAGCAGGTTGTGGGTCGCTCAAGATGGCATGTTGAGCATCTTTTGCTCCCGGATCGAGATGCGGCTCTAGATGGGATGAGGTGTGGTGGTCTCGAGTGGTAGCAAGCGGTGAAGCGGAAGGTGGAGCAGTGACTTGGTCGACCGCGCCAGGAACACCTTGAGGGACCGCATTAGCCGAGGTAGCAGGAGCAGATGCGCTCATTGTAAGGTCACTGAGCTTTTTCAACGCTATTCCATTGGTGATGGATTGGGAGGTGGGTGGTTGCGGTGATGTTGATGCTGATGATGATGATGATGATGATGGTGGTGGAGTCAATCAAGGGCGAGGGAAAGCATGTCAACTTGCGCGAGCTGAGCTGCAGTGTCGTTTGACCTGTTTGCTCGCACACCGCTCTGGACCCTGCCGCGCCTCTTGTTTGTCTGTGCCTTGTTCTTTCCCCTTTGTTTTCTTTTCTCTTCTTTCTAACCTTCCAAAACCAGTCGAGTTGTGGCTGAGCAAACAGTCACAGCCTTCGTGCTTTCTTGGCACCCTCAACCCGCACTTTTTCTCGCTTGCTGCGCTCCTTTTTCTTTGGCATTTCCGCGGATCTTTATTGATAATGGCCCAAACTAGATTCACCATTCGAAACGTCATCATAGAGAGACAAGAAACAGTTTGACATTCTTGCAACAACGAGACGACACAATACTCAACATGAATACAAACACACGATTATACAACGACAAGTGGTGGACATCAAGACAAAACGAAACGAGGAAACGACGGGACAAAAAGCGGTGGGTGGTATAGAGTCCAAGACTGGCATCACGCCTCGAGTCCTTTGACCTCGGCCACCTCGGTCCTAATCCCGGTCACCCGCGTCGTCGTCTTGTCGAACCACTCGATTGCCAGGCTCGCCGACGCCTGCTTGGCTTCCTGCTTCTCCACCTCGGCCCTACGTTGCGCAATCGCCACTCGGAATCGCTCTTGCAGATCCCAAGAGGCAAGACGCAGAACCTTTCGCGTCTCGCGTCCCACGCGTGCAGAATGCACCGCGGTGAACGATGGCTCTTGGCCCTTGCTCGCGGATAATGATGATGATGATGATGATGATGATGATGACGACGACGACGACGTCGACACGGTAGCAAGCGCGTCACTCGTGCTCGATCGCACCAATGTACCCGACTCTAGTCCAGACTTGATGCTACGTCCAATGTTGCGGGGCACGCTGTTGGGCAGATCGTAGATAAAGTAGACCACCAGACCCGTCGACACCACTGCAAACACCGGTCCAGCCCATCGTCGCGCCGTAGGGTTGCCTACCAGGTCCGAGAGCCGCACAAACGCGTCCACCGCCGTCTTGGCTCCCAATGCCTTGCCACCCATCAACGTCAGCGCACCAAGCCCCAGCGACACCGACGAGACCAGGCTCAATTCGTCATCCATGCCCTTGTCCCGACTGCCCTTCTTGTCCTGCGACAGGCTGCCGCCAGTCACAACGGTAAAGTGGTGATAGGCGTCAAAAAAGTCCGACGCCTGCACCTCGATCACTTGCGCACCAAGCCCGAGTCCAACCAGACCAGGCATCGCACGTCGTCTGGCAAACATGACGTCAGGGTTAAAGATCCTTTGGCGCTTTTCAGCTTCGTTGACCGGAAGGTGTGCGAGTCCAAGCTTCTGGACTCGGTCTACAGCCTGGGTAGCCGTACCACGTGCTGTGTCCTCCACCGAACGCAGTGCGAGCTCGAGCGACGAGGTGAGTGCGTGACGCACTTCCTGCGCATACTCCCACACGTTGAACAGACCAGGGTAAGCTGGGAGCTCAACAGCGTCCGTTGCAGGCCGGCCGTTGCCAATGAGATCAATCGCAGACGCCAACTTGCGCTGAGCTTCTTGCATGACGGCAGTCACAGCTTGGTCCTCCTCGCCCTCGACCACCGACTCGAGCTTCTGCGACGATGCCTGGCAACGTGCCAGCTCGGGACGTGCCACCTCGAGCGCCTCGGTCGCTTCGGCGAGCTCGATCTGCGCTACTTGCGTGTTGATCTTGGCGAGCAAGGTGATGTCGGACAACAGACGCAGAATGTACGTCTTGGATGGCAACAGCTTCGACTTGGCGCGCTTGAGCAGCACAAAGTCGCGCAACGAAGCTTCGAGACGTGCGAAAGCTTGCAGGCTCTCGGAACTGCGGCTTTCGACCAGCTGACCGCCCTGCACTTTGAGACCGAGTTCCTCGGAGGGTGTGTCGGGAGCCACGCTGGATTCGGTGTCGTCGGTGCCGGCGTCGGCACCAAAGACGGCCTGCGAGTCGACAAAGTGGACCAAGTTGGCCGCATCCTCATAGGTGCGTGGACTGAGCTGGCGAATCTGGTCGAGAACAAGCTTGCGGCACTTGTCCTTGTTCTTGATGGAGTCAAACTTGTTGACGACGATAAACACAAACGCCTTGTCGTGCGATGCATTCCAGAGGAACTCCTTGGCCGAGAGGGTAAAGTGGTTCTCTGCGCTGACCACAAAGACGACGACGTCAATCTCTTCCTGACGAGCAAAGAGCGCGGTGGTCTTGAGGCTGTCGCGGTTGAGACCAGGAGCGTCGATGAGCGCAATGTCGACGATGCCATTCTTGAGAAGAGAGTCCTGGGTGGCGCGAGTATCGTGAGCATAGCACTTGAGAATAGGAGCATCTTGAGGTGAGGCCTCTTCCGCGTCGGCAACGATCTGCTCGATGTGTGCAAGCGTGTGGCGGGTGAAGGTCGAGTCGTCGTCAGCAGAGTACTTGACGCCCGGCTTGAGCATGTGAACTTGCTCGACGTTGGTGTTGAGCTGCGACGCGTCGAGAACCTCGCAGAAGACGGTGGTGCAAGGCTGCTGGTCGGTGGGCATGAGAGGACGTCGAAGCAGAGCGTTGACAAAGGTGGACTTGCCGGCGTTGAGATCGCCAGTGACGAGCACCTTGGACTGTGTATCGGAGAGACGCTGCTTGAGGTTGTCGAGGTGGCGCTCTGATTTCTGCATCCTGCCGTCAAGCAACTGTGCTACTGACGAGCGTTCCAAGGCGCGCACGAGAGCCTGAGGGTTGGCGGCAACCGAGCCGACGCGAAGGTCGAGCTTGAGGACCGACATGTCGCTGGACTCGTCCGGCTCGTTGTCATGCTGACTCGACGGTGCTGTGTGGCTGCTGTTACGCGCGGGAGTGTTGGGCAGACTGGCATGAGCTCCTGTAGTGTTGAAGCGTAGCAATGCAGGTGGTGCAGGGCGGTGCGGGCTGTCTACTGACGAGGCGTGAAGGTGGGCATCGGCTTCCTCGAGGGAGTGTAAGGGAGAGTTGGAGTGAGAGCGTTTGTGCAGAGCAGATGACTGGCGCGAAGAGCCAGGCTTGTGGACATCTTGGACGGCGTCAGCATAGTGGATGAGGCGCTTGTTCTTGTTGAAGTCGCGCAAGTCGGCAAGAAGATGGCTGGTGGTGTCGATGGCGCCAATGAGCTTGTCGCGCGATTCTTCGAACTCGGACTGGTGCTGAGCGAACACGTGCTGTGCATCCTGGTCAGCACGAGCCTGGTCGATCTGGCGCTGCTTGGACTGGAGGAATTCACCAGCGTTCAACGAGGAAGAAGGCTTGGAAGCCGGTGTAGATGGGGAAGCGACGGTGAGGCTATGCGAGTCGGATTCGTCCCAGGTGTGCGATCGCACGACCTTGTTGACGGGTGTGGCGTACTGCTGTGATGAGTTGTTGTCAGTCATGACGATTTGTCCTGAGCTGCTAATGCTGATGATGAAACGGTGTAGAACAGGACGACAGCAAAAGACTGACTGCAGCAGAGAGAGTCGGCCGCTGCTTGCTGATTTGCTGTGTCGTGAAGGGTTGAGTGTTTGTCCAGATTCAGATTAGAGATGAGAGGGTGATGGCCAGCATGACACGAGCACGCGTGATCAAGTTTTGAGAGAGAAAGGCAAAGATGTGCGAGGGAAAGAGGGAGAGAAAAAGTGTGTGTGTGTGATGACGATGGATGGTGGGAATGAAGCGGTGATGGCGTCGAGAAAAGGTTTGAAAAATCGACGCCGGGGGCTCATGACTTTGAGCAATCGCGCTCTGACTGAGCATTCGTAGAGACGACCGAACCACATGACCTAATTTCAACCTGACCTTAATTTCAACGTGTAAATAATTTTCAAAGTAGCAACCCGGTCTCTTCCACCAAGCGCCGCCTCGTTGTTGACTCGGCCGTCAGAATCACTCATTTTTATTTTTATTTTTTTGCTTTTTGCATTTTGCGCGTCATGCTTGAAAAACATCTACCAAACTTGGCATCGGCGATCTTGACTCACAGCGTTATGCAAAGGGTCTAACATGTTTGTGCAATTTTTCTGTTGACCACCAGCTTCGGGGCCTCTCTCTCTCTCTCTCTCTTTGTCTTTGCGTCGAATGAGATCAAGATGAAAGCATTCAATGGCATTGCATACTGTTGGTAAGAGCTCGGGAGACTTGGACAGTGCCGATCTGATTATACGTAGTCAAAGTACTTGATGTCGATGGCGGAGGTGAGGTCCTTGGCTTTGGCCATAAGAGCCTGGAAGTCGTCGCCAGCTCTGTGCTTGGCCGAGGCGACGTCGCTGCCCTTGTTGTCGTATTGTTCTGTTGGTGTTTGTACGGCACGGAAAGCAAACGAGAGGGCAGGGACAGTGTGAGCAAGGACAGTCGGAATGAGCATTGTAGGCAAATGTGCGGGCATCTTGCAGACTCACCAAAGACGATGATGGTGTTGGGATCCTCGCGGCTGCGACCAGGGATGTATCCCAAACAATCAGGCTCTTGGTCGGAATTGGCGCGCGCAGCCACCTTGTTGAGGAGCTCGATGATCTGGTCAGCCTCGGCAGCGCCCTTGGCCTTGATGCTGGAGTGATGCGCAAAGGCGAGCATGGACCATCAAGGCAGAAGCAGCAAGAGAAGCGGGGTCAGGGACGGGAGCTCCCATGGATGAAATGGACTGCGATACTTACGTGACAAACATGATGAACTTGCCGGTCGGAGCAGACATGTTGTTAACTGGACTATACAGTAGCTCGGCGATGAAAAGCAAATGGTGGATCGAGAGGATGGCTGCGTGAGATGCGGCTCGGATTGATAACCGGAAGCCGAAGCCGTTGCGTGTCTTTGAAGAGTAGTCCAAGGAGAAGCAAGAGCAAGAGAGCCGGCCTAACAATGCAATGCAATGCAGAAAAGGTTAGTGGACATGCAGCTCGACGATGGCCTGCATCGATACAGTTTACGCCTTTGCACTCTGCCATGAACAAACGAGTTTCAAACCAAGAGATCCAGGCGTTTCTCGAGTGAAATTTCGTTTGCCCAACCTTGCCAAACTCTGGTGGTTGATTTTTGATTTTTTTTTAAAAAAAAATTGACTCGAGACTACTCTGCTGCAGTCGACTCTGCAACTCGCATTTGACAGCTGACAAAGGCAACCCGGAGGAACACTTGGTTATCTTGCTGATTGGTCTTCTTCTTCTTCTTCTTCACCATCCATCCATCCATCTCTTCAACGACGTCCTGTTCTGTACTAACAGGCCGTCATACCGCGAACCATGCGTTCATATCGCTCCTCAAAAGCGCTCGGCCTGCTTCTGGTCGCAGCCTCGCTCCTACTTCTCGCCTCGTGGGCCTCAGCACAGCCTACGTCCTCTTCATCAATATACGACTCGCACTCGATCGCCCCGTCAAGTAAACAGTCTGGTCGCAAACACCACGGCCATGCCAACAAGGAAAAGGCCCGAGACGAGTGGTCCAGTATCATGGGCTGGTAAGTCATCTCGTTGATCCACATGCACAACCTCTTGGTAGAATGCTCGCTGACCATGTTCCCTCGGCTTTCCTCCTTTCGCCAATGCTTGCTGCCCTTCGCTTCTCTCTTTTTGCTGAGCAGGGTTTCGTAAGTAATCGTTCAATTGCCAAAGCTCTCACCCCCTTTTTTCCAAACAGAACAATCAGCTAAGTCGCACAACCACATTCTTTCTACATCCTTGCTTCCTTTCTGCTACCTCTCAACGGATTGCAATACCACAGGATCGCTTGCTGGGTAATTGTCTATTCGCCGTACGTTGTCTTTCCAACTTCCCTCTTTCTAAACACACCTGTCTCTCTCTCTTTGTCTTCTCTTTCTTACACCTTCTTTCAGGTTTTGCCCTCTTTCAGTCAAATGCACCAAAACTACGTCTCCAAGTCCGCAGAAGGCCTTTCGATCACCTTTGTCATCATCTGGCTCGCAGGTGACGCTCTCAATGCTGCAGGCGCCTGGTTCCAAGGTCTCCTTTGGACCATGGTAAGTTTTCCGCAGCTACAACTCCGCATAATTCTGACGACAGTGCCCAGATTCAAATGTTGACCGCCTGCATCTCTCATCCTCTTGGCACTTGCTTTTGCTCCTCCACAGATCATCCTGGCACTCTACTACTGCGCATGCGACTGCGTCTTGATCTTCCAATACTGGTACTACCGAAAGTACTATCACCGTGGCGTCAAGATCTCCACCATCTCTGCATCGCTCGAGGCCAACGAGCGCACACCCCTTGTCGCCGACGGCAGCGTCATCGAAGACGACATCTCCACCAAGGACGACGACCAGGACGAGTCTTCGGTCCGCACCCAGATCATCATGTACACCCTCGCTGCGCTCCTCGTCGTCGCCACAGGTGTCGCCGCATGGTGGGTCGCCGAACACCACTACGGCAGCCATGACGGTGCCAAGCAACCACCCGCCAACCCCGAACCCGTCGGATGGCGATGGGACGCTCAAGTAGCAGGCTGGCTCTCGGCTATCCTCTACCTCTCTTCCCGTGTTCCACAGATCCTCAAGAACCGCACCACCAAATGTGAGGGCCTCTCGCTTGCCCTCTTCGTCTTTGCTGTAGCCGGAAACTTGACCTACGTCGCCAGCATCCTGCTCAAGAGCACCCAGCGAGACTATCTCGTCGAAAGCTTCTCCTGGCTCGTCGGCAGCTTGGGAACCGTCTTTTTGGACTTTATCGTCTTGGGTCAGTTCATCCACTACCGCAAAGCAAGGAAAGAGATTCACAGGCTGCGAAGGTCCAGCATCGCTCAGCATCACGACAGGCCGCGGATTCAGCCTCAGCCTACACAATAGGCGCAGGCGCGCCAATGTAGAACCGCTCCGTTCTCTCGCATATCAGCATTCTAAACATACAACAGTAGCAGCAGCAGCAGCACACGCTTTATTATCTTTCATCCGTTTCGCTCTTCAGGACATCATCTCTTATAGCAATCTCTAGACTTTTTCGCCCAAGTTGGGGCGTAATTAGACGTTATCGATTCCGCGTGCCTCCAAACCCTGTACTTTCTCGGAACGAGCTCGGGCCTATGCCTCGATCGTCGTCGTCCCATGTGTGGCTGCGACCGCCTCCTCTGCCGCCCAAGCCGTAATTCAAGCCTGGTTCGTGGAATAGGCCCGGTTGGGGTGAGGCGGAAAATCCTCCGGCGTACGCTTGGCGGCGACGCGAGTTGGCGGCGGCTGTAGCTGCGAGGCCTCCCAGACCGAGACCTGTCCAGAAGCCGGGTCTCCAGGATGACGACCAAGAGCTCGAGTCTGGGTCAGGTTTGGGAGTGTAGGGCGGTGGTGGAGCGTTGTTGTACGGAAACGATCCGCCTGGCCACCATCCACCTCCACCTCGGCCACCACCACCACCACCTCCTCCTCCTCCTCTTGTACCAGCCGCACCACCACCTCGTACCGCCCGCACAAAGCTCACCAGCATCATCCCCAATACACCCAGAAACACCATCCAGAACATCGCCTCCGCCAGCGTCTCCCACCCCGATCGCCTCGCCTCCCACCCTCCACTCCGCCACGGATCGTCGGGGCCCCTCCCACTTGGCAACAGGGTATACGTCAACGCACAGCTGTCCTTCAACACGTATGGATCGTCGGCATAGTCGTAACCCTCGCAACTCACTTCGACTCGACCCATCCGCATCGTGCTCGGCAGATCGGCACTGCACTTCCACTGTCCGTCTCCCATCGATTGGCACTGCACCACGTCCGGCTGGTACCGCGAGCACGGAGATCCGACGCACGTGAGTTGCGCAAGTGGCGAGGTGCGGCGGTAGGCGGTGCGACGGTCCGAGTAGAAGGTGAGCGTACGGATCGACGACATGGCGATTCGACGGCCGGCTCCATAGTACGGAGAGCTGGGTTGGTAGCTCGAGACGCGTCGAGAGACGAGTAGCACTGCGGCGGTGAGAGCAAGGATGAATGCCGACCCTCGCCTCATCATTGTCAATGTGACCATGTTGGGCTGGGCTGTAAACGTCAAGTGGATGAAGAAGCCAATGCCTTGAGATGATACGTCCTTTTGCGATGCAGCGATAGAGCTCCAGCAGCAAAGCGCGTGCCTCGATCGCCGAGCTTTTCGAGTCGTTCGTTGTACGCTATCTGTATGTCTGTTTTGCTAGCTACGTCGTGTCAAGCTGGAGCGATGCTTCTCAAGATGATCATGGTCGTCGGCAAAGGAAAAGCAAACACCAGCTAGCTTTGAAGATTAACGGACACAGAGGCTAAGAGCCAAGAATGACGTGGAAGTCGAGAGTTGCCAGAAATTTCGCCGACGTGTCCAACCTCCACAGCCGGGGGAGCATAGCTGTGCCAACACACGTGGTTGCACAAGCTCAGCTGTCACAGACATGCTTCTTTCTGTAAAGTTATTTGGACAGACGGTGGACAAGCAAAAGGCGTGTGTGCTGATGACGAGCACAACTGCATACCCTCGCTTTCTGTGGGTTACAAATGCGGATTGCTCGCCTTGTCCCTCCTCACCTTATATGCAGCCTTCCTCTGCCCAAAAACATCGCTGACCACCCTTGCCAACCAGTCCCTCGTCTCTGCCGGATCCAACACGGTATCGATCTCGGCCATGCTGGCAACATTGATCGCCCTTCCTCCCTTGTACAGCTCTTCCACCGCCTTGTCCGCCACCTTTTTCCTCTTGCCTTGATCCGCGATCTTGGACAGCTGCTTCTTCATGCTCAACTGCACCGCGCCTTCCAACGACATGGGACCGAGACTCCCCGCTGGCCAAGAGGCGCAGATGGAGTTGCTCAGCGTACTGCCACCCAGCATGGCCTGTGCGCCCAGTCCAAACGCTCTGCGGATCACTAGACCGACAAAACGGCCGCCGGACTGCGTAAACTCGGCGGCGGCGGTAAACCACTCGCCAAAGGTTCGGAACGATCCTCCTGCGGTGGCGGAGCGTTCGAATTGCGCACCTACCATGAATCCGGGCGTATCGCAGAGACTGACGAGATGCATCGCCCGCGTGCGTGAGAGCAATTTGAGCAGACGGATGGCTTTGAGTGCGGCGTTCATGTCGATAGCCCCGCCGAGCGGCGATGTCGGGTCGTTGGCGAGCAGTGCAACTGCTTGACCTTTGATTCGTGCAAATCCGGTGATGATGCCGGTACCCCAGTGAGGAGCGAGCTCGACAAAGCTCGAATCGTCCACGATGAGTGTGATCAGGTTGCGCATGTCGAACGCCCGTCGACGCTCCTCTGCCGACGGTACGCATGTTCGCAGCAGCTGTACGTTGTGAGAGTACGACCATCGACGATCATCCAGTAAAGGCTGAGTGAAGAAATTCAAGATCTTCCTCGTCATCGACGCCGCAGCGTCTTCATCATTCACCATCACGTCCACACCTCCCGTCTCCGCGTGAATCCGAGTCGGTCCAATATCGTCCGACTCAACCACACCGAGACCACCGGCTTCAATCATCGCCTTTCCACCCATCCCTATCGACGTCTTGCCCACTTGGCCCTCCTCTGCCAGCTCTCGATTTCCACCACGCGTTGCAACAACGACATCGCACGTTCCCAATAAGGCCGCATTGCCGGCAAACACGTATCCATTCGCCACGCCTACCACCGGTATCCCGGCCGCACGCACCTGACCCATCAGCGCAAAGCTCGGCGTCATCAGCCCAGACCCCGTAGGATAGTCGGTATCGCCCGGTCGACCGCCACCTCCCTCGGCGTACAGCACGAGCGGAGCAGGATGCGCGAGAAGAGCAGTGAGGATTCGATCCAATTTCAAGTGATGGAAATAGCCCTGCGTGCCTGCGAGAACCATGTAGTCGCCCAGGATGAGTCCAACCGTGTGGCCGTCGATGCGGCCAAAGCCGGTGACGATGCCGTCGCCAGCTGTCTTTGCGATCAGATCCGAGGGGATGTAGCGCGATTTCTGGGCTGCGAGTGCGAGATCGCCGTACTCGACCAGGGAGTCCGGGTCGAGAAGCATGCCGAGGTTCTCGCGAACCGTGCGGAAGCCTCGTGAGTGACGTTTGGTGACGGCGAGGGGGCGGCCGGCGTCGGTAAGGGCGTGTCGACGCTGTTGGAGTTCGACAAGCTCGGGTCGAGGGATGGACGAGTCTTCGGCCGTTTGCATCGCCGCCGTAGCAGCCGAAGGTGAAGATACGGTTGGGTTGCGGTTGAAAGTATCCACAACGAGCAGCACATCCGACGAATCGACAACACCGCCCTGCTTGACAATCAGCTCGTGCACTTTCCCGCCGCCACACGCCACATCGGCTCGAATCACATGCTCCATCTTCATCGCTTCGATGATGGCCAGCTCTTGGCCCGCTGTCAAAATATCGCCTGGGTGGACAGAGAGCTTGACGACCAGCCCGCTAAGATGCGATCTGACCGCGTACTTGCCCGCTTCTTCTGTCCACTCGACTTGGGTCGTTGTTTTTGCGTTGGTCTTGTTGGGCGATTCGACCGTGTCCTGTTGCTTGGTGTCGAGATCCGCTTGGAATCGGGTGGAAAGCTCGACGAATCTGCCGAATCCAGTTTGAACCGTGTGAATGTGCTGCGCACCTCGTTTCACCTCGGGATCGCTCAAGAGCGCCATGAGGAACGAAGTGTTAGTTCTAACACCTACGATCGTCGTCTCGTGCAGTGCCCTTTTGGCCGCATCTATGGCCGTTTTGTAGCTTGGAGCAGTAACGACGACTTTGGCCAGCAGACTGTCGAACAGCGGGTTGACCCGATACCTGCCCAACGTCGGATGGGGAGCATGTGCAGCCGTCTCGATTCGCACGTTGCCACCCAGTGGCCAGATCAGTGATGCGATGGTGCCCGACTCGGGCTGCGTATCGTCCGTGTTGCCTCGGAAGGATTCCGAGTTGATTCGCACCTGAATTGCTGTCCTGCTGGGGAAGGGGGCCGCTGCACCACCATTTGCGATGCCCAGATCTGACAGCGAGTGACCGAGTCCAACCAGCAACTGCAGTGCAACAAGATCCAACCCCGTCACGTTCTCCGTCACCGTGTGTTCAACTTGAATCCTCGGATTCGCCTCCATAAACCAAAAGTTGCCCTGTCCATCTACGAGAAACTCGATCGTCGTCAGACTGCGCAACCTGACCACGCTCGCCAATCGTAGTGCCGCTGCCAGCATCGCTGTTCTCAACCCGTCCTCGAGCCTGGGAACAGGCGCAATCTCGACCAACTTCTGATTGCGTCGTTGCAACGAACACTCACGATCCCACAAATGACACACTCCACCACGACCATCGCCGACCACCTGCACCTCTACGTGTTTGGCGTTGGTCAGGAACCGCTCGGCATACACGGTGCCGTTGCCAAAGCTGGAGCGAGCTTCTCGGGTGCAGGATTCGTAGGCGGTGGTGACGACGTCTTCGAATTCAGAGGGGTGATGCGGGAGGGAGACGACGCGGATTCCGCGTCCACCGCCGCCGTTGGCTGCTTTGATTATAATCTGCGATCCGGGACCGACGGTGCTGGCGAATGCCAAGATGTCTTGCAAGGCGGTTGCTGGTGACGCTTTCGTTCCGGGTAGCACTGGAACGTTGACGCTTTGAGCCAGTTGACGAGCAACGACCTTGTCGCCCAAGCGCGCAAGCTGATCCGCGGTTGGACCCAGAAACACGAGGCCGTTTCTCTCGCACAGCGCAGAAAACTCGGCATCCTCGGACAAGAATCCATAGCCAGGTGCAATGCCCCAACAACCGTTCTGCAGCGCAGCATCGACAATCCGCTGCCTGTCGAGGTACGCTCGCGGACCATCGCCTTCAAGTTGGTGCGCAGAGTCAGCAAGTGCTACGTGCAGCGCATTGGCTTCCGACACTGTGTAGATTGCTACTGTCTCAACCGAAGGCGTAGGAGAAGGGCTAGGCAGTGGGAACAGTCGATACGTTCGTATGAGTCGACAGGCGATTTCACCGCGATTGGCGATGAGGATGCGTCGAGTGTGCATGATCGGTAGCTGTGTATGCTGCTCAGGGCGATGCTGCAGAGAATGGAGAACCTGGTTTCGAGAGCAAAGCAGGCGACCATGTCAGCAAGGACAAATGGTGGAAACGTAGAAAGGCAACAACCGTCATTGGCAGAATGCGTCGAGGAGGGTTCAACAACCCCCACACGCACGCGGTAAAAGCATAACCGGTTAGCTCGGCAATCAACTCGGACCGCTTTTCCGAAAAAAAAAAAAAAAAAAAAACTTTCGCGCTGACAAGCAGCCGGTTGGTGACACCTGTCTCTGACACCGTTAGAACGATAGCTTGGAGGATTCATTCTGCTCCGTTCGTTGGTTCATTGGTACAAGTACGACTTGGAATCGGCTTGACACAGTGCTTTTCCCCTCAACGGTCGGACAAATATCGTTTCTGAAATCTGTTCTTACAGGGACAGGGGTCTGGAATGAAACTGATTCAAACACAATACAAAACGTAGGAAAGAAGAAAACGAAAAGAAGGTACGCTTCAAAGATCTGTTTCTGGTATCTAGAATCCTGACAAGGCGAGCGCTTACTTGGCAGCAGCGGTGCGTCTCGTCGTGCGACCGGACCTCGTAGTTGTACCCGTTGTAGCCGAAGATGATGTCCCGTCCTTTTCAACAGCTGCTGCTTTGGGTTTGCTCTTGGCTCTACTGGCCGTCGCAGTCGTTGCGGCTTTGGTACGGGTCGGACGAGCCGTGGTAGCTGGTCGCGATCGGGTCTTTGCTTGCTCTTCCTCGTGCTGTTCTGGCTCGGAACCGTCGTCTTCGGACGCAGCGTGCTCAGTGTTCTCGGGCTCGCTAGCAGCAGTTTTGGCCGCACGAGTGGTGGTCTTGGTGCGAGAGGCGTTCGAGCGTGTACGAGCAGCCGTGGCTCGCTTCTGGCCTTTCGACGGTGCTTCGTCCTCACTCGCCTCGTCGTCGCCGTAGCCTGCGCTGGAAGAGGGCATGGTTTCGTCTGGAGCAGCTGACTTGGCAGAACGAGTTCGAGTCGCTCGGACTGGCTTCGGTGCAGCTGCGGAAGCGGTGGAGCGAGTAGCACGCGTTCGTGTGGACCGCTTTGGCGCCTCTTCGATCGGTTCTTCCTCCTCTGGAGCTTGCTCTGGCTGCTGTTGCTCCTCCTGCTCGGCCGACTGCACCTCTTCCTCGGCGACGATCTTGGCAGCTGCGGCTCTGCCGCGTCTGGCGGGCTTCTCTGGTGAAGCTTGAACTGGTTCCGTAGGTGCCAGCACGGCAGAGATGGCTTCCGTAGCAGCTTGCTTGGCTTTGCGGCCGCCTGTTCGACGGGTAGGCTTGGTTGGGGAGGAAGCTTCGGTCTCTTCGACCTTCTCCTTCTCTGCAGCTGGAGCGGACATCTCCTCGGCAGCATCCCGCACTGTCTCCTGAAAAAACACGTCAGAAGCCGTGGTAGCAGGGGTCGCTGCGGAACGCTTCACGGGCGAAGATCGAAGAGTGCGCTTGGTGGGCGAGGCAGATTGCGCTGTTCGCTTGACAGGCGAAGCGGAGGCGGCGCGACGGGAAGCTCGAGTCTTTGAAGGCGAAGCTTCCATAGCGTTCGGCTTGGCTGGGCTCGCAACGTCCTCCTTGGGTTGTTCTTCAGCAGCAGGCTCTGCTGCGGGTGCAAGAGAGACTGCCTCTACGGCCGGCTCTTCGACCACCTCGGCTTCTTGTTCGGGTGTTGCCTCTGTGAAAGATGCGACCTCTTGAGGCTCCGGCACGGGATCAGCCTCTTCCTCTACAGTCTCGACTACAGGCAGAGTCTCTTCCTCGACCAGTGGCGCTGCATCCATTGTCTTGACGTTCTCGTCTGCCTGAGGGACGCTTTCCTCTGCCTCTTCCTCTGTTTCAGCAACATTTTCCTCCATCTCAGGACTGTTCTCCTCTACCTCAGCAAGATTCTTGTCTGCCTCAGCAGGGCTCTGCTCTGATTGCGACAGCGCCTGAGCCAAAGCCTCGTTCTCAGAGTCCATGGTAGCAGAGTCGAACATGGTGACGTGCAACTCAGCCTCGAATGCAGGCTGTTCGGCGACCCTCTGCTGCAACGGCGTCGCCGCAGGTGAGGCGACATCGGCCCGGAGTTCGGCCATTCTAGGAGTCGCGGGAGCCACAGCCACTTCAGCTGCCTGACTACGACGCACGCCACGTCGACCCTTGGTCGGACTGTCACCCAGGATTGCCTTTTTCTTCGGAGACGATCTGGTCGGCGAGAGCAGTTCGGCAATTTCCGGGTTGGCTCGCATCTTATCGCCCAAACTTCCGTATCGAGGTGTCTTGGCCGGGCTGGCGCCGAGCATGGTGTCCAACCCACGCATGTCCGGTGTAGCAGGAGCTGCAGATGCAGCAGAGAAGAGATGACGGACCGAGTTGAGTGCTGCTGGTGTCTGAGCCACTTGCAGAGGAGCGACAACTTGGCTGCTGGGTCGAACGGGACTTTGCTGAGCCTTGGAGGTGATCTGCACGATTTCCTCCTGCTCTTCAAACTCTTGCTCTTCGTCATCGGTCAGCTCCTCTTCCTCGGCAGTGAAGAGATCGTTGAGTGCTTCCGCGATCTTGGTGGATTCTTGCTGGGCTGGGCCATCTTGCAGAACGTCGAAGCCCATGGATAGATCGGTAGCCGGGAGACCCACGTCGGAAACCCTGACCACCTTTCTGGCCTTGGAAGGAGAAGAACGCTCGGCTTGCATCACGTCGAGAGCAGCATCTTGGTCCACGCGAGCAACCTCGTGGACGATGCGCTCACCGGCGCCACTGATCTGAAGGCGGACCAGAGCTGAACGGATCGAAGGCTTGACATCTAAAGCGCCGGCGGGTGGCATCGAGATGCGGCGCGAGTGGCATTTGGCAGCAGGCTGAGGAGTTGCAAAGTGAGGCAGAGTAGAGGCCTTGACAGGGCTGAAGTTGTAAGCGGGCGTCTTCTGAGGCGAGGGTGAAAGAATGGAGAGACTCTGGTCGACTTCATCCTCATCGTCGTCGGAGTCCTTGCATTGTGGGGCTTCCGGCTCCTCTTCGCTGAGCGCAGGGTCGAGCCGAGACGCAAAGTCGGCCGCCTGTGCCTCATCATCGGAAAGATCGGCGGCGTACATATTCTCTGCGGCGTGGCCAGCAGAGGAGGGCTCGAAAGCAGGTGACGGCTGCACCGGCGCCATGGTTGAAATGTTGGAAGGCATCGACATGGATTTGGACAATCCTGACGGGCTGTTGGTGAGGGGCGTCGGAGGAGGAGGAGGAAGGAAGAGCCGATCAGCATATGCCTCGCTGGATCGAAGAAGCGTTTGAGTGCGGAGCGAAACCTTGCGACGAGAGGCGAGACTGAGTCGAGGACGTCGAGGAAGCGGCGTGAGGCCAGCAAAGTGCTGTTGCTTGACGGGAGAGGGAGTCTTGCTGATGCCCAGTCTCATGGATCTGGATGCGACGCGATGAGTCACAGGGGTGGCTACCTGCGCACGAGCAAGTTGCTCCTCTTCCATGGTCGTCAGCTCGACGTCTGAAGCGTCCGAGAAGGTTTCAACTGCCGTTATTGCCTGCTCTTCTGCCTGCTCTTCAGGCTGCTCGGGCTCCAAAGCTTGACTCTGAGCCTCTGCCACAGGCTGAGGCTCGGTGACCTCGGTACGCTCTTCAGCATAAAAGCCAAGACTGATGCCCCTGAAGGGACCGGCACGACCAAAGAAGCTGCTGCGACGCTTTGCGCGCTTGGGGCTGCCGATCTTGCTAGGCGATCTAGTGGGTGTAGAGCTGCCGCTGTCTGCTGCAGGAGGAATGTTCTCGGAGCCTTGGGTGTCTACCGCGGTGGAGACTGCCTGAATGGCTTGCTCCGGCTCGCTCGGTGTCGACACGGCTTGGACGTGCTCTGGCTCCTGCTCCATCTCTTCGACAATGACAATGTCGTCTTCTGACTCGTCGCGAGGAGAGTCGGCGCTGACCTCTTGCAGCACATTCGCATCCTCTGCCTCGTCTTGCGACTGTGCGTTGTCGCTGCGGAAGCTGCCATCCTTCTCTTCGTCCATCGTGTCGAGAGGCGGCATCATTCTCATCTGCTTGACCGGGCTCAGCCTACCCGTGAACGAGTTCGCATAGAGGCTGAAGCTGACTTGCTTGGGTGGTGCCGTCTTTGGCTCCACTAGACCGTTGCGACTCTTGACAGGCGTCCCGAACAGGTTGGCGGCCGGAGTGGACGAGGTAAGGCTCTGGCGCGACTTGCTCTTGTTTGCTTTGGATGGGCTGACGTTGGCAGACTGGAGGAAGCGCTCGAGACCGTTCGCGCTGCGAGCCTCCCTTTCTTCATTGTGGGGCTTGGCTGGAGATGCCGACTTGTGGTTGGAAGGTCGAGCTGGTGTGTTGATCTTGGCTGCGTTGACCAGACTCATCCTGACGCGCCTGCGATTCGAAGCAGCAGGAGTGTGTGGCTCAGCAGCTTGTGGGTTGCTCTTGACTGGTGAAGCGAAAGTGTTGGAGCTGGGTGATTGCGAAGGCCCGGCTAGCTCAAATACGAAGGATCGTTTGGAAAGAACGATGGAATCTCCGGTGTGCAGCTCATATCGGCCCGCGCCTTTGGGTGCCGGTAGTGCAAGGGTGCCGTTGAGAAGGACACCGTTGGCTCCCAAGACGTGCAAGAGAGCTTTGTTGCTGTGTGCGTCCTGGACAGGTTGAATCTCGATCTCGATGGTGCAATGGAGACGGCTGACATCTTGAGAGAGGAGACGGACGTCGTTATCAGTGGATCGACCCATGGTTGTCTTGAGGCTTTGGATGGGGAATCGTTCCCTCTGTCTTCCCTTTTTATCGAAAAGTACGAGGTAGGCCAGGACAACATCGCAGTCTGTCTGAGCCGGCATCGTCGATGAAGAAGAAGCCTCGGATGGAGTTGCGATGGTGTTGGTGCTGGTCTGCTCGAAGTTCTTCTTAACCGGTGAGGACGAGCGGGAAGACGAGAAGAAGTTGGTGAAGCTATTGGATCTGCGCAGGGGCACAAAAGTGTTGGGCCTGTTGGATGGCGACAGCACGCCAGTGGGGATGTCGCTGTTGCCAATGGAGTCGGCCGGAATGCCGGATGAGCTTGGGCTCATGCCGAACGAGCGACGAAGAGAGCTGAGCATGGTGGGATGATGACTGGAGTGGGAGCAGGTAGGAAGGATGGATCTGAGCGACAGGCGTTTAGAGTGCTATGTCAGCATGGGCCAGAGTCGTGCAGTTGGCTTCTTGACGATCTTGACTCGACTTTGTCCAGAAGCGTGTGTCTTGAGGCGTATATACCTTGAAGATCTTGAAAGACAACAGCTATCGAGCGATGAAGTTGAGGATGAGGATGAGGATGAGATTGAGAATGAGGATGGTTGTAGTGATGCAGACCACTGAGCTCAGTTCACGTCCGAGTAAGCTTTTGCACGAGGGATCGGGTTTGATCCCGGCAGAGCGCAGAGGATGCTTTCCGATTCCCGTTGTGCGGTTTGCTGCTCTGTGTGTCGGTCTGTCTGGAGCTGTCCAAGTCGAGATGATGCTGATTTGCGCACTCCTACTCTGCGCTGCCCCACTCTTGATGAAATGCCTCACTTTGTCACTTGACTAGAAAAACAACCACGAGCTGTCCATCACTGCCAATTTCAAAAGGCCTTTTTGAAGCGCGTAATTGAACCCTGGAAGGCGCGAGAGCATCACGTGACTGACTGCTTGGCCTCGTTGGCTCTAACACGGCAGAAACAATTGATGTCGTGCGCCTCCACAGCTGTTGTGCCCCGCACTGACCATGACTTGCGGGTTGAAGCTTCGAAGCTCAAGTTCAAGTTTGTCCTTTCAACACCATCACCACCGACAACGCTAAACGGCTTAGAAGAGGATAGCTATCTTGGCTTCGAGGTCGCAATCATCGCCCATCATTTTCGCCTTCGCCCCCACTCGAGCATTGTTCAAAATGGCCGCCAAGACCGACGCCAACTGCATCTTTTGCAAGATCATTGCCGGTCAAATCCCGTCGCTCAAGTTGTACGACTCGGAAAAGACGTACGCTTTCCTTGGTATGTACATGCTGGCTCAATTTCTACCGCCCGTTTCGCTGCTAAGCTGACTCAACTCTTTCTGCTTCGAACGCCAGACATCGGACCCATTTCGGAAGGTCACGCTCTCGTCATTCCCAAGCACCACGGCGCCAAGCTGCACGACATCCCAGATGAGCACCTGACCGAGCTGCTTCCCGTCGCTAAAAAGATCGCCATCGCCACGGGAGCCGAGCAGTACAACATTCTGCAGAACAATGGCCGCTTGGCCCACCAGATGGTCGACCATGTCCACTGTGAGTTTCCCCCTCGCCTCGACATATTACGGCATACGCCTCGGAACATGCCCGCTGACCCCTTTGCTTTCCTCTTTCTCGTCTCTCCGCTTGAATGACTCGGTGCAGTCCACGTCATCCCCAAGCCAGACGAAAAGCAAGGTCTCGGCGTCGGCTGGCCCGCGACGCAGCCTGCCAAGGAAGAGCTCGCCAAGCTCCACGAGCAGATCAAGGGTCGTCTCGAGAAGCTCTAGTCAGCGAGCATCCCTTTTGTACTTCTTTCACTCAACCCTTTCTAATCATAAATTCACTTGAACGAATTCAATAATGCACCACGCCTTCAGACTTGAACAAGCAACGGGACTTGACGATAGTGGGCATTGCAGCTGACACTTTATCATTGGTGAGCAATCAGGCGGTTCGGTAGATGAGATGCACGCCGCTGTCCGTATCGACGATGCTGCTCAGCTCGCCTACCTCGAGTCCGAACGCGGCGTCTTCGAAAGGCTTTTGCATCTGACCGCGCTGGAAGAAGCCCAGATCTCCACCTGCGCGCGCCGAAGAGCAGTCGCTGTGCAAGCCGTGGAAGCAAGCCAATCAATGTCAGTCCCCAAGACAGTCAAAAGCCAGTGTTGTTCCCTGTTTCAGATATGAGACTTACGAGTTGACGCTGGCGAGCGAGGCAAACTTGTCCTTGCTCGAGTCCTGCTGCAGCTCGTGTTGGAACTTTTTGAGCTGCTGAATGGCGTCTTGTTTGGAACGTGTGATGTTGGCCTGAAGACCGTGGTGGAAGGGACGTTGTTATAGTGTCAGCTCGTTCGACAATAGGCTGTAAGCCTTCAGGAAGCTAGATTAGCATACTGACCTCCTTCCAAGAGCTAGGTCGACGACTGCCAGCATGCTTGATGAGCAGATGACTGGCTCGAACCTTGTCGGGCTTGTCGGCCGCTCCACCGGGTGCGTTGGCTGGGTCAAGGTATTGGGCACCTGGCAACGAGCGGATCGACTCTTCCGTATGACCCTGAGGGATTTCCCATGTCGACTGCTGCGATACAGGGTCGTAAAAGTATGGCAGACGGCGCGAGTTGCTGAATCGGATTTCCCACTGAGACTGTCAACGACGAGCGAGCGAGCGAGCGAGCGAGCAAAGCAAGAGTCCAAAAGTCAGTCAGATCAACGACGCTAGTTGTGCTCTCTGCCCTTGATGTCGATTGGGTACCCACAGACATGACGCTGGCTTCGAACCGTTGATATTGATGTGCGACTGGAAAAGGCAAGGTGTTCGAGAGAAACACTCAAAGTCTTCTTGAGTTCGCCACGGTGGAGGAAGCTTTTGCCGTTGGACCGAGCGCTGCGCATCGACCCTGGGATTTTCTTGAAAGGCAGAGGATGTGTGATCGCACAACTGACACTCGACGACCAAAAAGAATCGACCCTTTTTTCTTGACCTCAATTTTGATGGCTGGATTTCGCTAGTTTTCCACTCGCCAAAAAGGCACAGAATTAGGAACTGAAGCTTACTGCTGCGTGGTTCAAAGCCGAGCTCCGGATTTTTTTTTTGTTGCGAACCCTTGGCGTAAGCGAGCTGTCTTGCATGGCCACGTTCGACAAGTCTGGTTTCGAAAGCCACAACTTGGCGTGAAAGGTTGCCTGGCGGTATCTCGGTCGTAGACGCGCTGCAACGTCGACGAGTATGACTCTGAAAGGACGAGAGCGTGTCGGCAACTTAGTAGGTCTTGGTATTTTCGGGGTGCATGGCTAAATCTCGAGAAAGAGAGAGAAAGAGAAAAATAGAGACAGAAACTCGCCGAAGCCGCCTTTACGAGGGGTGCGGGAAGCAGAGAAAGAGCCTTGAGAACCTGTAGGGCGTGCGACAGACAGAAAAGGCGGCTGGCGTGAGAGAAGAGAGAGCGTCTGGCTGCAATCCAATCTTCCCACGCTTCCGATGAAAGCGACGCCGAAAAAAATGGCAAGCCACCACATTCAACACTAGAAAAGTCACAGCAACAGTCACACCAACAGTCACACACACTCCAAAATTGGGCGGAGTTGGAACTCCCTCCGAAGCTTCTCAAATTCTTGTCCTGAGAGGGGGAAACCCCTTTTGACAGGAAGCAGCGCCGATGTCAATTTAACTTTTTTTTTTTGAAGCGTCCCTTTCTCGCTCGCTTAGAGCGTGTTTGTGCAGTTGCAGATCCGCTTAGTTCTGCAATCACAAGATCGTCTTGTTGCTTTTTGCTCTGCATTCAAAGTTTTACCCGCGCGTGTGTGTGTGTGTGATAGCTTAGCTTCGTTCGTTTCGGGCTGGCCGCGAAGAGCGTGGGAGCGACGGTCGAAGCTTGTGTTCGTGTTTGGCATCGAGCCGGGTTGTCAGCACGAGTGGGTGGGTTTTGCACTCGGCCTGATAGCCGGCGTCTTTTGTCGACACTACTGAACTCAGCTTTTGGCTTTTGCATTTGCATTTGCTGCTGCTGCTGCTGCTGCAGTCTTTGCCCATGTGCAGCTGCATACGACTTTGCTGGCTGGGACTGATTCCTTCTCCGCTCTCGTTATCTCGCAATTCTCCCCATCAGCTCTCCCGCCCCTTCCATCGACCACACCAGCTCCGAGATCGACCAACTGATCATCTTATGTGCTTTGAACTCAAAGGATCGACACCACAGCGAGCGAGTGGCTCCCAAAGCGCTGGTTCCGACTTCACCAAGCTAGCTCTCAATACCATCAGCTTTGGCCATTCTGGTTTCCTCCTCAAGGCAACACCACGACCACCACATCTCATCTCTTCTTGATCTTCACCTCACTTCATCACCGTCCCCTCTTATTGCATCTCGACACGCACCATCCATCATCGATACTTCGACATCTCGATCTTGATACAAAACCTAGTATCCAGCATCCTGCTTTTCAACAATTTAGCACTCTCTACCTCGAAAGCTTACTGCCGACGCTCTCGCCGACTCAGGATCGCCAGCTGCTGCTCAACAAGCCAAACTCCCTCAAGCCTACAAACATTCGGCGCATACATCTGTCGCAGCATATCCACCTTTGCTTGCGTCTGTCAGGAGTGCAGCACGGATCACCTCACCATTCAAGCGTTTGACTCTCTATCGGTCTGCAACCGCTCAGGCCTCACGATCTGGCTGGGCGCTTTTCCGTAGGAGCGCGCGCTTATATGCATCCCTTCCATCCTCTCCGACCTTAGACCGAACCGCACGCTCCATCCATCAGAACATTCCTTGGCGGCGTGACACCAAACATCATCTGGCAAAGAAAATTAGGCGGACTCTTTTTCACAGAGGCATGCCTGACCTCGGTCGGTTCCGAGCTCCTGCCAATCTCTCCTCATCTGCAAGCCTCGACCAAAGCTCTCATCCCGCGGATCGTACCGCAGGCGCACACTATCATTCAGCTCCTCGTCCGGGTTTCATCGCGTCATCTTCCGCTTCCGGCAGCCATCTGTCTTCCAGCGGCTCGACTCCATTCAACAGCAACAGGAGCTCCAGACCGGCCCCACATTCAACGTCACAGCGAATCCGTAGCGGACAGCCTTACATTCACTGCGTCAAACCTCTCCCATCGGTACCCAAGGACGTCGATGCAGAAGACGGCTTTGACGACGACGGTACCAAGCTAGCTCACCATCCTCGCATTCGCCCGTACAACACCGTAGATAACAACATCGACTCCGACATCTCTAGCGCCTCTGCTAGCTCCGCAACCAGTAGCACCACCTCCTCATCCATGGAACACAACTGGCACGAGTCCTCGCTTCGTAACCAGGTTGCCAAGCTTGAGATCCAGTATACTGACGTCGACCTCGCGCAGACAGACGCGCCCAGTGTATTCGGCCTCCGCCGTCGCATTGTCGCTGCTGCGCTCGACCACGTCTCGCAATGCGGCCAAGATGGCGGCGACGCGGCGACGGCCAGCAATCCCAAATCGTTCCAAGAGGCAGGCATGTCCAACTGGCTTGCGGTTCAGCAGCAGTCCAACAGCCAATGGAAAGAAAAGATCCTGCGCAAAAAAATCTCGTTCAGCAAGAAGCAAGCCAAAGCGGCTCTTGCAAGCCAGTCCTTGGCTCGCAATTCCATGCCCAACGGCCCTTCATCTCCGTCTGATTACGCTGCCGACCCGAGTCGATCCAGCTCCCTGCCAGGCTCCCCCAATTCGCATGACAAGATGTTCAAGCGCGACCGGGAGCTCACTGAGCGTGAGGTCGACTTTGATCTGGTCGTTCTGAGTCGATTCGAAACGGCAGAGCTCAAAATGAACATCTACACGGAGCATCGCCAAGGAAGCTGGGTGATTCAAGGTCCTGCACAGCCAGGAGCAAAAGTGCTCGACGAACCACCTCTCATCTATAGCCCTTGGGATTGCCAGATCGACAGTCGGGCGATCGTCGAGCGTAAAAAGCTGCGATCTTTCATCGAGCTCAGCGACACTGCCTGCAACCTTCGTTGCACCACTTGTGGCAGCGCTTACGGTCATGAACAACGTCAACGACGAGGTCACGAGGACTCTGGAGCCCATTCGACTGGTTCGGCAGCATGCAGACACTGTCAAGGAAGCGGCATCGTACGAGCGACCTACGTGGTCTGCGTGACACTACGTCAGTCGACGTTTCTGCCCCTCAGTATGCCGGCGCGTCACCGGTCGGGCAAGTTGCAGACGGCTTTCCGGTCCTACCTTCCCAAAACGACCATGGCCATGTCGCACGTCGACGTGCTTCGCATACGTTCGCTCGAAGCCGTGCGTTCGTGTGCGCTTCGTGTGGGCCGAGCACATTACAAGGAGCACGACGCTCGCCTGTTGATGGCCAAAGCTGTGCTCGAGCGACGCAGCTGCAACAGTGTTGCCGTCATCAACCGCATCAATGGAGCGTTCCGCACCTTTGACGTGACAGACGGCGGATGCATCCGCGGTGGCGCTGGTCTGATCGAAGAAGAGAGCCGCATCGTCGAGATGCCCGAATTGGCCGAGGCGCTTTCTCGTCTGCCCATCACTTCCCGGGTTCACCCCGAGGCTACCTACAGGTTCGTCGACTTGGAGCTGGTCGACATGGCCAAGTCAAAAACCCTCTCGTTCATCGCCGCAGATCGATCGTCGAGCATCTACACTTCGGGTACGAGTTCCACCGACTCATATTCGCCATCCGCCTACAGCTTCTTCCAACGCACCGGCGATGCGACCAGCTACGCAGGCGGCGCCTCTCGCGACTCGAACACCATCCGTGGCGTCCAGCATCGCAGCCCTGCGCTCCCGGCGGCTCAGTCGGTCTCGCACTCTTCGACGGGCAGTACAGCGTCGTCGCTACATTCGTTTGTGTCTGGGCAGGAGCGGGCGAGCCCCATCCTCGCGCCTCCCAAGAAACCGTGGTTGGGCCGCAGCACGTCGTCCAACACGGTCGCTTCGCAGCTGTCGGGTGTAAGCAGTAGCGGGTCAGCTCGAACGACGCAGACTTGGGAGACTGCTCCAACTACAGCTAGCAGCACCAGGAGTAGCAGCAGCGGCGGCGGCAGTGGTGGGGATGGACGGAGTGGTGCTGGAACGCCGACATTGACGGCTCGGAGCGCTGGCGCTATTCGTATTTGAACGCATCTCTCTTTTTTTCTTTTTCAACATGTGTAACGGGGTTTTGATTTTCATCGTAATGCATTTCCGACATTGGATCGCACAGAATGCACACACGATAGCTCAGAATACAAGTAGAGGAAGAAGCAGGTATAGTATTACACTGAAAACGTAGCAATCGGGGGGATGGTGCAGGAGAAAAAAAAAGGGGGGGGGGGAGCAAGAATGGAGAGACGAGCGTCGTCAGTTGTTGGCTGTCAATTTCTGCCATTTTTAGCCGAGAGGGCGGAGCGAGAGGGAATTTGTTTTTGGGAGTTGCCCCGTTCGCGTTTGTTTCGAAACGACGCGAGAGACTGTCGCGGAGAAGAGGGTGGATGGATACGCCGGAGCCGACTTTTGCGCTTGGACGGAGACGCGAGGAGCGTGTACAAGAGCAGAGGAGGGAGGGCGGATGGCGGGGGGTGGCAGCTAGCGGGAGTGTGTGTGTAGCTGGGACGCGTGGACATGGTGAAGTGGATGGAATGGGCGAGAGGAAATGCAAAGAGACTTACACGTTTGGATGAAGAGATGTGTCGACAATGCTATCAGCATCGCGGCCCGTTACGACGACGACGGGAAAGACACGACCTTTTGAAAAGAGAGAAGTGAACTCCGTGTGATCATCGTGGTGCGCGATCTGTTTCGTCGTCTTGCCACACGACAAGGCGGATGGATCGGGGTTTAGGCCTTGTTCTTGGGGTTCTCCTTGGAGGAAGCCCACGAGGTGGCAGCCAGCTTGAAACGCTCCTTGTGCGACAACTGGGGCTTTTCAGTCTTGAGCTTGGCCAGCTGGTCCTTCATGTACTTGTTGTAGGGCGAGGTCTTGCCCTTCTTGGCACCTGCGGCGGCGGTCTTCTTGGGAGGCATGGTTAAAGATGAAGGTATGAGAGGGGGTTAAGAGTGTTACAAAAAGTAAGAGGTGTTTTTGTGAAAAGACAGATGGGGAGAAAATTTGGACGGATGGTGGAAGGGAAGAAAGAGGGGAGGAGATCGAGGGAGGAGGGGTTGAGAAGGACGAGTATTTGAAGGTTCGAAAGGAGAGAGAGAGAGACACGAGAACACACGCGCTCGCCTAACCGTGCGCCTCTCGCAGAAGGGGAAAAAGGGCAGAGAGCAACTGAGCCAAAGTGCCAACGCCAACGCGGGAACTTGCACAACCCCACACAAAACCTGCACGGTCTTATCACCAGACTGCTCCAAAGCCACCCAAAGACCAGGATAGACCGGGATTGGAAAGGGATGGCTCAAGAAGCACCCTAGAAAACGCAGGTCAGGCCTAACCAACCCTACTGCAACCTCGTTCTCATGCACGTCGAAAAGGGACTCTGCACCCTGCACACAGCGAAAAAGAAAAAGAAGCAAAACACGACACGCTATCGAGGAGCCCCTTCTACTGTAAATGCTACACCCTCGGTTGGATGTGCGCAGAGTGCAGAGTACGTGCCATAGACCGAATGGAATGCTTGCTTCCAAAAGAGGAACTCTGGCGAAAGACAACGAGAATCGACTTGCTCACTATGCATCACGACGCGCACAATACAGCGAGGTGAAGGAAGCGCGCTTTGGAACACGCGGCCGACAACCACCATCACCACAGTAACAACGAGCCAAATTGGGCAAACTGGCCCATACTCATCGTGCTGTGAGGGCGGCGTCCACTATGGGACAAGTCTGATCTCGACACACTTGTGCTTCTGGGCGTCTTGTGCGGCTACGCACCGTGAATCAATGATTACTTCCCCCTCTCCGCCTAATCATTGAGTTGAGAGAAATACTGTAGAAACCCGCCTGCTCTCTCTTAATTTCGCACCGCAAGGGCTGCTTTTGATTGCTTGCATCACGCAACTTGCTCGTGGACGCTACCTGCATTCTGATTCTTTTTGCTGTTGAAGCCATGTTCGTCGAGCGTGGAAGGAACGGCAGGAAGACAACGGACGCGTTGGACAGAGTTGATTGGTGAACGAGAGAAGGGAGTGAGAGTACGTCAGCCCTGTCCTTTGTCTCCTCGACACTCTCTGTGTGCTCATGACAATCGTCCATCGAGCGTGCAAGAAAGGGGACCAAGACTGAGCCACAGTCTCCACGCAGATCTCTTTCAAGCAGTGACCCAACACCATTGCCCATGCTTAGCCCTCCACCTTGCCTCTCTGGCCCGTGAACATGCTCTTACACTCTCACACCATCTCGACTGCATCCTGCGCAGCATACACCGCCGCTCCAAACAGGCCTTCTGATCGCTGAAAGTCGACCGTTTCGTCGCAAGTGGTAGGAGCAACCACACTCAACAGCATAATCCTAAAAAAGCGGGGCGGGGGTCACCACACGGCTCTTGTGCCAGATTTCAATTCCAACGCACGCTTTTGCATCTCTCGAGGCTCCAATAGCGCATTCCTCGAGTGTCAAAACGGCGCCCTCGCGTCTCGAAAAAGGAAAATTGGCTTCCGCTTCTGCTGCCGCTGCCGTTCGGATCTCGTCGTTCTTTTTCTGCGCAAACGCGGTTTTGCTGCCGGTCAACCCCAGACTCTCTGGCAACGCGACGCTTGTCAAATCAACTCGTCGAGGACAGAGATGTGCGTGTTCGATTGTGAGTAGTCGAGAGTGGCCCTCAGATGCTCCGGCTGACGACAAGGCATTCTTGGAACATGACTGTGAAGCTCGAGAAGAAAAGAGAAAAGGCTGTTGCCTCAGAAAGCTGGGCCCTCGCGGCGGTCACGCGCCTTCTTTGCTCTCATCACCGACACGGCTTGTCCGCCCCGCTTCGCCATTGTACGTTTGAAATGATACTTTTGCATCCATATCGGGCTGATCCGAACCAGAGTCGACCAATGCTAATGCAATGTGGCTTTGCTCGAGAGTCGATTGCGGTGGGCGAATTGCCTTGGCCTGCAATGGGGGCAAGCAACGTCTCTCGGCTCTCTTCCGATCAATGGTTAAGCTTTATTTTATTTATGGAATAATGCAGTGCGTTGCGGGGGCGGCCACGCAAGCAGCCGTTCGTTGATATGTGTGGGTCAGGTGTCTCGCAAAGAAAAGCCAAAACTGAGCTTTGTTTCCGTTTCGAAACAGTGCGGAAAATTGGCCGACCGTAACCCGAGCTTTTGCGCCCACACACGGCTTTTCAATCCCATGAGCTCAAAATGCTCAGCCCCAGCGTTGTCGGTTGACTTTCACTTTTGGTCATCATCGGCTCTTCCTTGTCCTGTCGTTGCGAGCCAGCCCACATCGACTTGACCACATTTTGCGAGCATACATTTGGCCCTCGCTTCTCTCTTGACGGACCCGCTACCATCGACACGTCGACCACAGCTTTCGCATGCGTTCTCCCTTGCATCCTTGTCATACATCTCTCGTCGCTCGTCACCGCCTGCCATCAGAGGCTCTTTTCACTTCAGAGCTACATACTCCGCCCAGTCGCCGACACCTCGGACGATTCGAGGCGAGGCTTTTTGTCGGTTGACCAACCCACCTTGTTTCCCGCACTAGGTGTGCCGGCAAGGCTCTCGGATGGAGCCGCCACAGGCTGCTGCTGCTCCGCTACAGATTCCTTCCGAGGATGATGCGCCCCTCTTCGATCCCAGCGGCCTCAGTGCCTCTCTCTCCGCGGATGACTGGCAAAACTCGTTTGACCTCAGCAGTGTAGCAGCTGCTCGTCTCGGCATCGGTTCGCCTCCGTCTCAGGATGGCTCCGCGCCTCTCTCTACAGCTGCTTCCGTCACCAACCTCACTGGCAACTACTCCCGCAACCACTCCAACTCTGGTACCGTGGATACTTCGCAACCGCAGCAACCGCCATCCGGCTCGCAATCCTCCTCGCACGATGCCGCTTTCGAAAGGTTGCGCGATCGTGACCAGCATGACGACGATCCCACAAAACGAGGCAGGCGTCGTAGAAGTTCAGCAGCCCACAACATTGCCCAACCATCATCCAGCAATGTTCACTCTACTGCGCTTCCGCAGAAGGATACTTCCGTCGGCTCCAAGGTCCGCATGTGGTGGGAACGAAGCGCTGCCCATACCCCCGAACTCGACACCAACGACTCTTCCATCATCGAGCATTACTCTCCAGCTGCAGCCTTGCCCGCTCTCAACACCGATCTGAAGCCCACTACATCCCCCTCTGCAGCTGCTGACCCAAGCATTGCTTCTCCTAGTGCCATGTCGCAGGACAACTCTTCCCCCATCGTCCGCTCGCCAGCTGCCGACTTTCTTAGCGCCTTTTCCAGCCTCAACAGCGTCGTGCAGCCTGCCAACGCTCACGATAATCGCTCGCTCTCGTACAGTCCGCCACGCTCAGGTCATCGCAGTCTCGGTGCCTCGCTCATGCGCGACGACACCCGCAACGGCTCGGCAGCAGCTCCTGGGTTTGGGTCTTTGCGCGGCCTTGGCAGTGCCGCCGCCGAGCTCTATGATGCCAACCTCACCACAGCTCCAAACCCACCGCCACGACTCGACGATGAGGGAGCTCGCGTGGGTCCTTCTGGCAGATATCTGCTTGGCAAGACCATTGGCGTAGGTGGCTTCTCCACTGTTCGTGAAGGCTGGGATCTCGAAGCGCAAGGTCCAGCAGATCCGGCAGCTCCCATCATCGATGGTCAACGCAGAGGGCGTAGGGTGGCAGTCAAGATCATTTATCATGATCAGAGCAATGCTTCTCAAACGCAAGATGCAACACATCACCACCAGCAACATCAACACCACTCGCAGGAGCTGCGCATCTGGAAGAGTTTGCCGACACATCAGCACTTGCTTCCTCTTCTCCATCACCAACGCGTCCCTTTGGACGCGCACACCCGAACCGATCAGAACCGTAATGACGATACGACTGTGGAGCTTCTGATCATGCCCTACTGCGATCAAGGCAATTTGCTCGACTTTGTGCGCAGCGAAGGAGGTGCCCTTAGCGTCATCTTTCCTCCCAATGGCGGCCAACCTTTCTCGTCCGAACACGAACGAACCGCTTCGGGCTCCTGGGTTGCTTCGAGTTCGGCACGCTCGTCGACGCATCTCTCCCGCAGCTCGTCACTCAGAACCTCGATGGACGATCCGACATGGCGCCATTCGGGAGTGCGCACCGGCTCCGGCTTTGTGCTGGGCCGCAATGCTGGCTCGCATACACTCAGTCGTGTGGCTTCGGTGTCAGCTGCCTCTCAGCTTCGCACGATTCCCGCTGGTCACGACGCTTCCTCGGTCGCCTCGTCGCCCGTCTCGAACGCTGGCAGCGTGTCGAGCGGGTCTAGGCTCGTTCGCAAGACAACCAGCTCTACCTCACGAAGCCAGGGCATTCCGATCGATGCTGCGCGAGAAACGATGCGTCAGCTTGCCTCGGCACTCGACACGCTCCATAACAAGAGTCATGTTCTGCACGGAGACCTCAAGCTTGAAAACGTTCTGGGACAGGACCAGAAATCCTGGAAGAAACGGCAGCGCACGTCGACAAACGGATCTGATCCTGGGGCGCGATCCAGGCAGAACAGCCAAGGGCTAGCAGACTCCATCGCCTCATTGGGCGCCATCTCGATTTCGTCAAGGCAAACGCTCGACACGACTGACGTAGTCATGCCATGCTGGCGCATTGCCGATTTCGGTTTGGCGCAGGCTTTTGATCCTGCTCAGACCAAGTCGAGCGTGTCGAACGCACCGGCTCTCATCCGTGCTCTCAGGGATGAGGCAAGTGCCGCGGCCATTACCAAGGCTCCTGGGCACAAGAAGAGTGCCAAGTCTGCTCGTGGAGGATCTTTGGCTTACACTGCGCCCGAGTTCCTTCAAGCTCAGGGGAGATCAGGAACGTCGAGTCCAACGACCGGCGAGTCTATGGGTGAAGATGGCGAATTGCCTCCAGAGTCGCCCTTTGCTGCCGACATGTGGGCGCTCGGCTGTATCCTCTACGCCCTGCTCAGTGGCAAGTTGCCTTTTACGGATTCCTTCGAGCCACGACTGCAGATGAAGATTGCTAAAGCACAATGGGAGCTCCCTCCACGCCTTCGTCGCCGAGCTGAGCGGCTTGCCTACTCTTCGACGAGTACACTGACGTCGCAAGTCAGTCAATCGAATCGTAACAATTCTACCGACCGCGCCGGCTCTGTTGGGCCAACTGATGGAGCCGATCGCTTCGCATTTAGCCAACGACGATCTGCTTCGGGTCAGCCTCGCGGCATTGGCAGTTTTGGTGCAATCGATCTGAGCGCCTCGTTGCCGTCCTTGCTGCCACGGGAGAGGCAGGTCACCGATCCTTCAGCGACCACGCTTCCCAAACGCATGGCGGCGCTGCACTCGGATCAAGTTGTAGGCTCGGCTCCTGGACGCGCCGATCATCTGGAGAGCTTTGAGATCAACCAAGTTGCCAAGGCCAAAGCTGACGTGGAAGAGGATCCCGAGTCGGATGACGATTCGAATATCGACCCGGCTTGGAACGGGCTCAGCTGGGATCGTGCTGCCGCAAGACAGGTGCTGCGAGGTCTACTAGAGCCGGATCCGAGGCGAAGGTGGACAATTGACCAGCTGTGCTCCAGTGCATGGATTCGACAGGAAGGTTCCGAGCCAGTGTCTGATGCTCAGCCTCCTGCGACTACATTCTTGCGGGGGACCGACCTTGGCCTGACTTCAACGCCAGCGGCTAAGCCATCGCCACCAAACTTTGAGAAGACCAATGTGGATGACCACCTTCAGAGTACGGACCGCGGAAGGCGCTCGTCAAGTCTGGCTCGCACACGTCCTGCTCAATTGGCCCTCGACAGTCCTGCAAGCGGTTCGTCGCCGACGCAATCTCCCGTGATTTCCATGGACGATAATGACAGCGCCAAGCGACGATCGCGCTCGACGTCGCGCCTCTCCCTCCGCTATCGTGATTCGAGCCGCAACCGCAGCACTGATGTCAGTGGAAGCTCCACTCCCAATCGAGAGCGGGACCATGTCTGGGCGCCTCACCATCTTCCCACCTCGCTCAACACGCAGAACCATCAGTGGATCCACGCTCCCTCTAAGGAGAGGTGTGACAGCCCAGCAGACTCTGAACGGCGAGGTCGCATGCCTAGATCGAGGATGGCCGACCTTGACGAGAACACGACATGGAATGGAGAAGACGACACAAGCAACGACGGTCGTGCCGCATCGCACGCGGCCTCGTCTCTCCACCGAGCGAATCCCATTGCCATCCGCGGGCGAAGCACGTCGAGAAGTCGCAGTCGACACTCCAGAGAATCTGCGTCTCCTGAGCGCTTTGGACAACGATCCGTCTCACGGTCGAGATCCAGCTACTCGCTGTTGCACGAAGCTGGCAGCACGGGCATTTTGTACGGTCGCAGCGCGGAGCCGCAGCCTGTTATTGCACCTATCATGGCAGATCAAGTTCAAGCACAGCGATCTTCGACCGCGAGGAGCCGATCGCGAGCGCCTGACGCTTTGTCGCAGATCTTGGATCGACAACGCTCGAGGAGTCGGTCGAGAGTAAGAGGTAGTGTGGAAACGACGCGCGTGGATGGTTTGGGTAGTCGCGGTATGCCGTTGAGCGATACTACTGGGCTGGTGGGTACGGGTGGTGGTGATGTTAGGGGAGCATCCGAGGGGGATCAGGAGGCGAGGGGTCGTGCGCGAGATCGAAGGTGATCGGACAACTATACGTCTGATCTTGGATACCCATGTGTGCTTTTGGGCACGCTTTTCTCCATTATTTATCATCTTTCAGCATTATCATCCGCAGCAATGGAATCGTTTCACGGGTGTTGGCTGTATCGTTCAAGCGTGAGATGGTGTGCCAATGAGCCTGAACGTGCATGGAGCGAAGCGATGAGGATGGAAGCCACCCCAATGAATTTGAACGCGGCAAAGCAATCACTCGAAGCAGAGAGGCGGATAGCGGATTGCGGACGACCTCTTTTTTTTCTAACTACGCCTCCACACTGCAAAAAGTCAAGTTTGGCAGTCACCCGCACAGGTCAAACTTTATAGGTGAGTTCTCTCCCTCTGTTCCCCCATCTCTACCACCTGATCTTCCAAACCGAGGTATGTGAGCCACTCTCAGATCACGCTTCAAGCCATGGCAGACGAGCCGCCCTTCGAGATGCCCGGGCATCAGTGGGATCCCCAACGAAAACGGTTCTTCAAGATTGTGCCCGGTGCCGCTTCCTCGAGCAACGCCGCTTCCAGCTCGGCCAGCAATGGTGCGGGAAAGAAAAGCGCCAAGCGAAGGAAAAAGTCGAACAAGGGAAAGGAGAAGGAGAAGGAGCAAGACGAGCCGGAAGAGCCAGAGTGGTCGGCTGAAAGCCACTATGCATCCACGCTGCGTCTGCCCGCATTCAACGTGCTAGGTGCTTCTCAAAGCGCTTTCGACGAAACGAGAATGTACCCAACGGCGCTCAGACAGCAAGCCGCGATGTCGGTGGCAACCGCTGCCAGGATTGAACGGAGAGCGGTGGAGGGTGCATATTCGCACCTTGCGCTGTGCACTGCGAGAACTCCGTACAAAGACAAGGACCATCGCATCACAGCCCTACTAAACGACGGAGATGACACACTAAGGGTCATTTATCGATATTTTGGGGTCGAGGTCAATTGCACCAACCCGAAGACGTTCATGACTTTTTTGACAGACGATGCGTACTCATTGACCATATGGTGGAGAAGCCTAGAGCGAATCTGGTATGGCCCTTTTTGGTTGACGGATGGTACAGTCGACGTTGTATGCTCCTTTTCGCCACGCCACCCCTCAGGCCGTCCTTATTTTCGTGATTTCGCCGACCAGGAGGACGAGCCCGATTGCGTGCGAGTTGATGTTCCCCTACGACCACGCGGCCAAGAATCTTGGGCCCTTGTCGAGACCAATACTAGGCCCGATGACAGCTCTCACAAGACCACAGCTTTTGCTATCTCGATGGGCGAACAGGTCAACGTTCAGAGACTTGCTTCGGTGCTAGGAAATTTCCGAAACAAGGTGACGTACAATATCTCGCGTTCTTTCAGCAGCGACGTGATGGCTCTCGCATTCAACCCAAGCGGCACGGTGCTGTATTGCGGTACGCGGTCTGGCATGGTCATCGTTTGGCGATATTTTGCCCAAGAGCTCGGATGTGGTCCCAGTCCGCCTGTGGAGATGCCGATCGAGGCACAAGGCTCCATCACGAATCTTTCAATGGTCTCGTCTCACGAGTTGCTCGTCGTCCGCATCAATGGCTTGGTCCAGCTCATCGACACTATGACGGGCCACGAGCTGCGTCGTTACCAGGGTCACGTCAACTCGTACTCGTTTGCGCTGGCTTTCGCAGTCGACAAAGACTTGCGACTCTTGGCCCTAGCCGGGCTCGATCGTCGTGTGCGTGTATGGTCGCTCGACTCGCCCCTTCCTCTTGGCACATCGGCCACCAGCTTGCCACCTATCCATCATCTGCCTCCTCGTTACCAGGATGGCCAAGAGCTGGACAATACGCTCTACGACGAATCCGACACCAGGCGTTTCACTCGAGCACACCGTGCCTCGGAAGGCCACCCAGCCATACGTCAAGGTTCCACGTTGAGCACCATCGTCTTTCCCGCTGATGTCGCCGTCTTGCACTGGCACCCTCGCTACCGGTACGAGGGACACGATCCTTACGAAGTCCAAGCGCATCGTGACGAGCAAGGTTACGACTATCGTCCTCCGGAGCAGCGATGGAAGGATCTGTATGTCGCCGTTGGCGAATGGCTGTATCATTTCCGTTTTCCCTGAACTTGCATCGCTTCGCACTCCTTTAACATTTCACGCACCACCGTCATCAGAGCATCGTCACACTGTCGGTCATCATTCAAGCATCCACACATGCACGCATTCGCATTCGCACCATCAAGCCAGTTGTACAACAGCTCTCATCGCCCATTGTACCGATATTTGCATACGACCTTGTCATCCGCGTCACCGATTCTCAGTTTGTAATCTCAAGTTTGTTTGTCGTCGGCATCAATGTTCAAGATGTACTTGGCTGAGCGTGCCGTTTAAGATTGCGGAGACGCCAATTTGTTCCATTTCGAGATTGAGCGAGGTCGCCATTGCAATGAGTACAGTGTTGAGAACTTGACTACAGGTGGGGGGGGTGGTTCTTGATCGTCAAAGGCTTTGAGTGAACTTGCGACCGGCCTTGTTTTGTATTTGTCAATCCAACCGTCTGCTTTTGTACATGCACTTGCAGTTGACAAGGTGTCGATCGATTGTGGCGGAAATCTAGGTCAAGTCCCGTTGTCTCTGTGATCTGGCGAGTTGACTCTCCATGGCCTTCTCCCAGTGCGGGCCAGTCTTTGCGACCCTGAACTTCCCGTATAGAGGGTCAAGTGTTAACGCTTCGTAGCAAAACAGAGGATGTTAACCAACATGTATCAACAGACAAGTGCACAAGACACCAACACAAACAAGAGAAGCTTTCCAACTCGTTTTGAGCATTGCATCATCTTGAAACGTCATCTCTAGCCTTTCTCTCAAGGGAGCCCATCATGCGGGGCAAGCATTCCCCGTTCGACCACGTCCAAATCTCATGATGCTCAACACCTCAACTCACGATCCACAGACAAAACGCGCAACGAACCAGCACACAGTCCAACACCGTTCCCCCCACCACCCTACACTTCGGCCTTTCTCCATCCCAAACACTCTCCGACGTTCGCATCGCTCTGCACACTCCAACATGTCGAGTGCCAATGCGACCTACGAACAAGTCGTCGAACCGTCGAGGGGCAACTGGAGAAAGGAAAGAATTGGGGAAAGGGGGGAGGCGGGGGTGACCCAAAGCCTAATTCGAGGCTCAACCGTGGCTCTGGTGGACGTTTGGGTCGAAAATTTAAAGTCGTAACGACTAAAAAAAAAGGGGGGGGATATATAGGCGGCGATAAAGGAGGTAAGATTACACAGTTAAGAACAACCGCTTGTAAGAGGAAAAAGCGTGTGTAACGGTTGGAAGAGGAAAGGGGGGAGAAGAATGGGATATGGGATTTGGGACGCCGGGTGAAGAGATGGATTCCGGATCGACGCGCCTGTAGATGTGTGTCTGATAAAAAGACCGATCGGAAAAGTGGCTTGCGCCCGGGTGTGTGTGTGGAAGCGCATCTTACAACGTCCATCGATGAGGAAAAGGATAGGTGTACGATGCGATTCGTGTCCCAAGTGTAATCCCTTTTGATTTCGCTTCTCGAAACGATTGGCGATACTTAGATGAAGCCGATGCGGTTCGACACGTCCAACGCATCCTGGTCGGGAGTAAGACGAACAAACGCCTTCTTCTTGCCATCTGGACGGATCAGCGTGTTGATCTTGGCGGCCGAAACGTCGTAGAGCTTCTTGAGCGCACCCTCGATCTGCCTCTTGTTAGCAGCACGGTCGACGATGAACACGAGCGTGTTGTTCTCCTCAATCTTCTTCATGGCGCTCTCGGTGTTGAGCGGGTAGAGAATGGTACGGAAGGCATCCATGCGAGGAGCATGGGGGACGCTCTTGCGCGGGAAACGAGGAGCCTTGGCCAGGTCGAGCGTCTTGGGACGACGGAAGGTGGTGTCGGTGCGAACCTTGCGCACCTTGGAGCCTGAGGTGCCCTTAAGGGCGGCCTTCTTGGCGGCGGTGGCCTTGACGGCTTGGGGCTTGGCGGCGGCGGGCATTTTTGATTTTGATCGGTCAAAGAGGAGGTTGATGATGGTCTTGAAGGATGAGGAAGGGAAGGAGGAAGACGATGTTGGTTTGGTTCTGCATGCACCCGGCCAGAGACGTACAAAGCAAAGAGGGCGGATTTTTTTCTTCTTCGAAATTGGGCAACAAACCTAACAATGCTTTGAGTTGTTGACCTCGGCCGAAGTGTTTATAGTCAGGTGACCGAGTTATTAACACAGTTTTGTTTTGTTAGGGCAAATTGAAGTTCCGATCGTCTTCAACTGTTAGACTTTTTGTAAGCCTCGTGGCGAGGGTCCCACGTGTCCGAAATGCTTGTGATTGGTCATGAACCCTTCCGTCAACTCCTCCGCGGGTCTCGGTAACTTTGCTCGTGTGACCTCGAATGGCGGAAAGGATGGTCATGACGAGTCTCTCCGTCGATCGATTCTGCCCACCGTCAAAGGGGAGGGGAAAGACAAACAATTTTGACGATACGTTTGTTCCATTTTGTCACTCTGAGAAGCACTGTGGTCATCATTTGCTCCTCCGCCTTGCTGACTTTCAACGTCGGACACGGGGAAAGCGGTACGAAGATCAATTGGAAGAAAGCCAGTTGTTCTGAGCGAGTTTGACCTTTTTTTTTGAGATGGAAAGATCCGAAGCATGCTCAGTGACGGGGGCGTCGTGACCACGCATGGCGTCTGAAAGCGGTTCCGAACCAAGAGCACGGGCAAGCCAGGAGGGACTACTGAAGCTCGATCCACCTGATCGCATCGCGACCGATCCGCGCGTATCATTCCCTCGTTTTGAATCTCCCACCAATCCCAGAGCCTGCACTAATCGTGTCTCCCACATGTGGGCGGCGCAAGAAAGACAGGAGACCGGTGGGCAAGACCGTACTGTATCGTTCACGGTGCCACCTGCGGGGTCAACGAATGAAAAGGCTTCCACCCGAAAGCCACAAAACGGTCGAGTCGCTTGGATCGAGATCATCTGACTGCTTTACAGTCGAAAGGATATGATGGGTTTATCGGTCGGTCGGACAACGAATCCACACAAAAGCGAGGTGGGAGAAAACGTGGGGCAAGACTGCAAAGTTTTCGCCAAGCCACACAGAGAACGATCCCTCAAGAGAATAGAATGGTGGATTGCTCCGAAGCTTTTCTTCTGATTGTGGCTTGGTTTGTCGCTTGACCGCAAGGAAAAATGTGGTCAGGATTGGAGCTGAGAGTCGCACAGTGGGAATCCGGTAGCGACGAACGCAGCCTAGGGTGAAAGCACAGGAGGCGAATCGGAGTGGGACGTCAATTTGGACGGGTCAGCAATGCATCTCTGCTGCCGAAAGAGGTCAACGGGCGTGGCAGACGAGCAACGCTTTTCATAGAGTCGCAACAGGATTTGCCAAGTGAGAGGTACCTCTGCAACGATTGCCCCTCACAGCCCAGTAGGAGTGGTTGCCTACTTGACAGCAACTAGGCAGGGATTAGTCGCCCACATGTTTTGCAACCCTGACCTGGATGGCTTATCTCTCCAGCAGCTTATCAGCAAAGCAAGTGGGACTGTGCCACCATCGCTGATAAAGACAAAAGAAAACTCTGCAATCTTTACACGCTACCAGACCGAACGATGCAAACGAGTGCGTCTGCAAGAGCAGATTGACAGAAGTTGGACCGAAGCCAGGAATGGGAGACACAATGCAAAGTGGTTTCAGCCCTTGATACATACGGTGACTGACCACTTGCTCAGCCAATGATCCATCGTTGTAGAGGAAGAAGCTGGGGGTTCGCAAAACTTAACTGTCGACTCGACTGTTCCGCGGGCCAACTCTCGCTTACGGCCAAAGGTTGCCTGATTGAGAATCTTTCGGTCTCGTGGCCGCCTTGCTCACATAACAGGAAATTCTCGAAATGGGTTTTCAGACACCGCCGCCGGACACTATTCTCTCTACTTCCGCAGGTAACCACAGCCCGAGTGCACTTTGTCCGCTGTCATTTTACGACGACCCTGTTTTGTCTCTGAGTCTCGAGCGTTTCAAAACCGGCCTTCTGTCTTTTTCTACTTAGCGAAAGTCATTCTCCGATCTGCGAACCTGTGGTTGGAAGAGGAAGTTGCGGGCCGACTCATGATAAGCTCGCGTGACAAGGAAACGACTTCAGAAGCACAGTCTTGAAATGGCATGCGAAGAAAAACAAGCCATGTTGCTCGGTGTGAACGCCTGTGATTGGACCAACGCCTCTCGGCATGACAACTGCAAAGTGGTCCTCGCGATCAGATACAATGGGGTCCGAAATTGAGCGAGTTGCTGATTTCAAGCGTGCTGATTCGGTCTGATCTGGTCTGGTTCTTCTCAGCTGATCTTCGGGCAACCAATGAGAAACTGCTGTGATGACGCCTTGCGGATGACCTTGCAGCTGACCAATGAAACGACGCTTGCCCTTCTATCCATGTTGGCCACGCGTGACACAGCATCTCGAGAGATGATGTGACATGTGCGACGCAAGGCAAGGCAAGCAGGATTCGGATGCTGCACACAGACCAGCTTCGATGCATCTCGCTTCTTCCGACTGTCCAAGGCAAAGGAGAGAGAAGAGTCTCACAACGCTCTGCGAAGAGAGACTGCGCCTTGCTATCCATGGTGTCCCCACCAGCTGCGTCTTTATCTCGCATGGGACGCCTATTGCGCCCGCCGTGCTTCATCAACCCACCTCACGTCGATGGCCCCGCAACACGATGCTTCATCTCAAGAGCACAATAGCGAGTTGACGTTGCCACCACCTCAGATCGGTACCAAGCTCGGCGGAGCGGATGCTACAGCGTAAGCAAGGGCGGGCGTTGCAGGACTGGCTATCAGACCGGGAAGAGAGAGGCGAATGCGAAGTGTTGATTGGCGGAGGATTCGCCGTCTGTGCAGCCTCCTTTTTTCGCGTGTTCTCGACTCGGCCTCGTTCAAATACATACGCGGCTTATCCTTTGAGCTGAAATCTTTGCGGCCGTTTCAAAGGCACTTTACGAGTGTTGGGGCCAAACCTGCGGTCGGATTAATTTTCCCATCGGTCTGGAAGGAACAAGAGGGCACTCACTGTATCTGACACCTCAGGTCCACGCGAACCTTTTTTTGTTTTTCTTCTATTCTGAGCTGTCAATTCGCTGTACCGCCGCTTTCGCCTCATGTCAAGGCACTTGCCGCACACTCACTGTCGAAAATCGAACTGATACGCTCGACCACTGCAAAGAGGCAAAAGACGACACCTCTACTGCCCCTCTCCCAAAGAGAAAATCAAGTTCGGCTTTCCATCTACGCTGTTCCTCGACGCCTCCTCGTGGGGGGGGGGGGGGGTTGTCCAGACCCGCGTTCTTGGTCGACAAACGCCTGCTGGCTCCCCGTCCATCCAGATAGGCGAGCTCGTCCGCCCAACTTCGTCTGGTCTTTGTTCCACCTTTTGGGTGGTGGTCCAACCAACGATAAGGCTTTTCTTGCCCTGCGTAACCCCACACTTCTGCGCTCCCTCCTGCTGCTGGAATCGCGCCTGCGTTCTTCGCCCCCCTGGTCGCTATCGTCCCGCCACGAAGCCACGCTTCAGATGCATTTTGCGGATCCTCAATCCCGTCCTCCCATTGGCTCACCGTTCCCCGTACCAGCGTCCTCTCTCGTCTGGTGCCACGCGCGGCCTTTCCAACTGTGCAATGGAGCGCTCTTCTGCCCTCTCGAGCCTAGCCGTGAGCCGTGCCTTGCACCTTATCCGATGCAACATGCCTCTTGCTGCCCCATCCCTGACCCACCTTTCATCAACGTATAAAGTCGATCCTATCTCGAGCTTCCCTCCGACCCCCTTCCTCCTTCCTCTTCATCGGTCACAACCTCCCCTCTCCACATTCTTCACATCATGTCCTCGCCATACTACAACGAGGAAAAGGAGAAATCCGGCTCCTTCAACAAGGGCGATGTCGTCGCCACCCTCGAAGACGGTGTTGGCGCCAACACGACCAACGCCTTCGACCAGCGCAAGGGCGAAGAGCTTAAGCACTCGCTCCTTCCTCGTCACATGGCCATGATTTCCATTGGTGGTGTGATCGGTACAGGTCTTTTCCTCGGTACCGCTTCGTCGCTTCACAATGCTGGTCCTCTCGGTCTGTGGCTCGGATACCTCGTCATGGGTTCCGTTTGCTACGCTACCATGATGTGTCTCGGTGAGATGATCTCTTACCTCCCTGTTCCCGGTGCCCACATTAAGCTCGCCGAGCGCTTTGTCGGCAAGCCCCTCTCCTTCGCCATGGGTTGGAACTACTGGTACAACTGGGTCATTGTTCTCCCCGCTGAATTGTCCGCCGCTGCCGTCCTCATGTCCTACTGGTCCGACCTCAACCCCGCCATCTGGATCTCGGTCTTCCTCGTCATCGTCGTCGCCATCAACTTGCTTGGAACCCGTGCCTACGGTGAGGCCGAGTTCTGGTTCGCTTCCATCAAGATCATCACCATCGTCGGCCTCATCATCCTCTCGATCTGCATCGACCTCGGTGTCGGAAAGCAGGGCCGTCTCGGTTTCCGCTACTGGAAGAACCCCGGTCCTTTCAACCAGTACCACGGCATCAAGGGCTCGCTTGGACAATTCCTTGGTTTCTTTTCTGTTTTGATCAACGCAGCATTCTCCTTCATAGGAAGGTATCCATATCCCTCTCCAAGAGTGTCGACTCGACGTGCTCATCATCAGTGATGATGGTAACGATCGTTTCGAGACGCATTCGATAAGAGCATTCGAACAAATTGACTGACCTTTGATTTTATTTTTATTTTATCATTTTATTTCTTCCACTCCCACGTGCTACTCCCACCATCTCCACTCCCCTCGTCCACATCTGCTGCTATCGCCACGTTTGGCAACAACAGGTACCGAAATCGTCGCCGTCGCTGCTGCCGAGGCCAAGAACCCCCGCAAGACCGTCCCCAGCGCCATCCGCAAGGTCTGGATCCGTATCTGCCTCTTCTACTTCCTCGGTACCTTCATGATCGGTCTCGTCTGCTCCTCCCAGGCTCCCGAGCTCACCAAGGGTGCCAAGACCGCTGCTCGTTCCCCCTTTGTCGTCGCCATTAACAATGCGGGCATCAAGGTTCTCCCTAGTATTGTAAACGCTGCGCTCGTCACAAGTGCTGTTTCTGCTGCCTCTTCGGATCTCTTCACCTCGAGCCGTGCTCTTTACTCGCTCGCCATCGGTGGTTCGGCTCCTCGTATCTTTGCTCGTACGACCAAGAGCGGTTTGCCTTACTTTGCCGTGGCAGTTTCGGTGCTCTTTTCGTTCCTCTCGTACATGTCGGTGCGGGACGGTGCTAGCACGGTCTTTGGTTACTTTGCCAACATGACCTCGATTGCCGGCTTGGTGACTTGGTTCTGCATCGGTGTCATGTACCTCCGCTTCCATGCTGCCATGAAGGTTCAGGGCATGTCCCGAGACGTTCTGCCTTACCAGGCTTGGTTCCAGCCTTTCTGCGGCTACTGGACCGTTACCACCACCGCCTTTGTCATGCTCTTCTCCGGTTGGTCCATCTTCCTCAGTGGCAACTGGTCGACCAGTGACTTTGTCACCAACTACATCCCCATTCCTTTCTTCGTCATCCTCTACATCGGCAACTGGTTCTACAACCGCAACAACGGCGCTCACATCCCGGCTAGCGAAGTTGACCTTACCACAGGTCTGCGCGAAATCATCGATGCCGAAGTGCCCGAGGAGAAGCCCACTTCGATCGGTGGAAAGATGTGGGCCTTCATCTCGTAAAAAAACAACTTATACCACACCGATCGATACTCTTTGTACTTTGTCATCGTGTCACGCCTTGTTACGGGTCTTGTCTCTTCACGCTCCTCTTCACGCTCAATAGTGAAATGCTTCTGTCAAAATCGATTTACCTTGGCTGTCCGTTTGGCTGTTGAGTCACGACTACAAAGCTGCATTGCATCAAGGCTTACGACGAAATGATGCAGTAACTTGACGAAAGTCTCGTCAGGATGATTTGTGCGATGTCCAGACTTCCTTGACCAGTTTCTTTGGCTGCTTTTCTGTGATCACTCAGCTGCTGAGTCGCTGCTGCTGGCACCATTTCGATGATCATGGCTGTGAGTCTCCGATCAAGTTATGTACAGTACAGTACCGTGGGATGTTTCTGAAGGGCTGTGCATTCCACCCAGAGTAAGAGTTGACCTTTTGAAGGTGAAGAGGTGCTCGGCGTGAGGGCGGGGCAGCGTTGGCATGTTGGTGGGCAACTTCTGCTGTGTGTTCATGGCCTGGCGAGGAATTCTCCTGACTGCTCGTTGCATGTTTCACTTAGTTTAGCCCTTGGCAACTCAGTTCCTTTTGCACACCCAGTCCACTATTGTCCACAACTGCCCTACCGCATTCTGCATGGTCGAGTTCATCATTGACTTCTTGCATCAGGATCAGCAAATGTTGCCAGCCATTTGAGCACGTCTTCTATCCATGTACTGCTAGGCCCGAGGGTGCCTGCCATCCCTAACTTGTCTGACACCAACACACTGCAGGTCCTGCAGTTCAACATGGGACATTCTGTTGCCTTGCTTCAGCAGGTGATTGAAGTGTGGCACAATCAATTGTGGAGCACCACCTGATGTCATCTTGATCCAAGAAGCAGGTAATTTAGTCTGGCAGCGAGTCAAAGGATGGACAGTGTTATCTGCGACCGTTGAAAGATACAATTCATGGGCATCTGCAGCCGTACTGGTCTGTCCAGGCCTACTGTGCTCCTCCACCACCTCTCTCGCTTGTGGAAGAAACGTCCTTGTTGTCGTTGAATACTGCAAGATGAGCATTGCGTTCATTTCTTCTTACTCTCCTCCAAGTCTGACTGTTGGAGCCTTTTCGCTAGCAGCTTGACAAGTTTGACTGAGCTATCGTTGAAACTCGCAATCAACAAGTTCCGTTGATGATCGACGAGGAGAGACCATTGCCAGTCTCCTCGAGTTCAGCCTTCAGCTTCAGACTCCTGTGGATTTCGCACACTTACAAGCGCACTGGCGAGTGGTTGCAATCTCAGCCCATCAACCTGACAGTGACTAGTCAGAGTATGTGTCTTTGTTTTCTAGGAATCGCCAGTCTTTTCACCAGCCTTGGACATCAACCCATCGTCTGCGAGGTTTTGGTCCATTCAGGTCATTTGACGAAGAGGAAAGCTCACATGGCCTTGTCACCTAAAGCGCCGGCCTGTCACAGGAAGCGGTCAAGTATAGGCCGTAGCATACGCACAACAGTCATGGTCATCAACGAACATCGTCACGTTAAACTAATCACACATTCTCCCCCTCCTCAACCTCTACCTCCCGCGTCCTCCCTGGCCCCATTGATAGCCCTCACCCAAGCCATCGCACTCCTTGCACCCGCCGCTCTTAGCTTTAACGTCTCCGCCCCACCCACCCCTGGCAGCAGATGCACCACACTAAACACCTCCCCCTTGCCCTTTCCCTTCGCCTCCTCCGCCCTCACCTCTTTGACCGGAATCGGCATCCGGTACAAACCGCTGTCCGTCGCATGCAGCACCAACAGCAAATCCGTCGTCAAGACCAACCTCAACTTTCTACCCGACTTAGACTTGGCTACCAGTTCATCCCGAATCACCCGCCTACGCCGCTTCACCTCCGGTTGCGCCGGATCCACAAACGGCTTGGTCAGATCCAACCTCGCCTCTTCGCCCAACCACAGGTTCTCGCTCAACTTGGCCAGAGCGGTGGCGTCTTGGTGGTCGCGAATCGCCTCGTTGGATTTGGCCAAGATCTCCTCGGCCGTCTGCTTGGCCGCCTTGACCGGTGCATGGTCTGCATGATCTTCCGGCGTATACCGCAAAATCTGCGCCATGAGGAGTGGATACCTCGTCAACCTCTGCATGGGCACCAGCAAAAAGTGGCTCAAGTCCAACCCCCTGGCAGCCGGATGATTCTGACGCAGATTCAACAGATGGATGTCCACCCGGGTATCGCGCTTCCTTTCGGCTTCCAGAATCTCACTTGCCGACTGCTGGTTGACACAGTACGGCAGATAGACACCCATACCACCCATATGCCGCTCCAGAACATCGCCGATGGTCGTGATGAACAGCCGGTCTTGCTTCTGTCGTGCCTCGAGGTCCGAGAGGTAACTAACGGCAGTGAAGAGCACCTCTTCGATGTTGGCGAAAATCACCGTCGACGCCTTGTCGGATAACATGCTCTGCATCGAGTTGAAAAACACCTCGACGATGATCTGCAAGTCGCGAACGTGGGCTGTTTCGGTCGAAATGAGTTCAAAGATGGCTTCTTGACGTTTGCGTTCGATGTCGCTGAGACCGGAGACGATCGAAGGCCCGACGAGACTCGACCACGAGGGTGCACCAGCTCGGGCAGCACCAGCAGCAGAATCCATTCCTTCCGAAGCTTCGGAAACGGCCGTAGAGGGCTGGAGTGAAGGGCTACCCACAGCAATGGGACCGCTGACGATCCTCGCTCCTACACCCGATGCCGACGGAGCAGCAGTCCAAGCACTGCGATGCGATATCGACTTAATGGTTGACAAAAACCCAGAGGTTCTCGAAGCCGTCTCTCCACCGGCAGCAGAACTCGGTCTTGCCGGCGAACCAGACGCAAACGGAGGCGGCGAAGACGGCGGAACCACAGCAGCGTTTTTCGCCGCTGCCGAAGCACTAGCCGTAGCGGGCAGGATCGGCTGCAGCGATACTTCCTTGGTGAGCTTGAGGTAGCGATCGTAAGCGTCTTCCATACGATCTTGTGGAGCTGCGTCTCCAGCGGGGAGAGCTGCAGCATCGTTCGCGGGCAGAGGCGGCAGATCCCGACTGGGCTTCTTCCTCGGTCGGCGAGGCGGTGTTCGACGTTGTGGTTCTTCCGGTTTACCTGGTCGTTTTGTCGTACGCGTACGAGAGAGTTTCACTAACTCGTCGATGTTTTTGTGCCGCTTCTGACCAGGTGGTGGAGGCGGACGACGAGATGGCTTGGTCTCTGAGCCACCAACGTCTTTGGCTTGACTCGTGTCGTCCTTCGCCGAATCCGCTCTGACCAACACACCAGCCGCTTCGAGCACCCGCAGTCGCTCAATGGTATGCTGACGAATCTCGTCGTCGGTGTGCGGCACCACCTCTTCTTCCACTGCTGTCGTTGCTGCTACCTCGTCATCCTCGTCTTCGCTGGAAGTCCAACCCGTCGTCGAATCGCTCTCTTCCTCCTCTTCTCCACTTGCCTCCGGTCTGCCGTCGATAGAGCCTAACGCATACGCAACCGCTTCCATCTTGGACGCTTCGATAGCCTTTTGCAGCTGTCGATCTTCGCGTATTCGATCTACTTCTCGCAAACGGTGGTCCTTTTGCGATGCTTCGAGTGCTGCGGCGAGTTGCGCTTCTTCGTCGCCTTCCGCTGCGGCGGCAGCGGCGGGAGGTGGTGGCGGTGCCGGAGGATCGTGGACGGTAGACGAAGCAAAGCTTCGCGATCCTTCATCGACCATCACCCAGTCTGCGGAGCTCTTGAGTACATTCCTGTGCTCGATGGACGACTCTTGCGATGAACGTCCGACCAATACGCCTGATCCGCCGTCGCTGTCGTCCTGTTGATGCACACCCGGCTGTCCTGGGCCTAGAAACGGGCAAAAGCAGAGACAAGAAAAAACATTCTCAGCATCCCCATCTCACCAGTACACGTCTATTCTCACCACACTCCTCTTTCAAGCGACACCTCTAAGCTTCTCATCCCCATCCACCGCTCCCTCCTGCACAAGCAACAACCAAACAACGCTCGGTAGGAGCCTTGCAGGGTCAGGGCGAGGCAAAGGGGGCCCAGGATCACACATTGGAACCCCCCACCAGGCCCGTCCCTTGCTCCCGGCCTTTCGGCCTAGTATGGTACGAGGCGCGGAAAGGACACGAGGCGCGAGATGACGGAACGGCACGGAATTCTATTGATTTTGACCCCCTGGGCACACATGTTGGCGAGGGCAAAGATGGAAAGAAGGGAGGTGGGAAGCAAGGGATAACGGGAGAGGGAGTGGAAGAGGGAGTGGAGGAAAATCGATAACGGAACCGATGTTCTGACACTAACCAGAGAGCTCGAGGTACGTGGCAGGAGCGACGAGGATCTTGGGTCCGCCTACGTCGACTCGCCACCAGTTGGCATCCTCCTGGTCGACGACCAGCAATGTCTCGCCCTCGGCAAAGCTGGCTTCCTCCGGGGAAGCTCCCGAGTAGTCATAGAGCGCTTTGGCTTTGGCAGCTGCATAGAACATCCCACGGACACGAAAGAATGGAGAGGTGGTCAGCTATCAACGAAATATCACCGAAACGAAGAGCAGCGCTGCGAGCTTCCAACTTACGTTTGTCCATCGGCTCAACGTAGGAGCGCGGGAAGAATCCCTTCTTGGATCCACTCGAGAGCGAGCCGTACCACCAGGCACTGCCAGCGTCCTTGGCTGGATGCGCGGACAAGATGTCGTTCTCTTCGAAACTCAAGTCCTCGTCTCGTTGACCAGCGTAGCTGTACAAGGTACGAACGCGAATGGTGCGCGACAGGTCGAATCCTTCCACCTCGTCCTGACCAGAGGTGGCGTGTCCGTTGGCAGGCTTGCGACTAGCATCGAGATCTTCAGGACCTTCGTCCTCGTCTCCGCTGTCCTCTTCGGCTTCCTCACGCACAGATGGCTCATCCGGAGCAAAGGCAGGTTTGGTGTTGGCCTGATCGTTGGCGAGGCTACTTGCCCAGTCAACACTCTGTCGGTTCGGGTTGCTGCCAGCAAAATCGTTAGCACCGGCAGCACCGGCGTCAAAGGAGCCTGGCATGCTGGGGGCAGGTGGCGCAGGGGGAGGTGGCGGTGGTGCAGATCCATCACCGCCGCCAACGTCGATCGATCGTTCAGCGACGGCAGACGACGTTGCAGGGGCAGCTGGAGGGCTGGGAGGCGGAACATACGTCTGCACAGGTGGCGAAGCATCTCCAATCACATTGCCAGTGACCAGCGCTTTGGAACGGTCGTTCGTCTGTGCCTTTTTGAGTTTGAGACCGCCTTGAATCTGCCCAAGCAGAGCACCACGGTCGACGGGTCCTGCTGCTGGCTTGATAACGGGCGCAGCTGGAGCGGCGGGGGCGGCAGGTGCAGTAGGTGCAGGAGGAGCACCTGGAGCTACAGGCGGCGCCGGGGGAGGCGCGGGTGCGCTGGATGCAGAGGTAGGAGGCGTGGATCTGCCACTGCTCGGGATCAGGTTGCTGAACAAGGCCTGAGCCAGGTTCTGACGAGTGGCGCGGGTGCTGGAACCAGGACCGTCTGCCTCGTCATCGTCGTCCTCCTTGTCCGAGTCTTCCCAGTCGTCATCGTCGTGCTTGGGCGCCGTGTGGATAGTGCGCGACGCCGACGAGGGGGTGGCACCGGTGGGGTGAGCAGAGACGGGAGGCGTAGCCCGAGTGGCCGCGGGGAGACTCGAGTCTGCCGCGGGCTGCTGTGAACGGAAGAAGGGGTTGGTGCTTCCGCCGGGCGTTGAGGCGGATGGGGCCGTAGGTGGTGCCGTAGACGAAGGACTGACAGCCGTGCCGCCGGTGCCTTGTTGCATCCTGTGGAAAGGGTTGGTGCTCGAGTTTGTGCTTGGAGTCGGGCTGGGCTGAACAGGAGCAGGCGGCGCCTCGGGTGGAGCCAAGGTCAAAGGCGGTGCAGGAGCGGCAGCAGCAGCTGGAGCTGCACGCGATCTCGACGGAGGAGGCGGTGGAGGCGCAGCCGACTTGCCAGTCTTGCGCGAAGGAGCAGGCAGACCCGACGAAGCCGACTTGGCGCCACTGCTGAACATGCTCTGACGCTCCTTGAAAGCCTCTTCTTGCTTGCGAGCTTCTTCCTCTTGCTCTTCGAGTCTCTTGAGACGCGCCTCGCGTTCTGCTTTCTCCTTGGCAAGCACCTCTTCACGACGTCGGATCATCTCTTCTTGGTCGTCGATTTCCTCCTTGGCTGCCTGCACAATAGGAGCTGGGGGAGGATTGTCGCCCTTTTCGGCTTGCTTGATCTCTTGTTTGACGGTTGCGAGGCTGTTCTTCTCGGTCTGAAGACGGTGCTCTTCGAGGCGGGCTTTTCGGGCTTCTTCGCGAGCAGCGGCCTCTTGATCGGCTTGGGCGGTCTTGGCAGCGGCCTCGGCTTGTTCGGCTTTAAGTCGCTCCTCAACGCTGGTGTCGACGGGACTGGGGCCAGCAGGAGCGACGGCGCCGAGCGCACGCATGCGCTCCTGAACACGTCGCTGAGCTTCGGAGCGGATCCAGGCGGCGCGTTCCTCGGCAGACATGTTCTTGGGAGGACCGGAAGACGCAGCAGGGGTCGAAGGAGCGGGCGAAGCAGCAGCAGGCCTGGGAGGTTCAGCGGAAGGAGTAGAAGGCGCCGGCGCCTGTGATGCAGAGGAAGGCGTCGATCGGCCGCCATCTCGATCACGGCCATCGTCACCCCTGCGTCGGTAGCTGTCGCCGTCGTCTCTGCGTCTGTCGCTGTCACGGTCAAAGGTGCCACGCAGATACTCACCATCGCCAAGAGTGGATCCTGATCGGCTGTTGCTTCGATCGTCATCGCGAAGGCGGTCACGATCACTGTTGTAGCGGCTGTAAGGGTCGTTGCGGCGGTCCCTGTCACGGCTCTCGCCAAGATCGCGCTCTCGCTGACGCTTGTCCTTGGCCTCGATGCGCTTTTCGAGCTGAGGCAGACGCTCGTGCATGAGATGCATGAGTTCGCGCTCGGCTTTGCGACGCAAGTCGGCCGAATCGCGACCGCCTCGACGGTTGTAGTACTCGATGTCGTCCTGGACACGTCGAATGCGGTAGCGAAGATCGTCCATCTCGCGCTCGAGCTCGCGATCCTCGTCGTCGTCGGAGCCTTGCTTATCGAGCATCTTCTGGGTATTTTCGAGTTGACGCTTCATCTCGCTGAGATCGTCGGTGGCGCTCTGGCCCTCGTAGCGGACGGTCTTGCGGTCGAGGTGACGACTACTGCTCTTGTATCTGGGGACGTCGGCATCGTCGTGCTTGTAGGCGGTGGCGTCCTTCTTTGGCGCGACTGGGTTCTCGTGGAAGGAGCGAGCCTTTGCATACGAGGCACCGCTGTTGGAGCCGGCCTCTGGGATGTTGAGGCCCGTGCTGTGACGAACGTTGGTGTCCTTCTTGAGCAAATCTTTGAGGAAATCGACCGAGTCATTGAGATCCTTTGCGGAAGGAGGAATGAGCTCGGCAGGCAGCGTCTCTGGAACCTCGTTGCCGTTGAGAGCGCGATAGATGAGACCCATGGCAACGTGGAACTCGTTGATGTTGAGCTTACCACGGTTACCCGTGTCTGCGAGATGCCAGATCTGCATGAGCTTGTCGGTCGAGAGGCCGCTCTGGCCAAAGACTTCACGCGCAACCTCGCCGTTGATGAAGCCGGTGCCTTGGGCGTCCCAAGCACGGAAGATGGCATCGTAGCTCTTTCGCTCCTCTTTGGTGAGAGCCCATGGGATGCGAGGCTCTTTGGAGCCTTGCTGTTGCTGGCTTAGGTTTTGAATTTGCGACTGGAAGTTGGATGGTTGCATGCTGGCTTGGCTAAAGTTCATGTTGCCAGCGACGGGAGCACCGGAGAAAGGTTGGGACGCAGGCAAGAATTGAGCGCTCATGAGCTGCATTCGGGGATCGCGGATGGGCATACCCGTCATCTGAGGCATAAGACCGGTTTGCTGCATCTGAAGGCCTCCGCCGCCCATGTAGCCGGTCTGTTGAGGCTGGAGACCACCCATGTATCCTGTTTGCTGGGGCTGAAGACCACCGCCCATGCCCATACCCATGCCCATGCCCATACCGGTAGCACCCGGAGAGAGGAATTGGGAAGTTGCTTGAGGTCGGACTTGCTGCATGCCCATGCCGCCCATCATACCAGTCTGCTGAGGCATGAGACCTTGCTGTGGCTGCTGCTGCTGCTGTTGCTGGTAGGGCATGCCTGTCTGCATGGGCCGTTGGAACTGCGACATACCGGGATAGCCGGTCTGTTGCGGTTGAAGGAAACCGCTACCTTGCTGCTGCTGCTGTGGGTAGCCCGTCATCTGAGGTTGCTGTTGGCGACCCCAGCCCGGTCCCTGCATGTTGTTATACATGTCGAAAGGATGATGCGACGCAGCGTCCGAGCCCAACCGCTACCAATTCGTTTTGAAGAGGCGAGGCTTGAACAGGATAAGAAGATTGGGGAATCCGGGGATTGTAGGAGTGATAAAGACAAGTTTGCCTGGTGAACACTGGACAGAAGCTAGTGTTCTGCTCGACGACTGGCGGAGGGAAGCGGATCCGCGGTGAGATATCGAAGCAGATCGGCAGGCTCGAAAGGGCAGTCTACAAGAAAAGAGTGCCGGTATGGATGGTTTGTATGGAATAAGAGAGGGAACGAGGTGGAGTGTGAACAAGGAGAGGATGGAAGCGAGTCGAGTCCAAAGGGTCGTTGGCAGGAACGGCCCTGAGCAAGCAAGCAAGCAAGCAAGCAAGCGACGCACGCGGCACAGCCAGCTCGTGGCAATCTCGAGTCTTTTTCGGATGACTGCCAGTGTGCCTGTCGGTGTGGTCTGTGCTTGCAAAGCTCGATCTTGAACAAACGCAGCGTGCGATTCAGCCTTTCAACCTCAGAGCACCACGAAAGTTGAAATTCAATTTGTAATTTTCTAGTCAGCGACGTAGCTGTGCATGCGTCGAATACAGTTTTGCTAAACGTCTCCAATCCAAGATCGGCTTCAAGGCCCGATCAAGGCCTCCACACACTTGCAAAAAGCTGATCAGGGTCCGTTCTTCCGAGAAACACCATCCATCAATCTCGATATCAACTCACATTCGACAAGCCTCGGACATCACAATGCCATCCTACCTGATTGGAAGGTGAGCTGCAACTTCCAAATGGAGAAGGGCTGATCTCCATGGAGCTGGTGAAGCTGACCTCGTCCTTCTCCTCTTTCCTTTCGACCTGATCAGGGTTTTTGACCCACTCTTGGGCCTTGCAACCGGAGTGATGGCCTACTTTCTGTGGGAAAACGACGCACGCAACTACTCTGAGCGTCCAGAAGGCAGAACACTGCCAGAGCTAGTCCAGCGAAGACTCAAGAACCAATCACCCTCCGAGAGCATCTACGCCGGCCCAGAAGGAACCCAACGATCCTTGTTCCACATTCCTTCATCAGCGCACAAACACGCAGCGTCACAAGCATCTAAAGTGACCCCGGACGCTACCCGATCCACCACCGATATTATCAGAGATGCAAAGAACCAGGCTACTCAGAACCAAGGAGAACGCGGATCCGACCTGCGTGCGCTACGAACCGCCGTCGCAGACGAGTGGAATCAGGCCGGCTCATCGTAGCTCTACAGCGACCTGATGATAGTTCTTAATTTCAACACATTCTTCAGATCTGCACCAAGCCTCGTTCCAAAGTTTGCGACAGGGAGTTAAATTAGAGGCACGTCATGCTGGGGGATGCAGTTAAAAGTACATTGAGAATGCGGAAGAGAAAAAGGAGATGAGATTGTGCCGAAACGCGGACAAGAAATGGGGATTCTAAGGTACAAGATTCGCAGTTGGATCGCACTGCTCGCAAGGCCGGACGCTGTAATATCTTCAGGTCTGTGCTGCTCGTCGAGAGTCGGCTGTTTCTGCACCCGCCGGCTGGCCGTCCTTACTGACACCCTGGCGTCGACACATGGGACACGTGTTTGACGACGACGTCATCCATTTGTCGACGCATGCTGTGTGAAAGGCGTGTCGGCAGGCGAGGACACGACAATCGTCTTGGTCCTGCCAATCCTCAAGACAAACCAAGCAGCGCTCGGCCATGTTTTCGGTGATCTTGCCTTCTCGCACCTGCGCAGCCACTTGGCATCCTTTGATCTTGACCAGGTTGCTGGCGTCGATCTCTTGCTGTGTCACGGTGCTAGGCTTATTCTGCATGGCCTGCATCGTGCTCAACAGATCCATCAAGATCATCAGATCACGGCCTGCTGTGGCCGGATTCGAGGTGAGCAGCGGATGGTTGGGCGGGTAACGGCCGCCAGAGACGAAGAGCATGAACCGTGAGGCTGGAAGCTCCTCATCGTTTGTGGCTGCAGCCGCCGATTCGCCTTCTGTGGAAGGTGATGCCTGGGCGCCTTCCGACTGGGCACGCTGGCGTGGGAGTGGAGCTGTAGGTCTAGCAGATCCAAGTGTCGTCGGCCGTGATGTCTGCTGGCGTGAGCCGTTGAATTCCCGTCCAGGTCCCTGGGCTCGAGCACCTGTCATCTCTTCACCAAAACGCTCCATCACGCTGAGACTGCGCACTCCCACGACGATGCACGGCACCAGCTGCGACGGCGCCACGGGATCGAATCGGAAGAGTCGGAAGAAGGACAGGTTGCCGTTCTGGAAGTCGCGTTGTCGCCTCGCCTGCGCTTCGAGACTCTCTTCGCCCAGATTGTTCTGCGAGCCACTCGGCGCATCGTTGCTGGTTAGCCCAGGCTGGCTCGACTGCGACTGCGGATCAGAAGCGGCGGTATCGCCATCCAGAACCTCTGCGCCTGAGGTGGCTTGGCCTTGAGTGGCGTGCTCAAAGTAATTGGTCGTACGCGATGCCTGCGTCTGCGATTCGGCCCGTCCGACGGTTGCTTCGGTCGAGGGCCGCATGAGCTGAACGGCCGCCATCAGGTCATTGACGAGATGGTTGAGAAAGCTGCCAAAGCTACCGGGAACGCCGTCGGGCAAGATGCCATTTCGCACTTGTCGAAGCGTGCCAGCGACATCGTTGGGACCCAAGGAAAAGTCAGACGAGGGATTTGATCCAATGTCAGAGCCACGGCTGGTTGACGCAGACGTCCATCCTTCTCGTCGCGAGTCAGAGGAAGGCGTCTCTGTCGATTGAGCGTTGCGACCGGGCAAAAGACGACTCGGGTGCAGAAAAGATCCAATGGTGGATCGGATCAGCCGAGATAGGCTGCGGGGCTGTGACTCCTGCTGCGTGCTGCTGCTGGCAAGTCCGGATGCGCTGAAGCTGGAGGAGCGAGCCCTGTCATTGGTTCCGGCTGCAGTCGAAGGTGTCGGTTGATCCGCAGATCGCAGACGCGATAATCTCTGAGAAGCTGCTTCACGCTCTGCTGCGCTCAAGAGATGTGCAATGATTTCCTGTTGCCTGGCTGTTTGGCCTTGAGTGTTGGATCCGACCGCGCCGCCAGTTGCGTTTGTCGCAGTAGCGGTGGAAGCGTCTTGAGCTGAGGCAGACGTTGCTTCGCTGGTGGCGTTGACGGTGCTGCCGCCTTGCTGGACACCCGTCTGTTCAGAGCTTTCAGCCAGACGGTCTGCCGATGGACGACGTGCCAAGGCGTCGAATCGCTCTCGCCGACGGCGTCCCAAAGCAGCCGAGAATGGATGGAAGCGGGACTGAGGTTGAGTCGCATCGGCTTCTAGGCTGCTTGATGAGATGGGTCGCTGATTGGTGTTGCGTTGCCAGTCGGCGAGCCAGCGTTCGTTGCGATCGTTGGGAGTCTGGTTCATGCGCTCAAAGGGACGACGTAGGCTGGCCTGAAGCAGCGATGGGTCTACATGCTGAGCTTCAGACGTGTTGAGCAAAGAAGCAGCAGTGGCGGCAGCTGCGATGCCTAGGATGCGGCTGAGCATGACGGCTTGTTCCTCTAGCGTGACTGCTCCACGTGAGGTTTCTCCCTCGAGAGTCGCACCGGCAGCGCCCGCGTTGCTCTGCTCAGCGCCAGTGGGCGCAGCGGCATCAGAGGGAGCTGGAGGCGGAGGAGTGGTGCTAGCTTGATTCGTGGACACAGACGTAGCAGCATTGCTTTGAGGTGAGCTCGAGGGTTGGGACGTTGACGGTTCGGAGGAGGGTGGTCGATCTGCGAGCAGCCTTGCGACGAGTGCACCCTGCACTACCATGGAAGTGCCGCTGATCATTTCAGGTTGGAGTGGAACACGAAAAGCTTGGGGTCGTACGGGCTGTTGACGCCGCTGTTGTGGTTGCTGCTGCGACTGCTGCTGCGGTGAATGAGGCTGAGATGCTGAAGCTAGTGTCGGAAAAGGGGCGGACCTGGAAGGGCCAACCTGAGAAGCAGATGCTGTTGCTGCTGCTCCGAGCAGAGCAGCGATGGTTGCAGACGCCGAAGCATGAGGAGGTACAGGCACAGAATTGGTTGCTGGCGGAGCCGCTGAATTGGGCGCTTGTGTATCGGTGGGAGTGGTATCGTCCGAGCGTGGGACGGTGGTTGCAGACGAGGGTGTGGCACCGAGGGCCTCGAGGATCTGTCTTCGAGCGCGTTCCCGTTCGTCTCGCAAAACATCTAGATGCGGAGGAGGTGTGGCACCGCTTCCAATGCCGGGCGAGGCTTCGGTTCGGGACTGTACGGCGGCGTCTCTCTGCTGCTGATGTGATGGTGAAGGGAGCTCTGCTATGGCAGTGGGGAAGCTGGACCTTGAGGCTGCGGAGGAAGTGTTTGAGGCTACTGTCGGAGCCATGAGCGTTTCGACGGCATCCAATTGCATTGGAGTGGGTGTTGTATCTGTGGTGGGCTGCTGCAGCCCGAATTCGGCACGAGGCGATGCTCTCCGTCTCCGTGAGCGCGAATGGTCCTCCGGAGCTGAGTTAGTGGTGGGATCGGCAGCGGTAGAACCTCGACGTCGTTTGCGAGTGTTGGTGCTAGCACCAGCACCAGCACCAGCGTCGGCGGAAGTCATTGAGCCGTCCAGGGCGCTTTCTGAGTCGCGATGCGAGGCGTTTGGGGACGAAGAGGCGCTGTCAGTGTTGGCGTCGACCTCGTGCTCAGCATCGTGCTGGCGATGAGACTGTGCGTTGCCCATGATGAGCGGGGGGCAGCCGCGGACGGCGGTTCGAAATGATGCGGTCGATTGTGATCGCCTCGCCAGCTCTAGCACGATGCAAGGAGGGGTCTAGCGTAGCGGCTCCATGCAAGCGGAGCCTTTATTGTAAGGAGATAGGCAGACGTAGATTGGATGCTGGAGCGCTTGGTAGGTGGTCAAGCGCTCTGATAAGAGCTGATTCGGGCCGAGGCTGACAACGAGGTGGTGGTAGAATCGGAGGCTGAGCCGAATGAGCCTGAAGCGAGCGCTCGATGATACGACGTGTGGTGAGTGGAAATGAAGATGGTGCGTCTTGGGATGAAGTTGGGAAACGAGGCTCGGTGGTTGACACGCAGAGCGATACATTTAGCGTTTTGACGACTCAGCTCGGCTTTACTGTAAAGCGATGACGAGAGAAAAGGGGACAGCATCGCACCGCCTTGCACGCTCGTCAATTTCCGTGTGTGTGTGTGTGCGTGGTAAACGGCAGGCGTGTGATTCGCCGGTTTTTTTTTCACCATGTTAGACCAAGCACTGACCACTGGCGGCAGGTGGAGGTTTGCGCCTCGAAGAGAGACAACAAACACTCGAGACAGGACATTGCTTCCATCGGCCGCAGAAGCATTGCCGATCATGGCTATGCACTTGAACCGCCACTGATTTGACAAAGGAGGAAAAGACGAGACGAGAGCGAGCCAGTGCTAGGCGGATGCTCGGGCGATTTTCTCTCAGACGCCCTTTGGTTGGCTTTCGGACATGTCCGACAGGCGAGAAGGTGACTGTGTGACCGTCAACGCGCTGCGGAAACAAGGGGAATTTGTGCCTGTACCTGTCACTTTTGTGCTTTCATCTCGGCAGAACTGACAGAGTTTATCGGCAAAGGCTCCGCGATAACTGTAACACACACACATACCCACACACTTTTGTTTGCTCGCACTCTGCATCCTTCTTCACTTTCATCACTTCCTTTGTACAGACGCCATTACGTCTAGCAATCAGCGATCCTCGTCGGTGTTTGGCGCTACCTCGCCATGTCTGCAACGCCTCTCGATCAAGACGGCTTGGCAGCCAACCTCAGCGACAACGAAGTGCCAGCTCTTTCGTCTCCTTTGCCAGAACCGCAACAGTTGCCAGCTCAATCTGCTACGGGTATTCAAATAGCTGCCGTGTCACAGTCCGGATCAGCTCGACCTCCCCTTGGCTTTGCTTCTGCATCTTCCTCATCGACGTCGTCTTCTGGTGCTCGAGCCAAACCAAATCTGCTCGGCTCGGATGGTTTCGGTAAGCTCGGCGCACAGCTCTGGGCGCAAAGAGAAGAGAGCGTGGTTCGCAACCGTCAGGGAAGCGTGCTCAATCGTGGCCTCATCCTCAAGACCGATCACTTTGCCGGTGGTGCCCGTCAATCCCATCTCAATCTGCACCTCCAAGGTGCTCCCAACTTTCGCAAGGCAGACTGCTCTCTCGAAGTCTACGGTGTCGCTCAGCCCACCATCACAGGTCTCAAGACCATCCTCTCGGTGCTCAACGCTCGTCCTACCAAGGAGACAGGCGCCTCGCAAAGCTTTGAATTGCGTCTCCCCAACCATCTAGCAACCACGTCAACCTCCTCGCCACAGACCACCTCTCCCTTTAGCTCGCCTTCCCTCAACCAAGCCCCGGACTCTTCTGCCCATAGCAATGCTCGCAAGACCTCGACACCTGTAGAAAAGGCCCGCAGATGCGTTTGGGTGTGCACAAGGGAGGAGCCCGTCATCTATGTTGGAGGCAGACCTTTCGTGCTTCGCGAAGCAGAACGTCCTGTCAGCACCTTTGAACTCAGCATGCGTGCCGACAACCTCGAGGCCATCGAATCAAGACTTAAACATGACATTCTGCGAGAGTCTTCCAAGTACGGCGGCCTGCTCATGGTCCACGAAGAGACAGCATCAGGCCACATCGAGCCAACGTGGATTGCCGTCGACGATGCTTCTGTTCACACCGTTCGTCAAGTATGGGACCGCGTCAAAGCCGAGGGCTGGAGGGTCGACTATCACCGTATCCCGATCGCCGAAGATCAGGCCATCGAGAGCAATTATCTCGATGCATACACGCAGGTCATCAAAGACCTCGACCCTACGGAAACCAGTCTCGTCGCCAACTGCGGCATTGGCTTTACACGAACCACTTTTGCCATGGTCGCGGCTGTGATCCTGCGAAGGAAGCAGATGCTCTTGCTCGGTCACCAAGATCCATTCGCTCCCTTGTCTGGACCGCAAAAGTCGCCTCTGCAGACTCCGGTCAATGCAACACCTCACTCCGGCGTGGCCCGCTCGCTCCGCCAAGCCAGTGAGCAGCAAGCACACAACCTCTCCCTCTTGCGCCTCATTCGCGTTCTCAACGTTAGCTTGTCGACACGCGATTCGCAGTCCACTATCGAAATCCTTCTCTCCAATCCAGCCTTGCTCGAGTCGCTGCGCAAAGCAAACTCGGGAGACTACGGCATCATCCGCCAGCTCGCTGGTCTGCTCGATGAAGGTCTCGAGAACAAAGCCATCGTCGACGTCGCCATCGACTGCTGTGCCCATGTCACCAACCTTCGAGAGACCATCCTCTCGTCGCGAATCCGATACTCGACAGATGCTCTCGATGAAGCGCAGGCCGCTTCGCATCTCGAGAAAGCCGCCAAGTCGCTCGAAAAGTACTTTTTCCTCGTCGCTTTCGCCAGCTATGTCAACGCCAGTAAGACCGCCACCTTCCAACACCGATTTGCCAATTGGCTCAAGAACCGCGCCGAGATCTGGCGTGGTATCCAACTTATTCGATCCAAGGGTCGTCGTCTCTACTTCTTTGATCCTGTGGGAGATCTTCGCATCCTCAGTGGAGGCAAAGCCGGGGAGCTCGTTGCCACCAACGAGGCACTGCAGAGCCGGTTTGGTGAGGTGTCTGGACAGGGTGCTCAGGTGCCAGGTGACGAATTCGCCGACTATGTCATTCGCAACCGCGCCGGTATCGTGCTGCGTCCCTTCACTCTGCTCAAGTGTGACATCTGGCGCAAGTTCATCGAGCGAAACGCCGGTCTGCCTATCCGTGGCACTGTCAACTTTCGCCGTATCCCGGGCAGTAACATCTTTGCTACAGGTCAGCCTACGGTCGACGGTATTCGCAATGTGGTCGCTGCTCTTCAGGAGCACTATGCAAGCAAGGTAAATGCATCCAGCTATCCAACGCGCACCGTCACTTGGATCAACCTCCGAGAAGAGCCCATCGTCTATGTCAATGGCAAGCCTTACTGCTTGCGTCAAAAGGGTATGTCCCTGCGCAACATCAAAGCCTACAGCGGCATCAACTGGGATCGACTGTTGCTGCTCGAAGATCGTCTCAAGAATGATGTCATTAACGAACTCGAGTCTGGTGAGGGGCGTCTCTTACTGCACACCGAGACGTCGGACGGCACCATCATTCCCATTTGGGAAGAGGCATCTCCTTCGGACGTGGACACGGTCCAGGAGATCATGACCAACATTGGTACCGACTTCAAGGACAAAGTGCAGCTGCGCTTCCGAAGGATCCCCATGACGGCAGAAAAGCCTCCGGATTTCTCGGATATCAGTGAGCTTCTTTCGACCGTGCTTCAAGCAAACGTAGAGCGACAGCCGGTTGTGCTCAATTGTCAGCTTGGAAGAGGTCGCAGTACCATGACCGCCGTGCTGATTCTCATGATTGCGCGATGGCTCAAGCAAGGACATAGCAAGCTTCCAGACGCCAAGCTGCAGGAGGTGCAGGACGGCCAAGAAGACTCCCAAGCGATTGGCATCAGCAAAGAGTCGGACGGGCTTCGACTGTCTGCTTCGGGCCAGGACAGCGGCGCCGCCACCCCGTACGCACGCGACACATTCAACGCGGATTTGCTAGACGATGTTCTCGTCTCCAACACTAGCGATGAAGGACAGCCGCCCAAACGAGGACCTCTAAGCTACCATGTCATCAACAGCTTGCTTCGTGTGATTCCACGCGGGTTGGAGGTCAAGAAGATGGTCGACGAATGCATCGATCAATGTGCCACCGTCACCAACCTGCGCGAAGCCATCGAGGAAGCGCGTCTGGCCGCCGAAGACACTGAAGACGAAGCGCTCCGCAAGAAACGCATCCAGAGCGCCATCCACAACCTTCGTCGATACTTTTTGCTCATTGTCTTCCAGTCCTATCTCACCCAAACTCGTCCTGATCTTCTGGAGGCGTCGCCCAGCTTCCGATCGTTTGTCACACGTCAGCCGGTCTTTGAAACGATCGCCAAAGAATTCGACAAGATCGACATCTCGACCATCATGCCTTTGCAGAAGGTCGACGCTAGCGATGGCATGGCCCTCTCGGATGAGGTGCAGGAGGTGGTTTCGCATCGCAACGGAAGCATCTTGTCGGCATACACCATGTTGAAGTCGGACTTCTTTAGTGGCATCCTGAAGTTGGGTTTGCCAGAGAGGATTGAGGGTATGCCGAACTTGAGAGGTGTACCGTTGTTGTTGACTCCGCCGGGGCCGGTGGGACAGCCGGGGACGCCGATGACGCCCAAGACGCCCAAGACGCCCAAGACGCCGGTGATGACGCATGGCAGGGAGACGTGGGGATGCGGTATGCCTACGGTGGACGGGCTGCGTCGAGGGTTGACGAGGATGGGTGCGGCTCCGAATGGGCCAGCCAAGGTGGTTTGGACTTCGTTGAGAGAGGAGCCGGTGTTGTACGTCAACGGTCGACCGCATGTGTTGAGGTTGGCCGATCAGCCGATTACCAACATTGAGGCCACCGGTGTCACAACGGACGTGGTTGAGGGGATGGAGTTGGCACTCAAGAACGACATGCTCAAGGAAGCAGCGGAGCGTGGTGGAAGGGTGCTGTTGCACGACGAGACCGAGATCAGGCAAGGGGAGTTTGACATTATCCCCGTCTGGGAGACGGTCAAGGACGGGGATGTGCTGACACCGCGCGAGGTGTACGAGTTGGTTCAGCGAGAGGGCTACAAAGTCGACTATGCGCGACTTGCCATTACCGACGAACAGGCACCCGTGCCCGCCGTATTCTCGCAGCTCGAAGAGCGCGTAATCACAGCGCTCCAGACCGGATCCGCCTGCGTCTTCAACTGTCAGATGGGTCGCGGTCGAACTACAACCGGCATGGTGATCGCCTCGCTCGTCTCGACCGTGTGGCACTACGGCGAACACCTGGTTTCGAGCTACGAGCTGTCTGGGTCGATGGTCCTGCCCGCCTCGTCGACGGACGAGCCGGTCGCTGCGGATGACGAGTCGTTCGGCCAGCCCAAGGACAACCTCGACAACCGCGAGGACGATCTGCACCTGCAGGGCGAATGGCGGACCATCTTGCAACTCGTCGGCGTGCTTTCTCACGGCAAGCTGGCGAAGAAACTAACCGATCGAGCCATCGACCGGATGGAGGCGGTCCAAAACCTCCGCAAGGCGATCTACGACTCGAAGCTTCGCGCCGACAATGCCGAACGTGGCACCAAGAAGCACCGCCATCTGAGCACCGTGTTTACCAACTACCTGCAGAGGTACGGCTATCTGATTACGTTTGCCAACTATCTCTTGGAGAAGAGCGAGGCGGATGGATTTGTGCCCTTGTTGGCGGGGTTGGGGGCGGCTGCGATGGGAGACGAGGAGGACGCGGTGGTGGGAGCGGCGGCGAGGAGGAGGTCCGAGTCCATGTCTTCGCACGCGTCGGGGACGAGCGAGGTGGGAAAGAGGTTCCCGTCGTTTTTGGGCTGGTTGCAGCCGAGAAGGGAGATTGGCAACATTTTGGGTCGCGATAGGCTCGAGTGATGGCCGGTTTGGCACGATGGAAAATGGATAGATCTTTGGTTCACCCTTTTGGCCAACACTTTTCAGCCGTCGTTGCTAGAGAAGGGCGGGAAAACGGCACACACGATTCACAGATTGCGCTAAAGTGACTGGTTTTCGTGTGGATGCAGAATGAAGTAACCTAGACACGACAATTGCCAATGCCGACAATCAAGATATCGCATGCACCGATGCTCTCGAGCTTGTCCATGATTGTCGCCACCTCGGCCTTGAGCACCATGGAGCTGACGGCATTCCAATCCTTTTCCTCGAGCGGGCTCACTGTTGCGGCTCTTCTGCCGGGTGTTATCGCCAGGGCTTGTTGGAGGGCGGATTTCTGCACGTTGTACTGGCAGAGAACGTATTTGGAGGCGGCGATGACGCCGCGGATGCGGGCAGTGATGAGGTTGATCAGCGCCGTGTCGGAGCGAGGATGGGGGGTGGAGGGTTTGATGAGGACCGCTTGGGAGGTGAGTAGCGAGGCGATATTGGTCAAACCGCAGGCGCGCATTGTTTCGCCGCTCTCGACGAGGTCGACGATGCCATCGGCAAGACCGAGGGCACAGGCGGCTTCGACCGATCCACCGACGTATTCGATTCGAGTCTTGACAACCTCGTCTGCCTTCAACTGACCAGCTTCCCTACGCTCGGCGGCCACTTTGGCATCCAACTCTTCGAAATACTTGCCCGCGAGATAATCAAACGACGTGGCCACTTTTTTCCCCACCAGATCTTCCACCTTTGCAATCTGACGGTTGGCATTGGCCGACAAGGCCGGATCCGGAATCTGAACCTGCAACGAACACTTTCCAAACCCGAGTTGAAGCTCTTCACTGATCAACGAGCTGACCTTGTCACCTGCCTCCGCCACCATGTCCTGTCCCGTAATGCCGAGATCGACGTTTCCCTCGCCAACGAAGCGCGGGATATCTGCAGCCGGCAAAAATACGAGCGCAATCGGTAGATTCTGCACCAGCGCTACATCGAGTCGATGCTGACGCTTGAACTGGATATCTGCACCAGCGAGGATCTCGAGACATTTTTCGTAAAGTCGTCCCTTCTTGGGGATGGCAAACAGCAATCGGCCGTCGAGGTTTTCGGCGCTGAGCAGGTTGGACATTGTTGACACTAGCCCTTTTGTTTGCGTCGATTTCGGAGGGGGACAAAGAAAACTGAGCAGGTGTTGACAATCTAGCCAGCTTAGATTGTCTCTACTCCAACCTCGACGTGGTGGTAACCTGTGGTCGAAAGAGCGTGTGATGGAGGTGGTTGATCGTCAAAAAGGAAAACAGTACGACAACATGTGCAGATCTTCTTGCTGCCAAACTGCAATCCCGAAGATCCGCCGATTTTTTTTTTTCGATTTTTCAACTGCTCTTCCGATCGGGCCTATCAAAAAATACATCTGACCATCCACAGCGCGCGCTCCTGCCGTGATTATTTTTTCTTTTCCTCTTCCGAGTCACATCTCACAATTCTGCAACACGTGCCACTTTCTGCTGGATGACGTTCGGCCACCTCGGACTGCCAAAATTTGTGCTTTGCCGGTGCATCGACTTCCAGCTCACATTCCATTTGCCCAAAAGGTGGTGGTGGAAATCATAGAGCAATCAACCTGGCTGATTAGCGACTTCGAATCTCTATTCCTGATCGAATGTCTTAAGGGAAACAAAACAGCAACGAGAGACCGAGACGAAGGATGCTAAATGTGGTGGACCGATTCCAGGTGTGCTGTTGCTGACGATGGGTGGTGGTGGTGTGAATGATGGGCGTGGTTGTGATCGTGCGTGTGACCATGGTTGTGGCTGTGATCATGATGGTCATGGTCGTGGCCGTGACGGCCGTGATCGTGATGACCATGGCGGTGACCGTGATCATGCCCATGTCCACAGCCACCAACGTCGACTCCATCCTCCTCATGCCCCTCCCTCCTCACACAAACCGTCAACTCGCCCGCCTTCTGCGTCCCCCTCAACATCTCGCCCGCCATCAACCCTCTCGCCGCACCCACACTCGGCGCCAGCTTCTCCCAAACCCACTTGGTCATCTCGAAGCAATCCTCATCCGTCGCGCCTGGCCTCAGAAACACCATGACGTTAACCACCAACGACGCACTCTTGCTTCCGAAATGCATCTCCCGACCTCCTCCACCCGCCAACACTCCCGACCTCCTGTCCGCCTGCACCATCGCCGACGTCGGCGGAGTCAGCTGCCAGACGTTCGCCGGCGCAACGTACGACACCAACGGGTGTTGCTCGACCACCTTCAACGCTCGTTGCAGCTGCTGCTTGTTCGGCGAGGCGTCGCTTGGCGCTGTTTGAAGCAAAACTTTACCGAGCGCAACCGAGGCCGGATAAGCCACGTAAAACATGGACACCGACTCTAGTCCCGCTAGAACCTTGTCCAACGCCGCAACCTGAATCGAAGGCATGGTGAGACCTGCAAACAGCAATGCAGAGCTGAAGAAAAGAACCGTCAAACTGAACGGGTTCGCCAACAGCGCCAACAGCGGCGAAGCTAGCTCCGAGGGCCGCATCAGCACGGATCCGCTGCGTCCGTGTCGTGCGCCTCCTCCACCCGGCGCTCCTCCAGAAGCAGCAGTGCTGATCCCGCACGCAGCCACCAGCCGGGCATGGTTGCCCATGACAATGTTGGTAAACACGCACGCCGCCAGCGATAACGCCAGCAACACGTTGGGCAGGACAATCCCCAACGAGTGCTCAGCATGGGCATGCGAATGGTCGTGTCCGGATGCAGATTCGACTAATCCATCCGCACCCACGGTCGCGTCCCGGCTGCCACCTTCCAGCAACGCATGCTCGACCGACTCCTTGAGCACATACACGCTGGCAAAGAGCAAGTAGATGGTCTGGACAAAGTGCAACAGCGTCGACACTCGATGCATACCATAAGGACGCTTCATCGTAGCACCTTCCGGTTTGCCGCTACGTCGACGGAGATCGCTGGCGTGCTGCTCCCATTCGAGTGCCCAGTCGGAAATAGCGCTGCTCAAGATACCCATGGCGTCAAACACGACGAGATAGCCCAGACCCGTTGCGGACAACGAGTCCACCTCTTGACCCGCCATCCACAGCGCCGCACCCAACCCGAAATGCGAGATACCAAAGAGCAGCAGTGGTCGCGAAGCTTGCGGGATATGTCCAAGCGCCGACACTGTCCGGACGTGCAACGACCGTCGATGTTGATGACGGTGGCCATGGCTGTGCGCGTGATCGTGATGGTGTCCATGGTCATGCGCATGCGATTGATGATCAGCACCTGTCAGTGAAGCATCCGAGTAATACGACGTTGACGAGGTTGACCTCTCCATCGCATGTCCGTTGTGCTTGGGCGTCACCGGACTCAGCCCAGCATCGAGCATCGCTACACTGTGACGATGATGATGTCCACGCCTGCTCTTGGTAGGACTTGGGCTGAGATCGCTTCCCAACCCGTGGGGAGTCTCTAGCTTGTCACCATTGGTGCTGCTGGACGGCTTCTCGTTCGCAGTGAGAGCAGCAAAGCTGGAAGAACGAGGGGAAAGCGTCGTTGAATCTGTGCTGACCGTAATCTGAGGTCGGTTGCCACTACCACCGCGACGGTGGACTTTGGTGGCCGGGTCGCTGGTTGAAGTGGTCGTTGCTGAGCTGCTGTGGGCTGAAACTGTACGACTGCTGCTGGGCTGGTCAAAGAGCTCGCGCGCCTTGATAGCGTCTGCTTCGGCCTCGGCTTCGGTGCCTGGTCGAGGGAAAAAGACGCTAAGATTGCGACCGTGGATGTGAGAGTGCCTCCGTGAATGCTCGCGTCGTTCAGCGAGGGTCATCTTGGAGAAGTCGACGGGGTCGGGCATAGCAAGCGCCGAACCATTTGCCTTTGGACCATTGAGGTCGGCGATGCTGTCCATGCCCTCGTACAGAGCTTCATCCTCGGCGTCATTCGGAGCAGCCATGTCCGAAGTCGCACCATGATGGTGGCCGTACTGTTTGGGCTGCGTCTGTTCGCTGACAGCGTCGTTTTCTGCATGACTCGACGAGGGTGTCTTTTGCGAGTCGTCCCGCACAGATGTTGACATGATGGTGATGTGCTCGTGCGTCTCGCCTTGTGCCTCTGTAGGCGACGTAGCGTTTGCTGGTTTGTCTGCGATCTCGCTGGACAGCACCGGAGGCTCGGGGAGCGATCGAATCGACGAACTGGATGCCTTCTTGGCAGGCGGCTTGAGGGTAGAAGGATACGATCCGCTCGCAAGCCGGATGGACGGCGATCTGGAGAAGTTGGAGCCGGTGCTGCTGCTGCTGCTGCTGAGGCTTCTCGGGCGCGGAGGGGTCGCCGAAAAGGCTCCAGGATCCGAATCGCTAGTGAGCAAGAAAGAGGCACGCTTCTGCAAAGCAGGTGTTTGCCGAGGGTGTGCTGCGTCCAGGCTCTGATGGGATGACGAGGGAGATCCTGTTGGAGAGAGGTGTGCTGCTAACGTAGTAGGTGAAGAGGGTCGGGAGGAAGACGAAGGTGGTCGTAGAAAGGATGACGAGGTTGCGTCGTGTCGATGTTCGTACTCTTTGGTGATCGACTTGACCGAACGCTTGTGTATGAGTGTCGACGTGCTTTTGTTGGGCGTTTCTGCGTTGTGTGTGCTGCGGTCCACGTTGGCAAGGCGCGAGTCGGACAAGATACGATCGCCAGCAATCGTCGAGTCCTTGTTTGGAGTGAAAGAGGGTGAACGGAAGCAAGAATCGTTTTCCTTATACGCCGACGAAGGCATGAGGGCACAAGCGATGATGTGCCAAGAGAGCGTTGCAGTTGTGCATTCGAATGCCCCGAAGGCAGGCAAGGAGAGATGGAGGAAGTCGAGCGGCGTTACACACAGCGTCGCCGCTGTGCGAGGTAGGTTGCAGGCCGCTGCTGCTGTGCAGAACGAATGCTTTGAAGGAAAGGAGCGAAAGAGGCAAAACAAAGGATGAAAGAGACGGTCTGGGTGGTGCCAACAAGAAAAGGCGACGCAAGGCAGAAGAGTTGGAATGAAAGGGGGATAAAGCAGCAGAAGAAGCAGCAGCTTGGCGAAGGAAATCTTATAACCCAAGAGGTCGCTGTGCCAGCCTGCGTGTCACACACACTCTTCTTGCACGCAACCAAAAAAAAACCGAGGCGAGCTGCACCGTGCCCACCCTTTTGAGAGTGGGGCTGGGTATCAACGCTCCCACGCACGCACACCTTTCGCTTGCCTGCTGCGTGTCAACTGACATTACACCCTGCTCGTTTGTTCGCGTGCAAGAAACAGTCGTTACTCCGGAGCATCGTTCTTCTTCCAAGCTGCACTCGTCAGTCGACTCTCGAGCACGCCCAACGTGAAGAAAAGCCTTTTCTTCTCAAAGACGCGCGCTACCGTTGGCGGTGTTGGCGGCGTGTCGGTCTCACCCTTTTGATTTTTTCTCCACGTTTTTGGCTGCCTGAATTTCGCGCTTGAATTTTTGAGATTCCGCTTCTGATATCAGAGCAACAGCAAAATCCAAGCTCGAGATACGGATGAGCGATACGCACTGTGACACAAGATAAGAGTACAAAAGTTAGGAACAAAGGAGTGCGAGAAGACAATATAATGCATCGGCAAGAGCAAGAACAGGCAAGTACGAGGCATCTTAGACAAAGTCATAGACGGGAACTGAGGTAAGGACAGTGCAAAGTCGGCCTACTGGCTCGAGGACCGAAGATGCAAGTCATCCAGCTTGCTCTCGAGCTTCTCCATCAGACCTGGCTCCTTGTTCGACTCGCCCGCTTTCGTAGCGACACCCTCCCCATCTGCCGCACTACCATCTTCAGTTTCAAACCACTGATTCCCTTCCCCATCTGCCTCGTCTTCGCTCTCGCTATACAACTCCCTCTTTGTGGGTGGAGAAATCTTGCCCGCCTCGCCTGCAAACGCTTGATCGTTCGACGCTTGCCCAACCTCGCTTGGCGTTTGCAACGAGCTCTGGCTTTCGGATCGACTTTCGCTGGCCAATTGCGCAAAAGTGCGGAACTTGGTCGAAGCGCGTACCGCAGCAATGGCCGATTTCCATCGTTTGCGGTAGTTTTCGCGCAGCCCCGCCGAGATGTCGTGCACGCCTTGCGTCTCTGCACTGTGCTCGGTGAGCCACGGATGTTTCATGCCCTCATCCGCCGTGAGCCGCTTCTTGGGGTCCACGGTCAAACACGCCTTGACGAAATCCTTGGCCTCGGCACTGACATTCTTCCAATACCGATCGTGAAACTCGACCTTGCCGCGTTGCGTCTCGGCTGCCAGCGCTGCAGCGTCGTCCGATCGGAAAGGCGTATAACCACACAGCATGGTATACGTGATCACTCCCAAGCTCCACATGTCGACCGCTTTACCGTGACCCTTTTTCGCCAGGATCTCTGGAGCAGCGTAACCAAAACTACCACAGACCGAGGTGAGAACTTCGTCGTCGTTCTTCATATGCGCTGCGATGCCGAAGTCGACGAGTACGACGTTGGCATCTTCGGCCTTGGTTCGATAGAGGATGTTTTCGGGCTTGATGTCGCGATGTACAATGTTGTGATGATGCAGGTATTGAATCGCCGAGAGAACCGCACGGATGGTTCGACATGCGTCGAGCTCGGTGAATCGACCACGCGAAAGGATGCGTTCGAACAACTCGCCGCCTGTTGCCTCTTCAAAGACGAGGTAGTACTGTTTTGTTTAAACGCAAAAGGTGTGAGTATTCCTCGGTCAACGTATGGGCTGGTGTGGGGCGACAAGAGGGCTCAAACTCACCTTGTCTTTGCTCTCGAACCAGTCTAAGAACTTGACCACGTGAGGCTGATCGAGTCCCTTGAGCACGTTCATCTCGTCTTTGACGATTTCATCGTGTCCACGCAGGATGCGTTTGCTGATGACTTTGACGGCGACATTGATGGGTGGATCTGCTGCTTTCCATGTGGCCGATCTGACGATGCCGAAAGTGCCTTCTCCGAGCGTCTTTTTGAATTCGTATTCTTTCTTTTTGACGTACGACTCTGGCTGCCTCGCCAGTGGATTGTGAAATGGCATTCTGGGCACTTGCTCACCGACCGAGCAGTAGTTGAGGCGTGTGTGACAAGTTCTTTACTGGCTGGCTTGTAAAGCGAGGATTCGGGTCGAGCTCCGACGACCGATTCGCTGTAAGCTGAGCTGTCCCGTCACCGTATGTGACTGTCGCAGCAAAAAAGAAGACCGACTGAGTAGATCGAGAATCGAGCGTTGTGTCGGATATGCCCAACAGTTGGTGGCAATCTTGATTCACGATACAACGCAGAATGGCGCAGCAAAAAGGTCCGGTGTTGTTGTCGGAAGCAAAGCAAGCGAGCGGCTCGACCGTGCAGCTCTACTGTAAAGTTGCAACACTGCTCTTGTGCTTTCCCACCTTTGCGGAATGCAGGCCCGAAATTCTTACAGTGTTGTACTGTACTGTACTGTACAATACAATTTTCTCCCGCTGCGCATTGGGCAATTTTTCTTTAAACCCCGAGGAGCAGCGCTCGTCCATTCGCGTTTTGGTTCCTTCACACGACTCCATCACGGACTACACGTATCAATCGACACCGAAACTTTCACATTGCAGATGATGGCAGCGGACGCATCGTAGAGCGCGAACTTATGTTACCACTTCTCAACCGAAGGCCGCAGATCCACTTCAAACGACCAGACGCTCCTGGGCTGCTTTGCTGTATCCAGATAGACCTGAGCAATCGCATCTGCATCCATCCTCGATTCCGCAGCGTAGTCCTTGCCAATCAGAGCATCGGTACGCTCGGTCACGATGATGCCGTCAATGATAAAGTGCGAGACGTGGATGCCTTTCGGTCCCCACTCGCGCGCCAAGCTTTGTCCCACCGCACGCAGGCCAAACTTGGCAGAGGCGAAGGCCGAGAAGTTGGCGCTACCTTTGATCGAGGCTGTTGCTCCCGTGAGCAGAATGTTGCCCAGCGGTGTGGCTGCGTCGTTGGTCTGCGAGAATGCGGCGCTTGAAGTGATCGCTTTCAGGATGGCTTGGGCAAAAACGAAGCCTCCGTATCTGTCGAACATTCATCAGCGTTTCTCGTCCAATTTCAACATCCAACAGCGCTGACACACTTACACTTGAGTCTTGAAAGCGTCTTCGACCTGACTCGGTTTGGTATCCAAAAACGCAGCCCTGACAAATCCTCCTCCCGGGTTGAACACGCCGGTATGAATCGCAGCGCCCTCGTGTCGAGCAGCGTGCTTTCCACTTGCAAAGTCTTGCTGTACCTGCTCAATCGTCTTGTGCACCGACTGCTCGTCTTGCACATCTACAGCATACGCTGCTGCATGTCCATGCTGACCCGAACCACTGTTGATCCGCGATGCAAGCGATTCAAGACGCTCTCTCGATCGCGAAAGAAGCGCCACGGGGTGTCCTTGTTCGGCAAACTTGCGAGCTACGCTGAAACCCAAACCAGGGCCTGCTCCGACCACTACGACGATCTGCTTGGCTGCGGTTGAGAGCGACATTGCTAAGTGGCCAACGAGAGGTTGCTGCAGGAGGTGTGTGTGTGTGTGATGGCAGCAAGAGGTGAGAGCGTTTCGATCAGCAAAGTAAAGGTTTATATAGCCGAAAGCGGTCGCAAATCCCTTGCCACAAAAAGCACCCTGCAGCAAAGCCGCTGTGGAGGCCAAAACAAAAAAATAAGGCCGGATCACGTCACTTGAGCTTACTCTTGTCGTTTGACTTCTGACATCTTAATCCCGAGCTTAGAGGACTAAACATATTGCCGGAGCGGAATCACGATCTTTGTCGGCGTATGTGCTCGCAGACTCGGCTTCGAACCAACCGTCGACTATCGCAGTAGACTCGAACGGTCGAGTTGCCGTCCAGTTGCGCAAACCACGCTGCACAGTCGCCCGACGTATCCTTTCAACGGTAAAATCGTCTCGACCCTCTCAAGGCATCATGTAAGTTCCATGACCGAGTCCAATCTACGGCTCGCAGTGCTCCACTGCCACCGCTCAGCCCATCGCAGGCGGCTCCACAATCGGCACACAGAACCTCCCATACAACGACAGCACCGAATACTGCAATCCTTGCGCCACCTCAACCTGAAATGGCGCATACGGCACTTTCTCACCATCAATGCTGATCAACCCGCCCATCTTCAACTTCTTGTCCCCCTCCTGGCGCTTTGGCGTCACGCGAATCGCCTCGACTTTGAGATACGTCATGGCTTTCTGGTAGACGATCTGTCCGTTCTCAGCAAATCCGTTTTCAGGCACTTTGGCAACTCTGCCTCCAGCATGAAGGATCATGGCCACATCGATGGTGCCGTCGTTGGGAAGCGCAAAGGGAAATTGCATCATGTCGCGGCTCACGTACGGAAGCTTGCCTCCGTACAGGCTGGCGATAGGTTCTTGGATGCGCATCCACCTTGACCGAGCGCTTGGGTCGTCTGCCGTAGAGCCTTGAAGAGCGGCGCCTATTTGCCTTGCAGAGCTTGACTGTGACAGAAACGAGTGCGGCCATGACGGGTCGCTCATGTCAAAGAACGGTGGCGAATTTGAGTCGGACGTGAGTGGCTCAGTCACATCGCCGTGAACAAGATTGGGTGATACTGACGCCGATGCCGAAGCCGCAGCCGAACTCGAGCTTTCTGCGCCGTGCTGTTCCCCTTGGCCACTGCCATGTGCGGTGACCTTGCCATTGGATTCGACGGCCGGCGATACATTCGCCTGATAAAAGTCGACGACCCTTTGGCGCATCTCTGCCTTGTTCTTGGTACCGCGTGCCCCGAGCTTGATGTCTACGTCGACATCACACTTGGCATTGCGCATCACCGAAGTTGCATAGCCGATGAGGAAGCGCGTATCCCCAAGTGCACGAAGGTGTTCGGTACCCAGATCTAGATCGGCAAGGATCCCGATTGCCTGCGAAAGGAACGAATAATACTGAACGAATGGCTTCGAGGGCGCTTCGATGAGTGTAGCGACGTCTTCAGAGCCTCGTGTGCTTGAACTCTGGGTGCCTTTGAGGGCTGCTTGGCGTCTTGCTTTGGCAGCTCCGTGTTTGCCGAGCGATGCTGCCAGTGGGTGTCCTGGCACAGGAACGCCAGGAGGGAACGCCGAAGCGGGCTGGGTGATGCTGAGCAGGTCGAGCTTCATCGGACGCCCCTTGATGATGTTGAGACACGCAAGAGCCAGACTGAAGCCTTGCTGCGCGCCGAGAAGGTTGATCGACATAGCGTTGCCGCTTCCAGCAGGGATGGGCGCTATGGGCAGAGCGAGCGCCGTTTTGGCATCCGGTCGTGCGGCTAGCCCGTTGAGCATCTCGTGTAGAAGACCGTCACCGCTGACAATGCCCACTGCGTCGTATTCCTGCACGTTGAGATCACGCGCGATTTCCAACCCATGCATGCGATGCGTGGTTATTGTGACGTCGAGCTTGCAGCCTGCTGCTTCAAGGATGGGTCGAGCTCGACTCTCAAACAGTTGACGACCTTTGCCCGGACCTCCAGCTGGATTGATGAGTACTTTGAGGCGCTTGTATGGCTTGACGTGTTGATATGCTCTGCTCATGACCATGTCGACCCAAGCCTGAGTGTTTGCTTCTACATCGGATGCATCCTTGGCAGCAACCACGCGCGCCTCGATCTTAACCAAGCGAAGGCTGGAGCATGGCCCTTCAAGTTGCTCTCGGAGTCTCTCGGACCGTGATGCAGGAGTCAGCGCATCAAAGGCGTGGTGTGAGAGTGGTTCCATGCACTTTGGCGGCGGTTGCACCTTTTTGAAGAAGGAGAAGGGACCGGATGCTTCGCTGCTATTTGCTTGGACGGGCGGCGAGAGGAGACGTACGAGGAGCGAGCCGCCGTCCGAGTCCGAGACAAAAGAGGCGTTGAGTACCAGAGAGAGTGGAACGCGCACGTAGGCTTTGGTTGGGTTTACACCTGGTTGCTTGTGCTGCCCTCGAACGACAAAGAGGAATTCGTGATCGTAGCCTATGGATGCAGGCTTGCCATCGATCGAGACCTCGACCAGCGCCGAGGCAGCGCCGTTTGAGAGTCCCGCTGCCATATCTTGCTTCGGAATGTTTGCTGGCGAGTTTTGCTCTTCGGATGGTCAGGCTTCTGTGTGGTGAGGCGGGGACAGCTACGAGCGCGATCCAACTAGGTCCGAGACGGGTTTGTGGAAAAGGGCGAACGACAAAACCGGAATTGCTTCTAGAGGCCGAGCAAGATGGGACCAAGGTGGCGAAAGGATCGTTCGAAAGCTTCCGAAGCTGCACATGCGAGCGGATGCTGCGCCGATAAGGAGAATGTGATGGAGCGGGTGGATGTGACCGAAAGACAAAACGAACGCTAACGCGTTGAGCCTTTTCTTTTCCCAAAATCCCTCAGGGTCCATCGCAAAAGCTTGTCGCATCACAGTGGGCTTTTCTCGGCTGCTCCGGGTGCGCATGAGTGAGATCTCGAGTTGCCAGCAGCATCGAGGCGACCGACGACAAGGCCGAAAGATGCAATCGAGGGATGGGAGCAGGTATCCAGGCTGAGCGCCAGAACGGACCAACGGCTCGAAATTAAGGAACTGCAAAGGCGTCGACCGAACACCACGTTCTTCTCGAAGGAAGAAGAGTGTGGGCGCGATTCGACGAGCTGATGCGCGTATCGCGGTCGACACAATTTCAAGGGTCTCGCGTCAAAAGCAGAGACAGCGAGTGCGAGAAGTTGCAGAGAGAGGTGGCCTGAGCGGGGCGGGGGCTTCTTTAAAGCTCGAAAAATTCAAGATCCACACGCATTAAGCTTGACATGCATCCCTTGCTGATGGCTCCCAGCGGTCAATTCCCAGTCGACTTTCAACGGCAACTTGAGCTGCTTTACCGTCTTTTTGCGGTCGAACCGCGCTTAGCCGCGTTCCCACCCTTGAAACTCAGACCGAGGGTCGGAATCAGGCCGAGCGAGGCGAAGGAGGCTGCGCACAAACGACGCTAAGCGGGTGAGTTGCCGAAACAGCTTTCTTCCTTGGCACCTACCATCACAACGCCTGCGCTCTTCTAAATCACATTCGAATCCCTCTTTTCTGGTCGGAACGTCGGATCCGTTCAAGTCTTTCAACCAAAGGCAAGCACCGACGGCGAAACGTTTCGTTGCCGATGCCTGCTGCTGCCGCGGTCGGGCAAGAGCCGGCCGCTTGTTTCCTCGAGGAAAATCTTCGTTTCAGCGACAAGACTGATAGGCCACACGTGACATTGACCTTTGCTCAATCCCAAGATGGCAAGATTGCAGGTCCCGGCAAAACGCAATTGGCACTCAGCAGCGCCGAAAGCATGCTCATGACTCACACGCTCAGAACCATGCACGACGGGATCATGGTGGGCATCGGTACGCTTCTCAACGACAATCCTCAACTCAACGCCAGGCTTCTCTCGATTCCACCTCCCGTGGCGCAGCTGCCCAGACCCATTATTTTGGATTCCAACCTGCGCACGCCCCTCGACTGCAAGCTGATTCGCAACTTTGCGCTCGGATGTGGTAGACGGCCTCTGATACTGGCATCCACTGCGGCGAGCTCACACAGCTGCGCCCAGCTCCAAGCTGCGGGTGCAGAGGTCATACAGCTCCCCAACCACCCGTCGAGCGATCCACTCGATTGGGCCAGTGTGCTCCACCAGATCCATCGTGTAGGAGTGCGCAGGCTCATGATCGAAGGTGGCGCTGCTGTTATCGATAGCCTGATGCAGCAGCCACATCTTATTGATGCATTGATTGTTACCGTTGCACCCGTTACCATTGGACAAGCAGGCTTCGGCGTCTCATGCAAGCTGCCAGATGCGACTGGATTCCAAGCGGGATCTCATGCAACATGGACCACTCCCACACGTTCCCAATTCGGTCAAGACGAGGTCGTTGTATGGCACAGGCGGTAATGCCCCGCCTTTTACTTTCACGTTTGTGCAGCACTCTATCGGCATATAAGCCGCACGTGCAATCCAGCTATCCATGATAAGCTGACTGACTCCGAGTTCTGTAGCGCATTCCAGTTTGTAGTGCATCGCACAATTGAGACAACAGCTGATTGCCAAGGCGCGTTTGGGTTGGACGCGTCCGTCGCGCATTGAGTGTGGGTACACGTTCGACTCGTGGGTAAATTCTGCACCCGCTCTCAGCAGAGCTTCCTGTCCCAGTTAGCTCAACAGCAAGGTCGCGCTCGATCCGTTCGGCTCACATCTTGAGCTACTCGTTCAGCTCCCCCACGCATAGAGCGACAGCGATTCTTCAAAAGCGGGCATGAACCCGTAGTCCTTAGTGCATCCAGCCTTTGACCAGGCGAGCTGTAGGGGCGAGCCAAAAGGGTTGATTGCCAAGACTGAACGAGAGTGATATGCAACACATGGGAAAGGCTTGTTCGAATCGGTTCAGTCTAGGCGAGCTTACCGATGGAAGGAGGCATGAATAAAGGCGAATTACCAAGCTGCTGTAACTACTGTACTGTACTGTACAGTACGGTACATCCTGCTGACCTGCACTAATCCAGAGCGAGCCTTAAAATTTTCTCGGGTGCCCTTCGGGTAACAGCAACATTGCAGCATCTAAGCAAGCCTCGTTACCATGTGAATTTTCTGCGGCTCGCCATACCCACATGCTGCAGCAGCATCTCGGCAATCTCTGGACCACGGAACCGCCCTGCGACCCAGCTTCGATCACAAGAACCTGAGCATTTGTAACGCGGCTCCGTCGAATCACGAGCTGGTCAAGCAGAATGAGAGCTGAAGCAAAAGAGCCGAGCTCTGGCCTCCTAAGTTCAGCCTCCTTTGCTGTAAGTTGTGTACTACTGTACGCATTCGAATGTAAATTAAATCTAGATCGCAGCGGACGGTTCGAAGACCCTCGAACAAACGAAGGCACGCACTCGGAAGCCGGAATGGGTGCTTCACATTCGGAACATACACAATGCCAAGCAGCCCGGAGTATGGATCGACGGGCATGCAAAGACGAGAAGACAAAACGACAATGAGAAGACCACCCATACAGGGTTGCTCGGAAGTGCAGCCGAGACTTACTTAATCCATGCATATCGTTTCACAGCTCGGCCGTGATAGTCCGAACCGCAACATCCTTGTCGCGTGAAGGGCCAGCAGCGTCGTCGATGCTGTGTCACGCAGCCGCGTTGCTGAGGAGCCTTGCAGCCTTGATCGACGCGATCCAGCGTATTATTCGGATCTCAAAAAACAAGTCTTCCGAGCCGAGTGCCTGGATCTTGTGAAGGAGCGGTGCTTGAATATCCATAGTCCGGTGAGGATTTGAGACCGGCCAACAATGTTCAGCCGCGGCTGCGTACGACCTCCGTTCTCTGTCATGGCGTTCGGCTTGCATGCGACTGGTTGGCCAGATCTGGGCTTTGATGTAGAGCGATGCCCAGCGACCTGGTTCTCCCACTGCTAACGCCAAAGGGACAATACAGATACAATCCACCTGGATGCTACGCGGCCACTCTGGCCTGCAAGGAGACGTTCTGGGTCGGAACTCATAAACTACATGACCCTCGTTTCCAGTAGCGACCAAGTCCAAAAAAAGGATTATGAGCCGCGAATCAAAAAAAAAAGACACCGGGCGGTACAATGACTCCGCTTCCGAATGTGAGGAACAGCCAGAAGCCGAGGCTAGAAGTTGCAAGTTTTAAGTCTTCCTGGCATCCAACTACAGTATGAGGACTAAGTCATTCACATGCCAGTCGTTCCGAGTCGGTCGAGCAATACAAGTCGAAGGGCTGGTGATCAGCTTGCCTTTTGGCGGTGCGCTCGATCGTACAAAAGCCGGATCCGCGGATGCCGTTTGGCGCTAAATAACAGCTCTCATGGCGCAAGCCACAAACGCTAATTTTTCGCTACTACGGAGATCCCTGCCGAACGGATTTTTGGGTCTTCCATAGGAATTTCTTTTCGGCTTCTGCCTACGCGAGCCGTTGGAGCCTCTGGAGCCATACTCGCCAACAAGAATTCTTTCCTGTTCACCGTGCTGTACTTGATAGGAGTACATGGGCATCACTCGCTCGGTCGAAGTGATCAGATGCACAACAACTTTGGCGAGGCATCGACGATGCTGTGCAGAGTCCAGGTCTGACTCGGCCCCTCGGCGATGGAGACGCCAAGAAAGAAGGGCATAATGGGGGAATTACAATACAGTACATCAACTGACTCGCAGATACATTGGCAAGGCATGACATGTCCTGCATTGCGGAGATGCAGTGCACTATGCAGTCAAAACATATTATGCATCCACAAAGCTCAGCCCGTCAGAAAAGGCTTCTGCATCAGAGATGTGGGACATTGGTGCGATCTGTTCGTGTCCATTGCGCATTGCGGGATCGACGGAAGCGCTCCAATTCCGTCTGCGCTGTGCCGGTGTCATGTAGCGCTTTGCAGCGGACCAAATTGTTCCCGACGTCCGTTGACGGCTACTCGGCCTGCTTACGATACCAGCCAAAGTATCATCCGTGTGAGAACTCGATCATGAGTCTAGGCCGTGTTCGTTCTCGGGCGGCTACTAAGGGCCTGAACAAAGGGCATGGTGCAGGCACGCCGAGCTCGCTCCGAATGCCTGCCGGTCTCTGGCTGTAAATTGCGCTTTCAATTTTAACCGTTCTTCGTTGACGTGGTCCTGAAGTTTTGCCAGGCTCTGTTGGTGAATGGCAAATTGAACGACTGTAATCCTAGCGATTGTTTTTTTTTGCCCTTCCGGAGATAATCTCGTCCCAAGAATGCTGGAAGGTCAGGACACTCACTCTTTCACTGCGTAAAGCGGCGCTCTCTGCTCCGAGCTCCAAGTGTGCCAGATCCGAATGTCCATATCTACAGTGTGCGAAAAATTCCACGCCGATCGGCCGACGCCTGAGTCGCCAACATCGATTTTCTTCTCCGCCATCCACAAACTCGGCTGCCCCTCAAAAAAACTCGGATGAGCTCAGGGTACAGGCGCACTGACCGAACCAAACGCACCAGAGGAGCACACACACACACCTGCACATTCAGATTTTAGTAATCAGATCCCCCGGTTCGATGTACCAATTACATTCAGCCCTTCGCCTGTGTCTGCAAAGACGAAGGCTCTTGCCTCAATTAAGCTATGTAACTGCACTGAAGTACAGTGTACGTGTCAGTGCCTTGAAAAAAGGGAACGAACCACGCTACAGTAGCCGCCGTTTGATGTACAAGATACAGTGTGGCGTTTCCAAATTTTTGAAATGATTCGAGAAGCAGACGTCGCCAAGGTACACGCGTTCTTTTCTTCGCTAGACGCTAACGCAGCGGAAAATCCCAGCGACGATACACACTCGGATCTCCTGGCTTCGATGAGTAGACTGAAGCCAACCGAATCCGTAACTCCTTTGTTCCTCGTTTCGTTTGACTCACGGCTGTTTTCGAACAAACCTTTGCAAGTTTCCCCTCGGTCACTGATTACGCCGACCATGCGACCTCTATAAAAAGGCAAAGAAATAAAAATAAAAAAATAAAAAAAATGTATCAACAAACCATCAAAACCCAAATGCCGAACCCTAACCCGAACCCGATACTGAAAGAAAGAGCCGCAGTTGGAGAACACAGCCAGAAAGAGCTGGCGTGGAGGATATAGCGACTTCAGGACAGAACTACAAACCTATACTGGGGGGCTATACAGTCCAGCACATCGCTACAGTGACTGTGCAGTACTGTACTGAAGAGCGGCGGTCGGCTGTGACCGACCCCGACGCAGCTAGCTTTCCAAGGTACGGCCTTGTTTGCTCGTCTCAATGCCCCACTCTGCATGTACTTGCCAGAACACATCTTTTCCGTCTCTCTTTGGATCCCTCAGCGAGCGGATGTCTGCGTGCAGAACGCAACCGCCATTCTGCACCAGTCAGTCCAGAAGCATCTCTGGGTGCGATTCCGCCGGCTCGGCTTGGTCTTGGCCATCCGAGGCGACGTCTTTCTGGATCGTCGAACATTTCTCTGTTGGTTCCCTCGATCGTGAGGGTCAAGTAAGGTTGGATGCTCCTGTGCCTCTTGTCTGACGCCCCCGCCTCGTGCGACCCGAGGACGTCTTGCCTCTTCGCTTCTGCATATATGCCCTTTTTGCTTTCGTTGAGCGTTATTTTGCAGTGGCCTCGAACTTGATGCTGGTAAGACCACTTTCCTTGGCTGCTGTCCGACACGCGTCAGATTTGAGAAACCGCTTTGTGCTCGTCATTGCTTCTCGTAGGCCGCGACCGGTGACCATGGCAACGAGTTCAGCACCGAAGACAGGCACTTATCATCTCTGTTGACGTCGAGCGGAAGCGTTGGTGCTGCCCGTTCCTTAACAGGGTCTAGACTGCGATTCACATTAAGCATTGTTGATCCTGCCGATGTGTTCTTCTGCACGCATTCGCTTAAACGTGCAATTGTCCCCATTGTTGGTTTCAGCAGATGATCGCATCCAAGTACTCCGCCTTCCTTCTCGCTGATCCACTGTGCTTACATTCCTTCTTTGACCTTCACCACCATCCACCATCTACCATCCACCATCCACCATCCCACCCCGACCCTCTCCTTCGTCCCGAAACTTTCTCGCTTCCGCTTTTGTTCCATTCCGACCCTTTATTGCCTCAAATTTTCCTTTACTCGGAGCGTCAGGGTCCTCGCCGGTTGACATCCCTTTGAGCTCAACTCCGTCCTATAAGCAGTTGTTCGTTACCCTCGTACTGTAGACCTACCGTATTGTGTCCTCGGCACACTTTCTGCCGACCTTCGGTTGCTCAGAGTGCTCAATTCGCCGTACAGTCAGTGTCCGCTCTTCTCAGGGTTCACCCAACTTCGCGGCAACTACGCTGAAACCATTCTGAGGTGTGGCGAGTCGGTACTAACGCGTCTGCACCGCTGTTGCATCTCTTGGGCCAATTCCACAGCTGCTGGAGAGTCTGGACCGGTAACGCCGTCGTTAGGTCACAGACCCTAGCCCCGGCCGTTGTCCCTGCTCGTCTAGTGTGCTTTGCTTGAAAGCTAGCCGCTCCAAGCGCTCAGGCCTCGCAAATACCTGGGTTGTTCGTCCGTAGCCTCTCTGTCCCATCACAGTAGCCTCGACGCGGTTGGCTCTCCTGCGTCTGGATCACGTGTTGTCCAGCGATATCTACACCTTCTTCTGTTCCTCTTCACCACCACATGGTCTTCGCCCACCTTTTAGACCAGCCGTACCAGTCTCAACGTTGACAACCAGCGTCTTATTCCATGCCAACAGCTCTTACGTGGGTGAACGCGATTTGATCTTCCCGGCCCTTGGGAATCTTCACTTCCGATTCCTGCAAAAGACTTTGCACAGCTTCATTGCCTACGGCGTTGGCGCACAGACGAATCGCAGCTTTGAGACGCTCTTGCCATCAAAGCTGGCGTCTACTTCATCGCCATAACCCACGAGCACGCTTTCCCAGTAAATCCCTCTCTTCACCTTTTGCTTCATTTGCACCTCTCAGCCGCGCTGACGGTGGTAACAACTCGGAAAAATAGCAGTCGAGACGCTCGACTATGCCTTGCTGGCGAAGATCCTTCAGCCAGTCGAAGTGGTCTTGGTCAGGCATTTCATCAACGCCAACTCCGAAACAAAAGACATCGCTGACATGGAAGTGATCTCGAGAACAAACTCGTAAGTACGCTCACCTTTTGTTTTTCCCTCCCCCACCCTAGCCTTTTATCTCGACCTCATCCGTGTGTGGGTGTCTCGTGGCAAGTTGTCTTCGTAGATTGACTGTTTGAGACCATCAATTAGCCCAGCGATTCGGTCGGTGGGCGTAGTGGCACGTTTTCGTACCACAGCAGTCTTGGCAGCATCGCCCCGCGCAGGACAGCAGCCAGTTGTGGCGCTGGCCTGCTTGGTGCTGCACGGTAGCTATGCCGTCCTAGTCAACGCACAAAAGTGGGGAGAATGAGCTGTCATCGTTTCTTGTGGATGAAAAGCTCCGATTGTGCAAGTGATTACAGTCGTTCTGGAGCGAGGAGATAATTCTGACCACTCTGTTCCTTCTACGTTGGCGTCCATCTTTCCCTTTCTTCCATACCGACTCTATGTCTTCCTCCATTACCATCATCACCCTCCGCTCCAGAAGCACAAGCAGACCCGATCACCCTCATCGCTACAGCAAAATTGCCCTAGACAACGTAAGTATCTCCTTGAAGGGATCTCTGCTTCGCATCCCGTGATCATGTTGTATTTCCATTGTTCGAGGATGCCGTCAGTGAGATGAGCATGCGCGCAGCATGTGCATCGGTTTTTCCCCGCGCGCTCATCTGCGCGACTGCACATTCTCGACGTCGTCTGTGCATCCTTCTTTTCTTCCTTCACTTACGGCCACCACCCGCTTTTTTGATCGGAGAATTGTTCTTCACCATGTAGTTTATCTCGCATCTTTGACCAAGAGGCAGATGAGCTCTTGTCACCGTCATCATTTTGCGACGAAGATCGACCGACTAACTCTCTTTTTTCCTTTTTATAACCTTCCTTTTTTCTGACCGCTTTTTCGTCATCAGGTCTCCCAAGACTCGATCTTTTTGCCTAGAAGTATGGTTCAGTCGGGCTACGGCTTTGGATCTGGGCCTTCTCGCGCCAACCAGCTCGAAGGTAAAGGCACAGGAGCTGGCCGTTCGGACACTGACGACCCAGCAATGGCCGGCCCGCAAGCTGATGCTTTCGGACGGCCAGTGTCGTATGTTGATGGATCGTCGCTCTTTCCAGCCTCGTCTGCTTCGTTTGATCACGTAGGTGGAAGCGTTCGAGCAGACAACTCACCGCTTCCCTCTGTGCTCAGCCTGCACTGTCATCAGCCCAATGATCCGCAACCGCTGGCTCACTACGGTAGCACACTTCCTCCTCATCCACAACACTACAGCCAATATTCCCAGTCCTCGCCCAATGATGGCCATCCTTCGCAGCTGTACCCGCATTCACATCACGATCATCACTATCAGCAGCAACCCCAGCAACAGCAGCCTCATCATCAGCACCAGCACCAGCAACAGCACCAGCACCAGCAACAGCAACAGCACCAGCACCAGCAACAGCTACAGCAACAGCAACAACAACAACAGCAGCAGCAAGAGCAGGTGGAAAACCACCAGCACCATTTTCAGCAGCTGGGTATGCAAATGTCGAGCGAGCTGATGGGCTCGCAGTCACTGGGATTGCATCAGTCGCAAGGTTCGTACGCTTTGCAGCATTCCTCGGGTGGTCAGCAGAGCACGTCTGATGCTCTGCACAGAATGCAGGCTCGATCTGAACCACCAGCAGAGCCGCACACTCCCCGTCCGCCCAATGCTTGGATTCTATACCGCTCGCAAAAGTTCCGAGAGATTCAGCAGAATCGAGACTCGCAGTCGCGCTCGGGCCCCACCGACAAGCCCAAGTCGCAGGCCGAAATCTCGAGGATCATCTCGCAGATGTGGCAGAACGAGACTGCAGCCGTCAAGCAGAAGTACGAGGCGCTGGCGGATGAAAAGAAGCTGGCTCATCAGAGGATGTATCCCACCTACCGGTACCGACCCAAGAAGAAGGGAAAGAAGAAGCAGGGCGCAGGTCTGTCGGAGAGCGAAACGCGACACTCGCCGGTCAGCGGTGCAGTCAAGAAGGGGACGTATGGCGGCTACGCCAGTGGAGGCCAGGATCACGATGTTTCGGAAGGCAGCGGCTCAACTGGATACTCGATCGACCGAAAGGCAGGCAACGAGAGCCAACGCTCTTCGGCAGGCTCGGGGATGCAGGACCTAGCCAGTCACGATCTGATGTCACGACGTTCCGGCTTTTCGGACCGAAGGGAGCGGAATGAACTTCAACTTCCATTCAATTACGGACGCTCGCTGCCAGGAAGCATCTCGCCGGGCGAAGGTCATTCCTTCACGTACGGCAGCAACCGTCTACACCCATATGGAGACAGGCCGTCTTCGTCGTCGATGCGTCAGGAATGCGCTCCTCGAACCACCGACGCATTTCACGCCGGAGCCGAGCCGACATGCAGCGCGTATACGAGCAGCCACTGGCCTGCCGAAGCCGACGCCCTCGGTAACTCCTCTTACACGGATGGATCTCGTAGCGGATCGACAAGCTATGCTGGTATGGGCGGTCAACGTTTGCCACCTCCGTCGTTGTTGACCTCGGCGCCGTTGGGCGGTGCTTCGCTGTTGACGCTGTCTGGTTCTCAGCAGCAACAGCAACAGGCACGGGTACCGTCGCAACATCTGCAGCCACCCATGGAGTATTTGGACAACGGGCTCAGCTTGAACGGGCTAGGAGCCGCAGCAGGAGACAATTTTCGAACCACTTCAATGACAGCGCCACATCCGCCCCGGTTTTTGGCGTCGCTGGAACCAAGATCCGAGGCCTTAGCTAGCGGCCTTGCTGTTCCGGGCAGCAATGATGGGTTTGCAGGGCCAACGGATGCTCATCGACGCTTGTAGATGCCTTGATGTACAGTACTGTGAAGCGGATGCGTCAACGACGATCCCACTTGCGATACTCTGTAGAAACGCGACCTAGATGTAAACCTGCACTCATTCACTTTTGCTCAATCTGAAAGCTCGACTTGCATTTCTGCAGTTCCGGAATTGTAATCCCTGTAGTGCGTCGCCGTCACGTGCCGGATTCTAGAGACCATGATCGCACCTGCTACAACCTGAGTGGTGTACGTACCGTCTGTTGCAGCGGGCAAGGGCAAAAGCTTGATAGCAAACCGATCGCCGGAGTACGGGGGCGGCAAAGCGAGTGTCTCCATAGCGACACGTCGGCGGGGCAAACTGTTTCGCCGAGAAAAGAATTAGGCTTCGCATGGCGACGCTCCAGCATCCTAGCAGTGTTGCTCTGTTGTAATCGCTGAGATGGCTTTTGGCTGCTCTCCCCTCGGACGGCGGGAACAAATTGGGTTCCCTTGCCGAAATGGCCGAATTTCAAAATAAACGAAAAAGCGCGATCGGTCTGAGGTGTTAGAGTGCTGTGGAAGAACACAGGGGAGGAAAAAAATGGCAGGCGTAGCTCCACAATGTTTCTTTCTTTCCCGGGGGTGCGTGCGCGGCGGAAGACAAGAAGGGTCCCTGTTTTTGGTCTGCGACTTCGATCTTACTTGCTACCTACCATCGCTCGAATCTAAGCAGCACCGGCCCAAGGATCGTGGAAACTTTCTTTATCGCACATCCAACACTGAACAAACAACGACGCTCGAAATAGGGTCCGTTACGCTGCCTCACCATGTTGATCAAGGTCAAGACGCTCACTGGCAAGGGTAAGCCATTGCTTTACCTCGTCACACAGCCCAACCGCGGTTCAGTCTTGTCATACTGATCCCTCTCCATACCCACGCTCTCTCATCTATTCACTGCATGTGACCGTACCTCCTCCACACGCTCGACAGAAATCGAACTCGACATCGAGCAAACGGACAAGATCCAACGCATCAAGGAACGCGTCGAGGAGAAGGAGGGAATTCCACCAGCACAACAGCGGTTGATCTTTGGCGGTAAACAGATGTACGTCCTCTTGCCCAAAATCTCGGCTTTAACGTCTACTTTGATCCTCTTCTGACTCCGCAATTGACGTGTTTTGGGGACAAAACACAACAGGCACGACGAAAAGACGGCAAAGGACTTCGGTGTTGAAGGCGGAAGTGTCTTGCACGTAAGTGTTTTTCTCAACCATGCCCGGTGGCATTCGAAACACGCTGGTCGAGAATTGGTTAAGCTGACGAAGGGTTTCGATGGTATATGCTGCGGTAAATAACAGTTGGTGCTCGCTCTGCGAGGTGGGTCGCTCTAGATCTCGAGGTCTCTGTAACATACCGCTTCTTTGGTCGCGATGAAACGCCGGATCGGACGGCCGAATCGAATACTGTTATAGCTTTCGGAAACTCAGTGCATTTGCGATAGCAGAACGACATCGATAAGATGGGAAATGCGTGTTGAGCAAGGAAGCCAACTTGCGGGTCTCGCAGGAAGGTCCACTTTCCAAGACGATCTCATTTTCGTCGAAACCCAATCTACCTGTCAACAGACTCATCTTGGCAGCGCATTCTACACAAACCAACACACACGCAACAACATCATCGGGAGAAGAACAACAAAGTCTACCATTTAACGACCTCAGATCAAACTCTGACGCTCCTCCAACACCACACTCCCCTTACCCGCACCCAAACCCTTCAAGTACTGGATCAGACTCTCGACCTTGACCACCTCGCCCTGCTGTCCGCCCGCCTCCTCTTTACCCTTTTGTTCCTTGACCCTCACTTCGCCCGCACTCCACTCGTTGGGCGCCAAGATCACGGCAAACGGAATCGACTCCTTGTCGACCACGGCAAATTGGGCGGGCAGCTTGGGTTTGGCCTTGTGCATGAACTCGGCCTTGATGCCGGCGTTCCAAAGCATCTTGGTCACCTGCATGCGTTCCTTGAGCAGTCCTTCTCCACCGATCGACATGACATAGACGTCGACCTCCTTGGACCGGACTGCCGACTTTTGACCGGCGGCCTCTTTTTCTTTGAGACGCTGCATCATGATGGCAAATACGCGCTCGACGCCGATCGATACACCGACGCAGGGGACGGCGTCTGGTTTCTTGCTTCCTGAAAACATGCCGACCAAGTTGTCGTATCGTCCACCGGCAGCAATCGATCCAACACCTACCGAAGACTCGTCCACCTCGTCTTCGCCATCGGCTCCCTTCTTGGTCTTTTTGGTCTTCTTTTCAATCCTGTCTCCCTCCTTGAACCCAGGTGGAGCCGAAGCTGCCGTAACGGCTTCATAGATGAGACCCGTGTAGTAGTCCAACCCTCTAGCCAGGCTAAGGTCGAAGCTCATGCGGTTCGAGATGCCATACACGTCCAAGTAGTCAAAAAGCAGCTCCATATCCTTGACACCCTGCGAAGCCACCGGGTGGCTCGTCATCACACCGTCCGCCTTGAGCTTTTCCAGCAAATCCCTACCGCCTTTGAGCTTGACATACTCTCCGATACGATCGGCAACGTCCTCGGCGAGACCCTTGTCGACCACCATCTCGCGCTTGACCTCGCTCCAGGGACTCTTGTCCAATTTATCCACCGCCGAGCTGATGGTGCGGATCTTGTCAGCGGGGACACCGCAGATGTCGAACAGACCGTCAAGGATCTTCCTGTGGTTGATCTTGACGGTGAAACCTTCAATTCCCAATGCATCGAGCGCTTCGACCAAGGTGCACAACACCTCGGAATCGGGTACCATCGGATCGTAAACTCCAGCAATGTCGAGATCGCACTGGTAAAACTCGCGGAATCGTCCCTTGGTCATGGCTGGCTGATCGCGACGGTAGACTTTGGCAATATGATAGCGCTTGATGTTTCCGTACTCGGACGGGTTCATAGCGACAAACCTGGCGAAAGGAACCGTGAGATCGTAACGCAACGAACACAGCTCTCCACCCTGATCCTGCAAGTCGTAGATGAGCTTGGAATCTTCACCGTATTTGCCCGAAAGAATCTCCTTCAGCTCGAACACGGGGGTATCGATCGTCACAGCACCGTGGGCGGTAAACACATCCTCGATCGTTGAAAAGATGCGCTTACGCAACGACATGGCCAGTGGCTCCCAGTCGCGCGTACCCTTAGGCGTCTTGAGTGTATACTTGACCTCTTGTTTCGACGATCCGGCTTTGGACGATCCAAGACCCAGAGCAGCCAGCTGAGCTTCGAGCTTCTTCAGCTTTCCGATCTCGGCTTTGAGCGTGGTCTGGTCCGTGTTGGCGGCACGAAGCTGCTGAACCTTGGCATCCTGTTCAGTCCTTTCGGCTTGAAGCGAAGCAATTTTCGCCTGATCGGCTTCAGAAGCAGCTGACATGTCTGCAGAGGATCCGGAGCGCAGATACTTGAGGAGTTGCTCGGGTGGGACCTGCTTGTTAGAGAAGCGGCGAAGCTGTGGCGTGTTCGCAGCGGGAAGTGTGAATGCAAGAGAGTGCAGTCGACGAGTGGTGGGTAGGATGTAGGACCGCAAGAGCGACATCAAAAGGTGGTAGCTTGATCGGAGAGATGAAGTGATGATAAGGAGAAAGGAGGCTTCGAGTCGAAAGAAGAAAGTGTTGCGCTTGCACACTCTGTGTCCGAGTCAGATTGAATCGCTCTTTTTACTGTACTGCATCCTTTTTTTTGGTGCACGTGACAGCTCTTCCCGCTCTAACAACGTGGAAATATTGGCCGAGATCCGAGCCTTTCAAGGGTCTGTGCTCAGCGTGTAGGAGAAAAGTGACAGCTGCAACTCGACATCCTTCGCTTCCACTCACCATCGTCTTGGTAGCTCGCTTTAATCACAATGTCGTCGCAAGGTGCTATCCTCCCCTCGCTGGCAGACGTGCCGATGTCCGCAAGCGCCCGACACCAGTTCCAGCAGTACCTAGCCCGACTTCCTTCCACCTCATCCCTTTCCAGCAGCACTTTGCCGTCGGACATCGATGCCCTCCTACGACGCAGCGCACATCTATCAGCACACGTCGACACTCTGCACTCAAGGGCATCCAGCGATGATCGCACGGACGACCCACAACTTTTCTGGTCAACACTGACGCTGTTGTCCAACCTGCGTCAGGTGGCTGCGTCGCTTCAACGTGCTTCACCCAGCTCCAAGGCGAGGAATGAAGCGTTGGCGAGGACGCAGCAGGATTTAGGTGTGGTAGAGTCTCTTTTGAGGTTGCTGTCGGTTTCGGAAGGCGCGTCGGGTGGTGCGTTTACTGCGCCTGTTGGCTCTCAGTCTGGTTTGGAAGCGAGGCAAGTGATGGCGAGGGACAAGGATTACGATTATTGGAAGCAAAAAACCCTCTCGGCCATCGATGCGGACGAGAACGATACCCATTCAATGACCTCTGACGACGACGACGCAGTGTCTGAAGCAGAATCAGTTCTCACCGACCCCGAAGTTTACTCGACCACCAAACTTGGCGCTATCAAACCTCGCCCACCCACCGCCGCCTCCACCGACGACGACCTCTCCGAGTACGACCGCGCCCTCCCCTCCTCCTCGTCCAAGCCACCTCCACCCACCGCTTCCACTCCCACTCCCCCTCCTCCTCCTACCACCACAACCAGCAGCGATACGATCCTCCAATCCGACCGCGCCACCCACGAAGCGCTCTCGTCCGAACTCCTCCGCATGGCCTCGGTGCTCAAATCCAACTCGCTCGCGTTTGCAGACTCGCTCGAACGCGATCGTCTCCTCCTCGAAAAAGCCGGCTCCGATCTCGGCTCCAACCTCGACCTCATGACCCGCACGCGCGGCCGTCTTGGCGTCTACTCGAAAAAAGCACGCAGCATGGGCTGGTTCACCCTCTCCGCCATCCTCGTCGTCGTGATCAGTTGGATGCTGATGTTTTTGCTCATTCGATTAACCTGAACTTTTTACATGCGTTGAGCCTCTTCATAGGCTTCTTTGACCGCTTTCGTCTTGCCCTTTTTCGCTGCGAGCTTGAGATACTTTGCGTCTTCCTTGGCATCGACCAGTAGAGGTGCGAGCTTTGGCGGTGGGATCCAGCCCCAGCTCGTTTGCTTGCCGAAGAAGCGCACCGCCACCATCGAGTCGTCTGACGGTTGTTTGTGAACCACTTCCGGAGGCCATTCAGAAGGGTCAGCGACAACGATGCCGGGGAAGTGGGGAAATGTGTCGACTTTCGCCCATACCTTTGTGCCTGCTGCAGGACGAGTGGCGGTGTACTCGGTAGGCTTTTGAGTCGAACGAGCTCGTTTGGAGGTCAAGAGAGACGCCGAAGGCTCGGCAGAGACGGTGCGTGTGCGTGTGCTGCGTCGTGTAGCTGGCGACTTTTCATTTGCTGCTGCGGCCTCAGAGCCACCTTCAGAAGCCTCACTGGCGTCCCTCGGACGAGTCCGTTTCAGTTTATGCCGCGTGCTTTGCGCTTTGCTGTCATCATCTTTGTTTGCTTCGTCGTCCGTAGTCAACGGGGAACTGCCGACAGGATCCACCACTTTGTCCTTCCTCTGCACTTCCTTGCGCGTACTGCTTGGATCTCTGCCCTTCCCTGTTGACGAAGAAGCTGCAGGGCGAAAGTTTGACGACGGGACGGTGCGCGACCGCGGGCGCTGTTGAGACGTTGCTGCTGCTGCAGGCTCGGCAGGCAGACCGGCTCTGGAAGAGCCAGGCGACTCGGGTGCCGAGATCTTGCGTGGTCGCTGACCGATCATCTCCGGTCGAGCTGCAGCGCTGCGATGACGCTTGGAGCCCTCTGGAAGCACCCAGCCAGTGTTGAACAGGAGGAATGAGTCGTGCGCCCCGACATCTCCTTTGACTTGGATGTCATCTGGTGTCTTGGCGGACGACTGTGACCGCGACTTTACCATGCCCGTTGCTTCCGTCTGCGCTGGTGTGCGTCCATCCGTGCCGTCCATCGTCGACGTTGACGTTGCCTGGGTGGAGCTCTGGGCACGTTGACGCTTGTTGCGAGCAGGCGCGGCAAGAGCGGCGTCTGGAGCTACCTCCTGCTTTTGAGCCTCGACTGTCGCATTGATGGCACTGGATCGGCGCGTACTTCTTCTCTCCATCGGTTCCTTCGGCTGCGCATCAGAAGTCTTGCGTTTGCGCTTTGTCCTCGTTGGCGTCTTCTCACCTGTCGTTCCGACACTGGTACGCCTTGCAGCAGAAGTTGGCGAAATGCGAGCAGACCTTGCCGCTGGCGGCAGCGGCGGCGGAATATAAATTTGGTGCGCAAAGTCTTCCATCAAGTTGAGCACAGGCGTGGTGTGCCTTTGACGCGGCGTGGTTGACGAGTCTGGCGCCTCTTCGCCCACATGACCCTCTCCTTCTGCCTTGACGTGCACCGTTGGCGGTATTGTAGACGAGCCGTACGCCTGCTGACGAAGATCAACTTGCTCAGATTCTTCCATGATGCAGTAGTCTCGAAGCAGAGCCACCAGCTCTGCCGGCGGCTCGAGCCCCAGATTGAGCAGCTGGCTCCGACCTTCGGCATCGATCGTCGCTGCCGGTTGATTCGTCGACCTTGTCAAATCACCACTGGTGGCGTCCTGCTCAGCCTGTTCCCCCTGCTGTTGCTGCGCCATCTTTTGCTGATGAAAAGTGAGATGGGATGTCTCGATTGCTGCCAACTTCTTAAAGACCTCGGGTATCATCTTGAGGATCTTGGTCGCGGCTTTGTGGTACGGGGTATCTGCCTTGTTGTAGGTCATGGCGTTGGTAGCAATCTTGAGAACATCGTGGCGCACCTCTTCGACCGTTTCGTACGTCTTGTTGGTGATCTTGTCTCTGATGGTGGCCCAGTCCATGGGCTCTTTGACAATATCGTAATAGTCTGGCACGTCTACCTTGGAAACGGGCTGTGCAAAGAAACCATGCTTGTCAGCAGCCTCGAATTTGGCGATGGCAGCACGCAGATCGGCGTGAAAGGGGAAGAGGACAGGCTCGACAAGCGAGTTGCGGATCTCTTGTGCTTGGCGCAGCTTTTCCTTCTCGCGTTTGCGCACCTGTTCGACGAGCATGCGTACCCGTTCGAGATCGGCACGAATGCTGCGAAGAAAGTGGAGCTTCTTGCCCTTCTGTGCATCTGTCTGCTCCTTGTTTTGCGACGAAGCGGTCCACGGCTCGAGATGCAGACGTTTGAGCAAGGGCGCACCTCGTCGAGCTTCTCGTTTCAATGACCAGTAGCGTGCGATGAGTTGGACGGCGGTGGCCTTTTTTCGAAGATGAAGTTTGGCAATGTACTCGAGCACACGGTTGGCGATGTAAGCAGGGACGAGGGGAGGACCCGCTTTGAAGCTCTTCTTGTAGGCACGCGCCGACTTGGACGAGCTAGGAGCATTGTTTGGTGTTGCGGATGCGCCATCGTGGCTTCCGACGAGCGAGCTTCGACGGCTGACCGAGATCAGAGGGGCGCCCATACCGGACTCGACGGAAAGCTCGCGCGTACGGGACGAGACGAAAGGCGAAGCGCGGTAGGAGGTCTCGGAACGATCGTCGTCGAGCGCATGTTGTCTGCCAAAGTCGATTTTGAACTGGTCCCTCATATGGGCAGGCATGTGTCTGTGACAGCAGGCACGGAGCATCTCGGCGCCTTCGTCGTCGCTGTTGTCCGAGTCGTCGTAGAGGTGATGCGAGACGCGGGTGCGTTCGGTGCGGAAGAGAAGACCAGCCTTGCGAGCGCAAGTGACGTGAAAGGCGGTAAAGCAGGATCGATTGTCGCACTGGATGCATGCGCCCATGCGATACCTGCAGAGGTAGCACTGCAACTTCCACCTTGCCTTCGGGATGCGTTCGACGCTGTCGATGGGCTCCATGTACACAGGGTTGCTGACGCCAGTCTCTGGGATCCACATGGCACAGAGCAGATGCGCCCACTTGCCGGTTGTGGTCTGTTTGAAAGCGCCGCCCTCGTGCGGGCAGAGGATGCACGAGACCGCCCGGTCGGGTGAGACGGTGCATTTACGGCAGAGCCATTGTCCCTCGGGGATGTAGGGGATGCCGTAGCAATCCTGATGGACGGCAAGGTTGCAGCCGTCGCAGAAGACGATCGCGTTGGAGTTTTCGCATTCGCCATCGTCGCAGATGGCACACTTGCTGTCCTCTCCGTCTTCCGAGTGGGCATCGTCTGCGTCAGCACCGTGGGCTGCACTGTCAGCGCCTGCACCGTGTCTAGCTTTGGGAGGGATACGCCTCATGAGGTCGAACCACTCCTTTTCGAGCTGGTCGATGACGATCTCAAAGAGCTCGTAGGAGATGGTATCCAACCCCTCCTTGCGCCTCTCATAGTTGAGAGCATCGAGCCATTCTTGGTCCTGCTCATCCATGTCATACTCGACCTGCTTTTTGAGCTCGCCTTCGATAGGTTCGACATGACGGATGTAGTGATGTGGCTTGTCGAACTTGGAGCCGTCATTGTAGCCGAAGGGAAGGGCTTGGGCATCGATGAGACCGGTGGGAATGTGAAAGAGGAGCGCTTCTTCTGGTGGTACTTTGCGAAAGCTGACTTTGGGAAGCGAGGAGGCCAAGGGTATGTTGTTTGGTTTGGAAGGTATACCGGGCATGTCGGCGATGAGTGCCAGGACAGATGCGGAATACTGGCCATGTATCCGCTGGGCTCTGCTTTCTAATGCGCAGTGCTGTTCAGCTCGCGATTCATGGCTAGACCGTGAACACGAAACTTGGCTGCACTAGCGAGTCGCTCGGCTGAGGTGATGAATAGTGTGTGTCACAAGGCGATGTTGCTCTGAGCTGAGTTGAGGGCCAAGTGAATGTAAGGAGATGAAGAGAGAGAGAGAGGGTCCTTTGATGGTCAATGCTCTTTCAAGAAATGGCAACCAACTCAGCCTTTTTCTGGATGGTGCGCGTCTGCTGTGCGTGTGTCGCGTTGCGGCTAAAACAGTACTGTACTGTACTGTTCTGTTCTGTTAGATTGGGCACCAGCTCAGCCCGGATTTCGGGATTGGACTTGGACTGACGGAGGACGAGAAAGCTTTCGAATTGTTCCAACTCCCGCCTTCTTGCCACCACCCATCCACATACTCTCCTAACACAACTGCTCAATACACAAATGCTGCTATTCTCAAATCTCAAAGCTGCACCGCGCTCGGCCTCTCGAGCTACCACAGCGTCAAGGTACAGCTCGACACAAGCTGGCAACGGACCTGATGCCTCGTACGGCTCAGCAACACGCTCCACTGTCCCTCCCCGGTCCACACATGCAACCTACCACCCAGGCGGATACGGCATCTCTGAAGGTCTCAAGCGTGCACGAAAGCCATACCGTATGCGCAACATCCTCACCGGATCTCTGATCATGGGCTTTGCCACCAGCGTCTACTTTTATTCGATTTCAAAGGTGAGTGTTTGTTTTCCTTGTCCCGTGCCGGCATTGCTACATGCACTGACTGATCCGAACGTGTTTCCTAAATTGATGCTCTGGCTGTGACTCAACAGGTCAAGCAAGACGACTTCTCCGACCTTGCCGAGATTCGGGCACCTTCTGCGACCGATGCACCGGTCACTACCGAAGTTGACCACAAGCACAAAGTATGATCCAAGAGTGCTCCAATGTAGAAACGTCTTGATGCCATCCTGTATATCACCCCTCCCTTATCAAAGCCATCTACATATCCTTCCAAGGTGTGTGAACCGCCGCTTGGCGACGTTTCATTTCGCTTCAATAGGCGGAGCCTGGATTGCAAACCACATGCCTCTCACCTACGCCAAACAAAGTGAAGCAGTGTGATGTAAGTACCCTCCACCTCCAGTGAGCAGCTGAGAAGCCTCGGGCACAAAAGATGTCGAGCTTGTGCGGTGCCGATCCTGCAATTGAGTCCATCGCCTTTGGACAGCTTCACCACCACTCGAACAACCGTGTTCCGAGAAAAACCAAGCCGGCGTCAAACCTCCACTTGCGCCATGGGTGCGGCAGCAAGCTGGTGAGTTTCGTGACACCTTTAGCTTTAGCTTTTCCTTCTTCTCGACCACCACATCGTCCTACCTCGCTGGCCCTTTTGGATTCCGGAAAAGAGCACCAGCGTACGTTCCACTTTCAGCAGCTCATCATGGCAGGTGCGAGAGCTCTGGCGACTCTGCCCCAGCGTCGGCTCGCAGACCGATCAACCGCACACCTCTCTGCCATCGTCTCGAGAACTGCAGCAACATGTACAGCACCACTATCTCCGCCAGCTTTTTCCCTGCGTTCAATATCTACGAGCTCGACTATTGATTCTGGAAGGATGGGAAGAGGGAATCGTTTCACTGTATTGCGCGATCATCGTCGTCCGAGTCGATTGTCCGCTACACAACATGCTGCTGAACATCACCCACACCAGCCAACTTCGCACCCCGAGGCTGTACCGCAGTCAGCTGTTGGAGAGTCAAGCCGTCCGCAGTTGAGTGCGAGCTCTTCATTGAGCTCGACAGAGGCTACTGCCATGGCAGACCCTTCCATCCACGTCCCAGCCGTGGTTCCCCACGAACCTCACGACGTCCTCCAAGCGTCTCAGCCCGACTTTTCAGGCGCCACTCGTCTACTCGCCCAATCCGCCCTCGTCGTTACACGCGAGATCGAAATGATGAGCATCTTCCTCGGCTTTGAACAAGCCAACCGATACTCTATCCACTCCCCTGCCGGCGATTTGGTCGGCTATCTCGCCGAAGAAGAGCAAGGCCTGCTCGGCGGTGCACTTCAACGGCAACTGTTGCGAACCCATCGTCCCTTTCGTGCCACTGTGATGGACTCGTCTGGCAAACCGGTACTCATGATCCGCCGGCCGTTTACGTGGATCAATTCCACCGCGCACATCTACGCTGTCCGCTCCGACTATCCCGTAGGCCACGGTGCTCCCCAGGACAGCGATTTGGAGTTGATCGGCGAAGTGCAGCAGCGGTGGCATCTATATAAAAGGAGATACGAGTTGTTCCTGAAGAGGCCGGAGAGCTTTGTTCAGTTTGCACAGATCGACGCGGGCTTGTGGAGTTGGACGTTTCTGATGCAGGATGCCGAGGGCAAGTTGGTGGGAGGTATCGATCGGAATTTTAGAGGGTTTGGGAGGGAGATTTTTACCGATACGGGACAGTATGTGTTGAGGTTCGATTCGGTCGGCGAGACGGCGATGACGGATGCGAGGTTGACTGCGGAAAGTCAAGGTGGGGACAAGGGGAAAGGAATCGCGGAAGGATTGCAGTTGGTCGAGAGTCACGGTACGAGAGCGTTGACGCTGGACGAACGGGCTGTGGCGTTGGCGACAGCGGTGAGTATTGATTTCGACTACTTCAGCAGGCATTCCGAAGGAATGCATGGAGGAGGAGGGATGTTCCCATGGTTCTACATGGGTGGGATGGGAGGTGGAAGTGGCGAGGCTGCCGAAACGCCAAGAGGAGGACCGAACAACGACACCGTTCCGACGAACCCCGGCGCAGGTGCAGGAGCTGATGGAGGGTTCGGAACGGGTGTGGCTGGTGGCGCTATCGGTAGCGGCATAGATTACCCCTACAGCCCATCGGATTCAGGTATGAGTCAAGACGGCAGACTAGGTCAACCTCTGCCGAACGCAGACGAGTATGGGCGGGACGTCCCTCCAGAACAGTCACAGTCCGAAAGTCCGTGGTGGAATGCCGAGCAGCAACAACAGCAGCAGGGAGAAGATGTATGGGGTACAGGTCAATCGGATCCGTGGGCTGGTGCACAGGACACTCGGCAGCAAGATGAGAGCTTCTGGGGAGGTTGGGGTGGTAATGGTGGAGAAGGTGGAGGAGGAGGAGGATGGGGAGGGTTCTTTGGCGGTGATGGCGACGGTGGAAGTGACTGGTGAGGCCGTCGGTAGAGTGGAGTAGGATGAGGAGTCCCGAGTTGCAATACACCACTCATCCCTGACGAGAACCTTATGATCTGACTTCGACGATTGTGAAGACCGCAGTGAGAGTCTCGCTCAGAGCAGCAGAGACGACAGTAGCTCTTGTCTGCACAGAATCGATGTGTTGGGCTACTTGATGTGCACTTGCTTGCGTTCTGATTAGTATACACGAGAGCGAAGACCCTATCTACCCCAAAGTGGCCTCTCCTACTCCTTTGCTCCTTCGACAAGGTCCACCCATCGCCCCTCTCTTTTCCTTAAATCCTCCTATCCTCGACCTCAACACCGCCCCTCCTCGCCGCCTCCATCAACCTCTCCTGCTGCTTCAACGCCATCGCTCTCTGCACCGGCGTCAGATACACATTCCCCTCTACGCCTTCGGTCCTCAACACGGTACCGATCGACATGAAGAAACCAAACGTAGCGGCCGAACTCAACATAAACTGCGACAGCGTTCCCAGCGCACCTCTTGGTCCGGGACCGGCGCGGAGGATCTGAATCCCACCACCAATAAACCCGATGGTGAGGCCGACGAGTGTGCCTGTCATTGCGCCCATTTTTACTGCGAAATCGTCAATAAGAGGGTGAGTAAGTAGGAAAGTCAAATGCGAGAGGGTATGAAGAGAAGACGGGGTTGGAAGGACGTACTCTTTTGAAAGACGGTCGGCTCGCCGCCTGGAATTCCTTGCATTTGAGGCGGGGGTGGCATGGTTCTTTGTAGTGGTGTTAGGGGTGTTGAATGGGTGGTGCGAGAGGTGAGGAATGCCGAGAATGATGATGGTAAAGTGGTGAGGTGGGATAGAAAGGAAGGAAGGAGGACCAAAGCTCTAACACCAAACCCGGCTCCGATCTGATTATGATTTTTTCCTCCCCCGCGCCAAAGAGCGACGAAACGATCTTACACTTTTTGACAGAAAAAACCTCCACATGCTGCTTTGCCCACGTCGTGCTCAACAACCTTCACATATCATCCTCGACCTTTCTTCATCACCTTCCACCCTTGCTTAATTCGGTCGCTACATCTACGACAAAGATCCCATCACGCAATATACAAGTCCACCATGGTCACAAAACTCAGCAGCATCCCCACCCTCGCCTCCCTCTACACCTCATCCACCCTCGCCGCACCCGCCGCTTCCACCCTCTGCCCGTCCATCTACCCGTTTGCCAGCCTCATCTCTCTCCACTGCGGCGACATCACCACGCTCTCGGTCGACGCCATCGTCAACGCTGCCAACAACAGTCTGCTTGGCGGAGGTGGTGTGGACGGAGCTATTCATCGTGCAGCCGGACCAGCGTTGCTCGACGAATGCCGAACGCTCGACGGTTGCGAGACGGGTCAAGCTAAGACGACGGCCGGATACAACCTGCCTGCCAAGCATGTGATTCACACAGTGGGACCGGTGTATAACGCGAGTCGGGATGAGGAGTGTCAAAGGTTGCTGAGGAGTGCGTACAGGACAAGTTTGGACCAACTCAGCAGGGTGCGAGGCAAGAGTGTCGCTTTCCCATCGATTTCAACAGGCGTCTACGGATATCCGTTCGAAAAGGCGGCGACCGCTGCGCTGGATGAAATCGGAAGTTGGTTGCAAACCGACGATAATGCTAAAAGTGTAAGTCGATAAAAACAAAGCTTTTACGAGTCGCAATCAACCTCACAGGGTTCAAAACTGAACAAAGTCTTGCAGCTGTCTTGACAGATCGAAAGCATCGTACTCTGCTGCTTCAGTCAAAAGGACTACAACACATATCTCCAACTGGCACCCAGGGTGTTTCCGCCACAAGACGTGTTTGACAAACATGCAGACATTTGACCGTCACACTCAACACTGGTACGGAAGAATCCAGACAGCACAAACAAGTACCCATGTGATTGCAAATCGTCCGATTGCTGGTTGATAATCAGTAATCCGTACCGCGCGAAACCACCTCCTTGCACGTCGGACGGAGCAAGATCGTATGCTCGTACTGCGCCGTCATGGCACCGGCAATATCGCACAGCGGCGGATAGTCCTGCACAATACCCAGCGAGACCAGATGCTTGAGACCCAACAGATAGTTCTTCTCGCCCGCACGATCGAGGTATCGTCGGCAGAAGGGAAGCGAGTCAAAGTTCTTGTTGATGGTCCGCAGCAATCCGTGGGCCGAGTGGACGCGGATCGGGATCGATTTGGGCAGGTTCTTCTTGCGCGCATAGTGCGAGCACTCGCCCTGGTCAATCACGTATCCACGGCCCGTGGAACCGAACGTCTCGATGGCGTAGTACTCGCCTTCCTCCATCTTGACGTCGAGATCGGGCATGGCGACGATGGGGACCGACTTGCCGCCGTGAATCGAGTAACGCTCGATGCTGTGGCCGTTGAGGTTCTGGACACACTTGACCTGGTGCGTCTTGCCGTTGGCTTCGAATTCGTGCGACTCCATGACTTCCTGGATCGAGGCACCGATCTCGCCGAGACGCGCGTCGATACCGGCTTCCTTGATACCGGCGTTGGTGGCAGCCTTGACGGCAGCGAGCAAGGGATCCCACGTAGGCTCAAAGTTGAGAGTGAAAGCCGAATCGACGATACGACCCTTGACGTGAACACCAAAGTCGACCTTGAGCACATCCGAGGCTTGAAGAACACGCTTGTCACCGGCGTTAGGAGTGTAGTGGGCAGCGCACTCGTTGACCGACACACCGGTGGGGAAACCGATACCTGACTCGAAGCCCTCCGCCTCTACTAGCGCACGTGTGCCGTCCTCGACGAGCTCCGCAATTTCGATCATGCTCATACCAGGCTTGATGGCGCTCTGGGCATATTGACGCACCTGCCTGTGCACCTCGGCAGCACGACGGATGATGTTGTAGTCGAAACCTTCCTCCTGCTGTACGATTCGCTCTCGTTCGCGAAGCTCTTCATCGGTGACACGTTTCCTCTCCTCGCTGAACTTGGAAGTGTCGTACTGCTGGATTTCTCCGACGGGGTATTTGCCGTTGGTGAAGATCTTTGTGAGACCGACGCGCGGAGGTACGGTCTGTGCGAGTTTGGCCTTGGACTTCTTCTTCTTCTTTTTGTTCTTCTTCTTCTTCTTGGCAGCACCGGTGGCAGCTGCGGCACCAGCATCGCCCTCGTCGTCATCTTCGTCATCATCATCGTCATCATCGCCCTCGTCATCGTTGTCGTTGTGATCGCCGTTGGTTTGGCCGTTAGAACCGTTGGAGGCAGGGAGTTTCGTCTGGGCGAGCTTGTCGGCAACTTTGTCAACCGACGCAGCAGAGCCGTTGGTGGCAGCAGCAGCGGCAGTCATTTTCGCTTTGCTGTGTGATGTGAAGGATCGGGGTCGGAAAAGAGGGGTGTACAGATCCTATCCCAGGGTGGTGGTCAGTGCCCGATGCGATGTGAGAAACCTAAGCTTGGGGCTTTTGTGGAATGCAATCGCTCTCTGCTCTTTAGTGTCCCGCACCAAGATACGAAGGTTGGTGTAGACAGGGAGTGTGGCCGGCGGACGGAATGGTTGGTGAGAGAGAAGGAAGCTTTGGATCCAGGCTTGCAACTGCAAAATCGTGCCTCGGCTCGAAGGTGGTGGCAGCTCTGTCCTGTGTGACGTTTGCAAAAAGTCAGATTCATACAAAAATTTCATGGTCAGCTGCTGTCTCGCGCGGTTGGATCTGAATCGGCCCGATCAGTATTGTCTGAGCGCAGAGGCGCAGAGAGAAAGAAAGGGTTCACTTGAAAGCTCTTGAAATTCTTCTGCGATGCTCTCTCTCTTCGGTCTTTCGGCTTTGGGACACTGCTGCGACTGTGACTGCTTCAGCTTGTGACTGCTACAGCTTGCGACTGGTTGGCCCCGCTTTCCTTTCCTCTTGCACGTCCTTGGCACTCACTCTCCCGTCGGGTTCACCAAGGCTTGGTGATTGTTGCTCTCTTTCTTGATCAAGCACACGTCTTCATATCGCACTTTGTTGCAGGTACACACCGTGCTGCGCGGAAGATCCGAAGCCCTTTCCCAGGCCTCTTGTTCGGTCGGAATTGTGCCGAGGCGGCGCAGAGGGCAACGCGGCAAGCTAATTTTTTTTTTCTTCTTCTTTTCTTGTCGCGTCGAGTCTGAGTCGAGTCGAGTCGTCGTTTCGGAAAGATCCTTCCTTTCCTTACAAATTTTTCACTCTTTCTGCCCTTTTGTTCTTGGTGGACTAGCCTGAAGCCGTTGATGAGATTGATGAGTTATGTGTGTACAGTACGCTTCGATTTAATGAGAAGAAGAGGGAGTGCAAGAGTCGGATGCCACTCCGGAGCTTCCGAGCGCGGCGTGGGAGAGCGAGATGAAAGCGCACATGTAACCACAGCAAAGCCAAAGGCCGTCAGGTCAACCTTTTGGCACAGTGAGCCAGACAAGAAATATTGGTTTGGCGTCGAGCGCACTGGTTTCCTTCTCTCTTTCTCAGGTATCCGCCTCACCTGCCTCGTGCATCGCTTCATTGCTCTTCCTCCCTCTTTTCCTTTCCTTTCCTTTCCTTCATACGTATACCCTCAAGACTACTGCTCGCGTGCGTGCGTGCGTGCCGTCTTGATCGTTCGACGACCATGTGTGGAATCACCGCTCTTCTTCTCGCCTCGGTCGATCAGTCGGCTGCTCCAGAGCTCAACGAGGCGCTCTCTCTTCTTCAGCACCGTGGTCAGGATGCTGCTGGTATCGTCACTTGCGGTAACAAGGGTCGTTTCTACCAGTGCAAGGCCAACGGTATGGTCCGCGATGTCTTTGACGTCAACGCCATCGCCCGTCTCCAGGGCAGCATGGGTGTAGGTCACGTTCGATACCCAACCGCTGGCTCCTCTGCCCACTCCGAGGCCCAGCCTTTCTACGTCAACTCTCCCTACGGCATCACCTTTGCCCACAACGGCAATCTCATTAACACCGACGAACTTCGTCGCTTCCTCGATGCCGACGCACACCGTCACATCAACACCGATTCGGACTCGGAGGTGCTTCTCAACGTTTTTGCCAACAACCTTCAAAAGACCGGCAAGTTCCGTATCAACGAGGAGGACATCTTCACCGCCATTCGCGACCTCATGAAGCAGTGCAAGGGTGGCTACACCTGCATTGCCATGCTGGCCGGATTCGGTATCATTGCCTTCCGTGACCCCAACGGCATTCGACCTCTGGGTATGTGCTCGCGTCCCTCGTCCGCCGCCGACACTGCTGAGCTCGAAGGTCACGGCAAGGACTACTGCTTCACCTCCGAGTCCGTCGTGTGCGATGCGCTTGGTTTCGAAGACTTTGAGGACATCAAGGCCGGTGAAGCCGTCATCATCACAAAACACGCCGTTTCGCGTCGCATCCTCACCCCTCCTGCCGGCTCACCCGATGCGTATACGTTCTCACCCGACATTTTCGAGTACGTCTACTTTGCCCGTCCCGATAGCGTCATGGACGGCGTCTCGGTCTACCGGTCGCGCATGGCTATGGGTGACAAGCTCGCCGACGAGGTCCGTCGTCAGCTCCAAGAGACCGGCGAGTCGATCGACGTCGTCATCCCCGTCCCAGATACATCGCGTGTGGCCGCGCTTCAGCTCGCCCAGAACCTCGGCGTTCCATACCGTGAAGGTTTCATCAAGAACCGCTACGTCGGTCGCACCTTCATCATGCCTGGTCAGAGCGTGCGTCGTAAAAACGTCCGTCGTAAGCTCAACGCCATGGCGCTCGAGTTTAGCGGTAAGAATGTCCTCATCGTCGACGATTCCATCGTAAGAGGTACCACTTCCAAGGAGATCATCCAGATGGCTCGTGATGCCGGTGCCAAGAAAGTCATCATGGCTTCCTGTGCGCCACCGATCCGTTACTCGAACGTGTACGGTATCGACATGCCTTCCCGCCAGGAACTTGTGGCTCACGGACGCTCCGTCGAACAGATCGCCGAATACATCCAGGCCGACATGGTCATCTACCAGACGCTCGGAGACCTCATCGACTCGGTGCAGCAGTTCAATCCGGAACTCAAACACTTTGACTGCTCCGTCTTTGACGGTCACTACGTCACCGGTGGAGTCGACGCCGCATACATTGCACACCTCGAGCAGCTTCGCAGTGAAAATGCCAAAGCCAAGAAGGCCGCCGGCAAGATCCCCGTCATCGCCGAAAGCCAGAAGAAACTCTACGCCAGCCGTGCCAGCCCTTCAGCGTCCAGCGTCGCCAACGACGACAAGATGGTGTCGGAACCCACGGCTGGGCTACTCAACGGCACTACTGCCAATGGCAACCGTAAACGCCGATTGACCGAGGAAGAGGCGGAGGAGGAAGACAAGCAGCAGGACGTGGGCTGTTCGGGCCCGATGAACGGTGCAGATGACATTGGGCTGTTTAATAGCTGGACTCGTTGATGATGATGCTCAAAACAATGCATCTGTTAATTTTTGTCTCGTTGCATTGCTCATAAGACAAATATGAATCTATCTTGTCACGGTCGTGCTGGCGTTTGTGTGCGATTTGTCGTGTGGAATGCGGTTGATGAAAGGGTACAAATACAGTTGATGCTATGGTACAGTGGGATCGGATACGTAGCAATATGTCAACGATGACCGTTGTTGGCTATGCGTCGCTGTTGTCGCTGTCATCGTCGGAAAGGTTGCCTTGGCGGTCGAGATCAGCGGTGGCAGTAGCAGCGATCTCGGCGCTCAGACCTGTGACACTCGCCTCGGTGCGATCTGCGCTGTTCGCATCCAACCCAGCTGCCTTTTGCTGTGCTTGGATTCGCTGGCCTGTTGATTCCACACGGGCGAGCGCAGATCGGTTTCGGTCAGCATTCTATCCTACCAAAACTGTCGTGTTCGATGCATATTAGCTTACGGATGAGCAGAATCACCGCTTCTCGATCTCTCCTCTCGCACTTTTTCAACCTTCTCTCCAGATCTCTTTTCAAATCCCAGTTGGCTCGTTTGGGTGCAATGTTGTTTAGATCGAGTGCTTCGGTGCGTTTCTGTTCGTCTTCTGCAATAGTGGCCTGTTGGAGACCGTCGACGTGTTTTTCGACCGTATCTGGGAGCGAGCGGGCGGATGTGAAGCGGCGCATCTGACCAGTGAGTGGGTCATAGTTGCGAAAGTGTCGTTTGATAAGCAGAGACGCATGGGAGGAAGAGGATGGCAGCGTGGTGGAGGTGGTTTCGGCAGCTCGTCTTTGACGGAGGAGGAGCAGCTTTTGCTTGCGTGCTGCTGCAAAGGTTTCCATTGACATGGCGGCGGATGTGTGGGTTGCGGAGCCGGAGAGGGAGGATAGAGAAGAGTTTTGGAGGGTTGGTGAGGGGGAATCGCGGTGAAGATGCGAGGTTGGTGAAAGGATTGGGTTTGATGGCAAAGCGTCATGAATTTGGGCGATTTCGGAAGACGGACATCATCACAACTTGAGATGGTTCACTTTCGAGAGTTGGTCGTTGCTTCTTTGCTAACCTATCTTTCACCTCTCAACACTGCGGCTATAGCAGCCTTTCCACACGCCACCACATCCCACCATCTCACCATGTCTACCTCTAATTCCACCCCCATCGCGGGACCCTCTCGCACCCCGTCACCACTTCCCGCGACAACCTACCGCATCGAACGCTACCGCTCACCCCCGACCTCCAGCGACCTCATGGTCACCTCTCGAGCCAAACGCAGCACAGCAGGCAATCGACTCAAAGCGCTTCTAGATCAGGAGCTCGAAAAGGACGAACTGTTCACCGAGGTAGAAAATGATATCGACTTTGAAGCAAACGAAAACGACGACGGTGTCGATATTGTGGATAGTGATTTTGATCGTGATTCCGACGATGATGCAAGAGCGGCGGAGGATGAGAGTGAAGGAGAGCGAGAGTTGGAGGAGTTGGAGAAGGCCGAGAAGCAGAGGAAGAGAGCACAGGCGAGAAGCGTTGGTGTAGTCAAGCGTCCTCTTCCAGCGCCAGTGACGAGGACTCGAAGAGCAGCCCCGACCGAGGAAGCCTCGGAACCAAAACGAAGAAGGATCAGCTTCGCGCCCGACAATCAAGCGTCTTCGTCAGCCTCACCCATCGATTCGAGCCGCAGACGATCCTCTGCTCGATCCGCCACCGTCCAATCGAAGCGCCAAGTCGAGTCCCGATTGGAGGAAGCTTCACAGCGAAGAGCAAGTCAGCCGATCAAGCAGGTGGTGAAGAAGAAGGCAAGCTTGACGCAAGACGCCCTGATCGCAGAAGCGCTGGAAGTGGAAGAAGAGAATCGGGAGAGTTTGAGGCGGTTCTTGGAACAGGAGGAAGAGAGAAGGGCGAAGCAGAGGCAGAGGAAGGACAGGATTACGGGGCCGTTTGTGCGCTGGATGAGCGTCGGGGTGAAGACGAGGGTGGTGGAGGAGGTGAAGGAGGGAGAGAAGGAGAAGGTGGATAGGTCGGACACGGTGGCGAACAAGGAGGGCAAGATGGAAGTCACGGGTCAAGAAAATGGTTCGTCAGGGCAGCGGAGCGGTGAGGATGCGCAGAACAGTCCGAAAGCGGCTGATTCGACAGATGCGACAGATGCCGGGCCAATTTGGACGCTGCCACCGCCGCCGCTGCCTGCACAGCCCTTGACACTGGCAGATACACCAAGCAACGAGATTGATGGCGATAAGGGTCACAATGATGATGTAACAACGGCAGAAGCCACTACAACAGCATCGAAGAACAAAACTTCGACGACAGAGGTGCGCAACCCTGCAGTCACCACGTCCTCTGCTGTGCCTCCTCCTCAACACCACGTCGAGCCTAGGACATCACCAACAATCTCTGCCGCAGTACAAGCACCTACACCGCCGGCTCTTGCATCCACGTCGTCGCTTACGCTTGACCCAGTCATCGCTGCCCGTCAGCAAGCCGCCCTCGTGCGCTGCTCGTCGTCCACCACTGGCGCTACCTCTACGCCGTCCTCCAACTCTACCTCGTACGAGCTGCAAGCGCGCACGCTGTTGTCCGTCGAACGCATCCCTTCCGACTGGGAGTGGATTGACGAATTCTCGGCGCTTCTCGGTTCGCATTGTGCATGGGATGCATTTCCCTACGTCCCTTCGCGCAATCGGCCGTTGAAACCTCGACAGTCGATCTGTCCCATTACAGGTTTGCCGGCGCTGTATAAGGATCCGAGGACAGGCATTGCGTATGCCAATGCGTATGCGTACCGCGTGATTGGCAAGCTGGTACGCGGCGAGTTTGTCTGGTCCGGCGGTCACTACGAGCGCGTCGAGGCAAAAAAGAAAGGAGCACCCGGTGGCAAACTAGGCACCGGCGCAGTTCCACCGCAAATGGGTGTCTGGTTCGACAACGAACGTGAACCCGGACCAGGTGGCGTGTGGAACACAGCCAGATCTGCACCTCCACCGCCAAAGCCATCGCAATCCACAAAGCAACCAAACCAATCTTCAACTCAACCATCCACCCCACCTCCCCCACAACCATCCACACCATCAGCAGCCAAAAACAAACAGAAACCCGGCTTCGACGTCGTCCTCACCAACGCCATCGCTCCAGGCGACGAGAAAGCCGTCCTCGCCGCAGCTCTCTCGTTGCCCGCTGGCTCGACACGCTCCGGTCGCCGTGTGCAGCGGTCGTGAGAAGGGGTTTGCAATTCATGCTTATTTGAGGCAAAGAGTGACGGGTTCAAGAACGTGTTTTACATGTGTGTGCTGAGAATGTGGGGGAGGCTTGTGAAGGGGGATTCGGTGAGCGTCGGTTTCCAGCTCAAAGAAGGGGATCGATCAGGGGGTTATGCTTTTTGTTGTCACAACTCGACTTTTGTACGTCAGACTTTACGCCCAAGTAGGGTTCAAACTGCTCGCATCCTTCAACGGCATCACCGCCTCTGTCTCGGCCTTGCCCGAGGAGGCGCTTCGGCGAGCCGTGCCAGCAGTGTTGGGCTGCGTCCAACGTGCAGAAGACGCCAAGTCGTGAGGCACCCAGTTGCGAGCCTCGTCGATCGAGGCTTGCCAGGCCGCCACATCGGGATGGGCGTAGACGAGGAAGAGCTCGGATTCGACAAAGTCGTGACCTGGGGAAGAGGCGGTAGCCGAGACGTTGCTGTGACGGACGGTCTGGACGCGTAGCTCCCAGTGGGCGGCGTCGGAGCCGACGATTGTGGTTTGGCGGTCGCCGCTGGTGATTGGGTTTGGGGGGCCGCTGGTAACGACGTTGAGTGTGGGTGGTTGAGCTCCGGTGTCAGAAGCAACGAGTCGCAAAGCGTCGAGAAGGACGGAAATCCGGCCAGCGCAAGCGGCTCGAACTTCGTCATTGCTCCAAACATCCCACAGCTTGGCGACCGCTTCTTTGCCAATGCCGGCTTCGGAGGAGGCGCCGTCGTCGCCATGCCACTGCGCATAGACGTAGAGCTGGCGCTGCTTTTCCACCACAGTGGTAAGAATGTCGTCGACGGGCAGAGGCACTGCAGTCTGGATCTTGCGCTTGCCTGCTTCCGTCACTTGCCGGGCGGGAAGCGAACACTCGTAACGATGGCTCCAGACCAGCTGATGACCTGTAAAGGGTGTGGGTGGAGCGCTGCCAACAGAATCGGTGGTGGCGGCCGAATCGGTTGCAGGTGCAAGCGTCGCTAGCATGGGCGTCTGAGGTGCAGGACTGCTGAGGAAAGGCAAGTTTTCGGTGCGTCGACTGCGTGCACGTCGACCGCATCTACCACGTTCGTCTCCGTCCTCTTCATTTTCATCCCCGTCGCGGCTGATTGCTTCATCGAAAATGTCGTGCACTCGAGTCTCGACGGGTGGCTTGGGCACTGAGCGCGTCTGCAAGAAACGGTCCGAGAAAGGATGCGAGGAGCCGCCGTGAGTCGGGTCGTGACTCTGTTGATGACGTCCTGCGGCGATGGTGCCTGCAGAGTGTCGAACAAAATAAGCGCCCTGTGTTGCGTAGCGAAGCCTCTCGTCAGCTTTGGAGGTGGTACGAGGGCGTGCAGCCTTCCAGACCTTGGCACCTTGCTCCGGGGGAATGGGCGGGTCCATCTGATCCTTGGGGACTCGGTAGATGCCAGACCCGATCCCTTGGATATGCACCTGGTAGCCATAGTCGTCGGCAATGGTCTCACACCAAGCCTTGAACTCGTCGGGCGTGAACTCGAACTTGTGATCCTCATGTCGGAAGACGCGGTCGGTACGTCCAGTGGGATCGGGGAATCCAGGACGAGTGGTGAGGTCCTGACCGAAGTTGTCGTTGAAGCAGTAGTTGGGGGTGGTGACGAGAACGATGCGGGGACGATACTTGCCGAAAATGGTGGGAGCGAATTGTTGCAGGGCAGCCTCGTCGAGATGCTCAATGATCTCGGTAGCAACAAAAGCATCGTAGTCGTCAAGCGTTTCGTTCTCGGTCTCGACGGGACCATGGAAGAGACGAACATCGAGCGACTTCCAGCGAGGACGGTTCCTGGCTAGGGCGAGGCCATGAAGCGAGAGACTCGATTTGGCATTGTCGAGCACCTTGCGTTCGACGTCGATGCCGATGAGGCGGGAAAGGACGATATCGTTGGGGCTGTAGATCCAGTGGCGGGAAGAGAGGAGAGCCTCGTTGGCGGGATCGTCTGCTGCTGCGTGGTTGTCGTCGCCAGCAGCTTTGTCGGGGAGGGCGAGAGCGGGGAAGCGATGGATGGGGAACTGATCGAGCTGAAAAGCGGGTTGCATGAGTGCAGAAAGCAGCACACCATTGGAGCAACCAACGTCAACAACCGAGTCGGATCGCTCCTGCCTAAGCTTGCCGAGCACCCACGACTGTCTCTGCAGCCACAGAGGCGGATCAAAGTAGATTTTGGCGACCATGGCGAGGTATTGGACGAATCCGATCGACGTTGACCACCGTGAGAAAGATTGCGATGCTGCAGGAAGCACACGGAAGAAGCGACAGAGATTGAGAGTGCCGGCCGAGGCCGCCTTAGTGATGGCACTCGCAAGATGTGATCAAGTGCGGAGCACCAAGGGCTTGGTGTCGGAACGACGCCGACGAATGTGCAGTATTGGCCAGCAGCGAGATGACAGGGTGCGGAGCAAGCACAAGGGCGACAGCTTGTCTCGGCGTGCGGGCGACGATGGAGACAGCGGAAGGAAGCGAGGTACTTATGTTGGCTATGGAAGGACAAGGAAGCTTCGCTACAACACACGATTCCTCGCACCGCTGTCAACTGCGTCCAGAAGATATGCGCAGCAAGAAGAGTCAAGAGGTGTTGACGTGGCTTCGAAAAGGAGCGCAGGCGGAAAGGGATAAGGTGCTGCGGAACCAATGTCGAGGAGGGTTGGTGGCGGGAAGACAGGAGTGACAGGAACAAGAGGCGCACACGAAAGAATTCTTCTCTTAGCCATCATCGGCTTTTTCGCATCCCGCCCACTCAACGCACCGTCATCACAGTTGGGAAGGCGCACGCATTGACAACGTCACTCTCAGAGGTCACAACTGAAAAAGCTGGATATTGGTCATGAACGAGTTGTTGATCCTGTGACTGTAGAAAACAAGGTTTAGCTTAGAGTCCAAAGTGGGGCTTGCATTTTGCAACAACGAGCAGCGGCAAAGAGAAACAAAACAAAAATGAGCACATGAGTCTAGTCCATGCTGGCGACACTGAACTGCATCTGTCGACACTCTACAACCTATCCTTGCAGCAGAACGGCGGCGCGGGCGAATCACAAGACCGGAAGGCAGCCAAGTCATCATTAAAGAGTGACTTGACACTGCCGTAACGAGTTGAGCGCGGCGGCATGGTTCTTCCATCTCCGACCAATGGGGAAAAATGTGGGGTTGACCTGCTCAGCTGATTTGCATTTTCCGGTATCCCTTCCCTTTGGTTTTGAGTCTCGCTTGCTTACAACGGGCGGCTGGGCAAGCTGACAGGTGAGCAACCAGTCAAAGCGGGGCATCAAGTTCCACGCACCAAAACACAAGCACAATCGCGCACAGAGAGCGCAAAAATCGAAACGAGAAGAAACTGCCCTTGCTTTGGTGGTTCGCTTGGAGAGGAAGTTTTGGAAGATCCCAGCAAAAGCGCAAAAGAAAAAACTGGGGAAACTCACGGACAAATTCTCGCCTAAGAAGTTGCGACGCGAAGCGTCTGGAAGGAAAGGGGGGAAAGAGGGAGAGAGAGAGAGAGAGAGAGAGAGAGAGAGAGAGAGAGAGAGAGAGTGTGTGTGTGTGTGTGTGTGTGTGCGTGTGTTGGGTGAAGTGGAAGGTGGCGTTGCCAAAGAGCGGAGTACGAACAGCGAACCGCACAGTGCAGTGTAGTGCAATGGCCAGTCGCAACTGGTTGAGGAGTGTGTGTTGCGTTTTGACATGGCGCCACGGATTAAGTCGAATGGCGCGAGAGAGGAAGAAGTCAACTCGACCCTAGATTCTTTGATGTTTGGCTTTTGGCGGTGTGGAACAGATGCGATGAGATGAGATGATAGGAGCGCATAAAATGGCAATATATGGTGATCAAGCTGTGGCGTGGCACAATCGATGTTCGACTCGCTATGATGGTTGACGGTCGACTGCGTTGATTATTCTGGCACGACGCTACCTATATGACAACAGACGCTCTTCTGAGCCAGGAGCCTGAACAAGCTCAAGGTATCGTGAGCAGAAGTCGAGCGACCTCTTTGATCGCCAGTCTAATACTGTAGTCTCGAGCTCAGGCTCAAGCTCAAGCTCTCACTCTCAAGTTGCCTTATCAGACTCACACTCGCACAAGCCTGTCGAAGCACACTGTCTCCTAGACTTGCAAAAGCTCCTTAGCAAATGCATTCTAGCGATCTCGCCAAATGGTGATCTCGCTTGTGCCTCGTCCAGCAGGTTGGAAAAGGCAAAACACGTTCAAAAGTCGCTTAACGAGTCCGGACAGGCGCGCCCGCCTTTCTCCGTCTCTTGGCGCCAGAGCGCAAGGCATCTAATAAATGTCGCAAGATTCTCATGGTGGGCCGAACATCTCTGAGAGAGTCTTCCGACACAGCAATCGGCCTGATCAAAGAGATGCCATTTGCATGCTCTCTTTCCATTTCGTCGTAGGTCATCCGACTCAGAAGGAAGCTCAGAATAATTTGAAGGACGTGCCGCGATCCGGTGCCACGGAAGGTCGGAATCGAAGTCGATCCAGCAGAGAATTGCTCCGACGATCCACCGAAACAACCAATAATGTCAGCCCTCTCCGATGCACATTCCCCCACACCCAGTCAAAGGAAACGTGAGTGGGTTCCAAGCATGCTTGTTTGTTCCAACTGCACATACTGAACAGCCAACCAGCATACACGTTCAGTGGTGTGGTGTCATTGCAGCACGATCACTGCGCCATTTGGCCGTGACCTGACGGAGCCTCAGGCAGCAAAGGCATCGCGCCATGGGCGACCAATCGGAGAAGCCTCTTCTAACCGCCACTGATGCATGCATGGCTTGCACTCCCGAGATCACCGGTCACACAAACACGACGGACCGGTCAATCCGGATCTGTCGGATGCAAGGTGATCGACCGTCCAAAGCAGCGGCAAGATCTGGCTTAGTAGAACAATCAAGACGGAACTGATAGAGTTCGCCCTTTGGTCCGTCGATCCGATAAAATGACATATCCTCCTGTTTGCCGCCATCTGAGACCAATCTATCGTCTTGGTTCTCGTCGTGTCTACAAAAAGGCAACAGCAAAAGCCGGCATATCGGCTCTTTCGATCATGGAAGCTTGGCTGGCCTTCTGCACTGGAACAAGCCAATCCTTTGAGGCCGTAGCTACAGTATCGGATAAATTGAGAGAAGCATGTCCCTGACAGTTCCCCCGCACAGCGCTATATGTTCTCATGCCAAGATCTTTACAAATCCTACTTTGACCGATTCCCCGCTCCGCACAAGAGCAGGCTGCGGTACGGTCGACTGAGGGCCGTTCGGAGATCTGCGAAGAGCGCCTTGAGTAGGTCCTGTACTGTACGTACTGTACTGTGCAGTACTTTTGGAAATTCAGACAAAAGGCCAGAGTGCGAAAAGAAATGGATTGCCGCGAAGCGCTGAGAAGTCGAAATTTCGCAAGGGAACAATACAGAAGGAAGTTTTTCTTTCTTTTGTCTCTTTGCCGAGGTCTCAAAAGTCGGGTGCGAGGTCAGTCGACCTGTCCATCTCCCCCTGCAGCTGCAGCTCCGTCACGCGCTGACACTTCGGTCCAAGTCAAGGGGAATTCGGGAGGGAAAGAGAAAGAGACAAGAGAAGAGGAAGAGCGACCACACCCCAGGTTCGATGTACTATACGTTATTCTTTTCAAATCGAAATTATCCTTGCCCCGACTGCGGCAATTGCCACGGCGGCTACGCACTTGTCGATGCGACATGCATGGCCGACGCTCACCCTTTGACCCCGCTTTCGCTCAAGTGACACCGCGGGAGACTTCTGTTTTTGGACCGCTTCTGGACTCCCAACACTCTGCCTAGAACAGAGACGTCAGCTGCAGTGCTTTGCATTCTGCTGCTGACTGCATGTGTGGGTGTGTAAGGGTGGCTTTGAAAGATTCAGTTCGGACGCGGGGTCGCAGCAATGTGATTGGCTGGAATCACTCCGCTGATACTGGAATAGCCGCACTGGCAGCCCAGTCACGCCAAATCTTGTTATCCATTGCCAATCCTCGACCAGTTCCTCGTTGCGGAAACTTCAATGAAAGTAGCTGGCCAGATGTTGAAGGGCAGACCGGTGACAGCGACGGCAAGTTCGATGGTATAGTCGTTTGAAGTGATCAGGCGGTCTCGCGAATCCGAATCACCGTGCTCCGCGGCAATGAGAAGAGAGATTCCTGAATGGGCAGCAGCACGCAATCCTGTAAATTCAACTCGTCCTCGCCCCTTCCACACGATCGATCCCTTTTAGAACGCGCCCGCCACCTGCACCTCGTCTCCTACCTTTCACTTTGCGTATACGCTTAAAGCCCAAAGTCAAGCCTCCTCAAGTAGGCTTGTGCGAGTAGCAAGGAGACAAGACAACGTCTCAAGACGACGTCGCTGTCGGTCAGCAAAGACCCCGTCTCGAGACCACGGCAGAAAGAAAGCACAAGAAATTGCAAGAAGGAAAGTAAAAAAAGCAAGCCACACTCACGGAAGCGCGCCTACATTGGTTTGAGATCTCTCGGGCCGTCCAAATTGCGGCCTCCAAGGCCGACTTCACTGTTGGTTCGGTGTGGCCGACTCTGACTGGCTGCTGCCCACGGCTTTTCTCTCAAAAGGGACAGACACCCTTGTCTGGGGCCCTGTCTTCTGATTGCGAGTCTTGCCTCTCTCTCTCCTCTGTTATTTCCGCTGCGCTCACACCATCAGCGTCGGATCATCGCCCGCCCATCCTCCAATCAGAAGAACAAAAGAAAAAAGTGAGCGAGAGAGCGAGAAAGTGAGCCTTTCCAAAAATTTCCCCTGCAGCAGTCCGCCAAAAAAAAAGTTAACGACAGCTTGCCCGCGTGTGCAGGCACTGCACTCTCGCCCTCTCTTCTCCTGCTGCTCTTCTGCCTCGAGACTTTTTTTGTTTTGGCGTTGCACCATCACGCTCGCAGTTCAAGAACAAAAAAAAAAAAAAGTCCACGCACACCTCACCTCAAGCGTGCCTTATGGCTCTGGTTCCTATCCTCGTCGTCACCATCACCATCACTACCCTTCACATCATCATTCCAATTACGACGTTCTTCTCTCTGATTCCATCCTCAAGCTTCACTCTTTTCGCCTAGTTCAACTTTTCGACACTGTCTTTCACCTGCCGCCGTGCTTGACTCTCGTCTCGGTCGCTTCTACGATCCTTATTGGTCTCTAACCCTCCATTTGTTGGCATTCGTGTACCAAAGTGTACAAAAAACAGCTCTTTGGAGGTCTCTCAACCTCCGAATTCATCTGTGCCTGGCACTCGACTCCGCGGTGAATCTCTTTCGAACACGATCGTCTCGTGCAGGTAGCTAGCTCCTTCGCAAGCATCTCACCCTACTTGGACTTCGAACGCTTTTGGGTATTCCCTCCGGCTTTCAACTGCTCCCTGCCTCATCTTGGTGATCAGGGTAGCTCAATATACTCACGACGGAGTCTGGTCAACCTCCTGTATCCTATTAAATCACCCACCTCAATCAGCGGCATTCAGCTTTGCCAGTAGCGCCCTTGCACTACTGGTAACTTTATTCAGCACGGTTTCGTCGCCTTTGACTTCGTAGCCATTCACGCAGCCGTTCACGTCGACTTATTCGCCCCTTTCTCTTCAACGCCCTCAACCTTTTCGTCCTCTCCTTCGCTGCTCGACGTGAGTTTCTTCTTTTCTTTCTCTCTTGCTCGGTTTTTCTTTTTCGCTTTCTACAACCGTACATCTTCGTGGCGCTGTTCTTGGTGCTGTATGCAAGACACCAAGTCGGTCTTTGGTCCCCTCCCGGCTCTGCTTGCTTGATAGTCACGTTAACGACGCCAGCAGCGGAAAGCACCTCGTCAGCGTTTGGACGAGCCATTTGCCATCACCCGAACGGAGCTTCATCCTTCGAGCCTTCTCACGTCTTGACTCGCTCCTTCGACCACTGTGCAGATCGCTCTCGTCCAAGCCGGCGCGCCGTGCAATGACACGCTACCATCGCCATTCTGGCCAGACGTTTCTCAGAGCTTTCCCAGCCTAACCTCTCCCTTCCTTCCTCTTCTATTTGCAATCTTCTCTTTTCCTTTTTATCGATATCCGATTGGTCTCTCGCCCTCACCTTCTTTCGACCATACGATTTGCCCCCGACCCCCGATCGCGATCGCTCTACCGCCACACACCCTCATTGTCACACGACGCAGCCCGCAACGACATCGAAGCATAACGTATGAGCTTCTCCAACTCTGCCGCCAGCCGATACACTGAAAGCAGCGGAAGCTCCACAACCGTAAGTTTGCTCCGATGCATCGCCGGCAATTTGCAACACTCTCGTTCTCATGAGCTGACCAACGGCTGTCCTTGCTCTTCCTCACAAACGCACCAGACCTACACCGTCGCCAATCGCGTTCGTCGAGCTTACAACGAGCCTTCGCAAACCATGACCATGACCATGCCATTGGCCGGCCTTTCGCCGCCTTCGAAAGGCTTCTTTGCCCCCTCTTCCATGCCCAACGCAAGGAGCGACGCCTCGTCCAACGGTGGTCTCTCCTCTGCCGTTCCAAGTCGTGGTCGCCGAAGGGAATCCATCACAGGTCAGATGCGTCGAAAAGCCACCGATACAGCTTCAGCTGCCGGCGCTGGTGGTGCCTCTGGTCTGTCCATGAGCCGTGCTGCTGCAAGTGGTCCGGGCTCACCCACCGGACGCGCGATCCCCATGATGGCTCGCTCGCCTCGCATGGGTGTTGCCGAGATGGGTGGCCTCTCGACTTCTTTCGGCGCTGCCGCGGAAGCCCTCTCGTTATCTTCATCCATCACGTCCAACTCGACCGTAGCACCCGGCTCCTTGCAGGCACGAAGCAGTGCGCAAACCATCCAGAACGACGGCCGTTCGCAGGGTCACTCGCATCTGGGCGTCGAATGCTTTGGCCCTTCCAGCCTGGATAGCACGATGCCCATGCCAAGTCCCGGACTGATCACCTCGAACCCAGAAAAGCGTGATCGCCGTGCCTCGGTCAGCTCTACCGGCACTGTGGGCGACGACGACGACATCAAGGGCGGCAAGCACGAGCAGCTGCACCGTTGCGAGAGCTGTGCAAAGGTGTACCGTCATCCAAGCTGTCTGATCAAGCACCGCTGGGAACATACGGTCTACTGGAAGGAAGCCTCCAAGTTCCTGATGAGCAAGCACCAACAAGTGCAACTGCTCGAAGCGGCTGCCATCTTGGTGGGCATGGACGCCAACCAAGGCTCGCTACCGGAAGAAAAGGCCCTGTGGCCCGCTGCGGTGAGCCCTCCGTCGTCTGGCTTGCTCGGATCTGAACAGATCAACTTTGAGACCTTGATGGCCTCGAAACGACGAAACACGATCACGAGCAACGCCAGCAGTGGCAGCCCGGCTCGTCGACCGACGCCTTCGCTGGTTCCCAACGACAGCAGCGACGGCAGTACCACGAGCACGTACGACCCATCGATGCGCAGTGCCACCATGAGCCCTCTTGCAGGACTTGGCAACATGCGTCTCACGGAGGGCGATCGCAAGCACCGCGACGTGGGCCGTTACCGATTGGATGACAGCGCCAGTGCGAGTGGCAGCGGTAGCGACCGTGCTGATCGTTCGGGATCTGCCGACATGGACGACGACGAAGATGTGGACGACGAGGCACGCGCGGATGATGGCGAAGAGCGGTACGGTGCCGACGCTGGTGGCGACGTGATGGCCCACATGGAGATGGACGATGTCAATTAGCGGGGCAGAGTCAGCTCTCATGCTTCACATGTGCTTTGCTTTTTTGCGTAGCCAACATCGATGCTCTCTGTCGTCACTACCACCAACTTCTGATTATAACCAACTCAGAACTAAGCCTCCTCCTCCTCCTCCCCCCCTCCTCCTCCTACTCCTCCTCTCAGCTGTCGATTGGGTCAGCTGCAGACTCTTATTTTTTTCTATTTTCCGTTGTTCCGCTTTCTACCTATCCTGATCTTTGGTCGCCACTGCCTTTCTCGGTCTGCACGTTCGAGAATGTATTAACATCTGTCACTTGAAAACAAAACAATTTTAACATGTTGATCAAGGTAGAGCTCTAGAGTGGGTGGACGATTGCTCGTTGCGATTGAGGGTCCGCCTCATGGAGCGTGCTGAGCTGACCATTGCGTTTCGCTGCGATGCGACGGCGAATGAAAGATGACACGATGTGAAAGGGTCTTGAAATGAAACATCTTGAGTTGCGGCGCTATCCGGTGGGAAGCCAGAGCGACGGCTGACGGAACACCGGCTCGATCTGCATAGCCGTCTTTGGGGAGGTGTTAGTCACAGCGGGACGAGAGCGATATTGGGCCGACTCGGAAGCGCGCACGCCCAAGCTGAGATCGAAATCGGGGGCTTGTTTGTGAGTGAGCTGCTGACGGCTGTGTTGTAAAATTGCGGGTTTTGCTTGTGAAAAGGGCAGCTGATCGCTTCTTTGGGGGGTTTGCCACATAGACCGCAAGACCCACGAATTTGGAAAAGTGACTCTATTGGTGGTAACCTCTGTTTTTCCACTACAACGCGCTTGTTCACTGGCGGTGACAACCACTGCCCCACAAGCAACGACAGAAGGCGCCGCCCAGCGAGCTCGTCTATCGCTGCAGATGATGATATCGATTCCGTTACAACGAGTTTGGAGGCTTGCAAGGTACGAAACGTCTCTTATGATGTAGCGAAACAAGTCAGAGTCCGCGACGTCACACGTTCCGTCTCCGTCGGCCAAGAATGACATCGTCGCATGGAAGGTTCAGGCACCGGGGAAAACCCCCTCACCCACTCTGGCTTGCTACGTCAAACCACAAAGCTCGGCTGCAAACAAAGAGGAAAGAATAAAACGGACGGACGGAGAAGCGATTGTTTGTTAGGCGAAGTGAGGAGTGCGCCCGAGCGGGTTTGACGAGAGACGGAGGAGAAAATACTCTTTACAGCTCCGATAATGTACTCTGAGCTGTGAGTAGATCACGCTGCATTCGTTCCTTGGGTTATCGGCACACCAACTAGCGAATTGGGCAAGACAGCGAACCATGTTGCAGGAGCCGAGCAGAGAGAGAGAGAGGGTTGGGCGTCAGTTTAGTTATGCGCGTTCTATGCTTAGCCGAGGTTGCAGCTGGGCTTTGTCGAGACAAAAGAGGTGAATTCTTAGAGCATCTTGTTGTCGGTCAATTGTGAATTGTTGCCACCTCGTTTGGTGTTTCTGTTTGGGGTGCTTGTCTGAGTTCAGACGCCGTGTTGCAGTTCAAGTCGAGTTCAAACAGGATTCAGAAAAGGGTCTAAGACAATCGGGAGAGCCAGCTGGAAGGAGGGTGCATTTCACATTCAAAATCAATCCTTCTTCCCCTCTCCCTTTCTCTCTCTATTCTCTCTCACTCTCTCTCTCTTTCGCCTCGGCCGGCCCCGCATTTTTTCACATTGCAAGAATGGTGCCCCACAAGAGATTAAAGCAGCGGTTTGACGAGACGAGATCCCGGCCCTTTTCGTATTGAATTGTAGAAACGGTCTGTTGTGTTCTCGCCGAGTCTGTTCCGCCATTCGGAACGGGAGAACCATGACCGACACCCGTTGCTATGGCTCTCTAGCATTGAGTTTTGAAGAGGAAAGACATTTTTGGAGACCATGCATCTCTAGCGCCAAAACCCTCGATATTCTCGCTCACTAAGGTCTAGGGCCCCACTTTGGCTGTTCCGGCTTTCTTGTCCGTTTGCAAAGAAGCGCTAGGTCGATCATTAGCAAGTGCAACTTGACGCCGCCGAATGATATCGTCCCATGAGCTTGGTCCTTACGGCAGCAAGCGATGAATATCTCTGCATCGCAACTTCTTCTTTGCCACCCTTGAAGGAAAATTCTCGAGCGTTACTGGTCGATAACGCTCCCAAACATTCTGAGACAAGTCCGTTGTCTCTGGTTTTGCGACACATCCGACGACGGTCTTTCGAAGATCAAAATGAACGTAAGACAGTGTGATGTGGCATCAACCGACACAATAAATTTACAATTTTTCTGTAGAATAAAATATATAGAAAAAGAGAGACAGCTGCACGAGCGATAACTGCTGCACACTGCTCTCGTGCCTTTTTGACACCAAATGGAGGCACGATTTCAGTGTGTGTCTTGAACATGTTGAGATGCATTCGACTTGGACTTTCAACAGCCAAACGAGGCCTAACCTCCACGCTGCCCGCCCATTCCGCGGTCCCTTTCTTGCGTGTGGAGCCGCTTTCTTTCTCTCTCTCTCTCTCTCTCTCTCTCTCAGTGCCCAATCACCATCCAGGCAGAAAAATGCTTTTTCGATTCGGTTTCCCCATACTCGCTCTGCGTTGTCCGGTTGACTCTTACTGGGTTGATACTGTGGTTGTCGTGCCATCGGGAAGAGGCTCGAGCGCTTCTGCTGCTGCTGTGGCTGCTGCTCTTTGAATTCACTCTCCGTCCTGTTCGCTCGCTGCGAGACTGTATGCCTCATCACCTCACCTACTCCGCCCTGGCCTTTGCGCATCACACTGCAGCTGCATCGCAGCCTTTTCCACTTTTTTTTTTTTTGGATTGTTCTTACTGTAGCTCTGCAGAGAAAACCAACGTCGTCTCGTCTCGCCTCTGTCTGTGTCTCTCCGCTCGCTAGCTCCTCTTGCATCTCGTTCGGAGGCTCTCTCCAACCGCTTTGCCCCGCTCGATCCAATATAATGCCAGCTTAGACATCGACATTATCCTGTTTCGATCCTCTCCTCCATCTTTCGAGCTTTCTTCAAGCTATCAGTTCACCTCTTTCTCTTTCTTCTCCTCCTCCTTTCCACTTGGAGAAGAGCCTCTTCACCATCTCTATTCGTCACAGCTTTCAGTGCTTTTGTCTGATACCCGTGCTTGAAGTCCTCCCCTCTTTCATCTGCTTCTGCTACAAACTTGGGCAGATTTTTCCGTCACTGGCGGCATCCTTTTTCGCCTCCTGCCTCCTCTCTGGTCTGCTATCCGCTTCGGACGAATAGCAGCCTTTTTTCGCGGTTCCACGCCTGTAGAAGCGGCTCTTCCCACCACTTCTGTAGCCAAGACTGCGGTATTCCGGCTTTCGCAGCTTTTTCTACCTTCCAGCAGCTGTATTCGTTCGACAACGGTCGTTCCAGCTGTATCAGCAGCGCGAATCGCAACAGCAGCAGCAGCGTCAAATCGTCTCTGCTCAAGACTCCTTTTCTCTTCCATCCCGCTTCCCTTCTTCCCACATCGGTGCAGCCTCGCGCTCCGACTCGACTCCTGCCAACATGTCTGCCATCACAAACGATCTCGGCGAGGAGATCCTCCCAGCTTACAAGGGTAAGTCTCTTTTCCTTTCCGTCTGTCAGTGTGACACGCGCGCGAGCGTGACGCACAGAGCTGCCATCCAGCAGCGCATTGCGACTCTGCCCTCGCGGCTGCATCGATGATGCGCTCTCAGGTCGACTCCTGTCGAGACTTTGCGTCTGCTTACAGCTCGTTGATAGCTGCGCGGCTCCCTGAGCTCGATAGAGCTCGCAGCTTACTCTTGCCAACGTCGACAGCTGTCGGATCCACATTGAACCTCAGAATGACGACTCAAACCATCTAACCATAACCTTATCTTGATTGTTTCGCCAATTTACAGGGAACCTTTCCGATTCTCAGCAGAGGGACCTCCGCGAGATGTGGAGGCGCATGTTCGAGCTCTATGAGAGGAACACGGAAACCTCGGAACGCATCATGAAGCAGGGCGGCCCCAGCAAGATGGGGAAGAAGAAGGACTTCGCTGCTCCCAAGAACGAAAAGGACGCCGGAAAGGACATCCCCAAGGATGACAAGGCCAAGGAAGAGGCCAAGAAGGCCGAGGAGCTCAAGGAGATGAACGAATTCATCGACACCTACGGTGGACCCATCCTCGCACAAACCATGTGGGAGTTTACAAAGATGGACCACCCCGACGTTTCGCTCCTCCGCTTCCTCCGTGCCCGAAAGTGGGACATTGACCGTGCCCTTGCCATGTTGGCCGCCGCCTGCAAGTTCCGTCTCGAAAAGGACGTTCCCGGCATCATCTTCCAGGGTGAAGACGGCCTTAAGGATGTCCCCGGTTTCATGAACCAAATGCGACGAGGTATCTCATACATCAAGGGTAACACCGACAAGATGGAGAACCCCATCTACTTTATCCACGTCGCCCGTCACCTCACCAGCGCACAAAAGCACGAGGTCCTCCAGGACTACGTCTTGCTTGCCATGGAAAATGCCCGTCTCCTCACCACTCCGCCCTACGAGAAGGCCGTCGTCGTCTTTGACATGGCTGGTTTCGGTCTCAAAAACATGGACTGGCAGTGTGTCCTCTTCCTCGTCAAGTGTCTCGAAGCCTACTATCCCGAATCGCTCCAGCGTATCTACGTCCACGGCGCCCCTTGGATCTTCAAGGGTATCTGGCAGGTCTTGCAACCCATGCTGGACCCCGTCGTGCGTGACAAGATCAAGTTCTCCAGCAAGGCCAAGGATCTCGAAGAGCTCATCCCCCCTTCCAAGGTCCGTAAAGGTATGGGCGGTACCATGGACTGGGACTGGGACTACATCGAGCCCCAGGCTGGCGAGAACGATATCATGAAGGACACCAAGTCGCGTGCCAAGATCGAGGCAGAGATGAAGGAGCTCACCGACAAGTTTGAGAACATCACCCGCGAATGGATGGAGAACACCTCGACCGACGACGACGATCCGGATCTCGCGCTCCGCCGAGAGATTCTGGCAAAACAGATCCGTCTCAAGAACTACCAGCTTCAGCCTTTTGTCCGTGCCAAGAACATCTACCAGCGATCCGGCATCATGACCATGGACGGCACCGTCACCTGGGAATACCCGCAGACCAACGGCAAGTCCATCACACAGGTGGTCAACAACCGTCACAACTACGGTTCGCTCATCAAGTGGCTCCAGGACCACAACGCCGACACTCTCGAGGACTCGTATGGTCACAAAAAGCTCGCCGAGATCTGCACCGACGGCACCATCAAGAAGTCGTACGGCGGCGGCAAGGGTGGCAGCAGCAAGGCAGCGAAGTCGAGCGACGCTGCCTCTGCCAAATCTGGCGGCAAGAAGTCGTCCAAGACGGGCGAAGCAGCTGCTGCCGGTGGTGCTGCTGCTGGCGCCGGCGCTGCTGCTGCGGGTTCTCTGGGTCTCAAGAAGTCCAAGAGCAAGAGCAAGAAGCAGCCCGAACCCGAGCCAGAGCCTGAATCCGAAGAAGAGTCCGACGAGGATGGCTTCCAGGACCCCGAGTCTGAGCCCGAGCCTGAACCTGCTCCGCGTGTCAAGCGTCCCACCAAGAACCTCGCTCGTCAGCCTAGCAAGAAGGCGGTCGAGCCCGAACCCGAGCCTGAGCACGATGTTGAACCCCAACATGCCGAGCAGCAGCCTCAGACCTACACTGGTGCCGCCGTCGGTGCTGTTGCTGGTGTTGCTGCCGGTGTCGGCGGCGCTGCCGCTGCTGGTCTCAGCTACCTGCGTGGCAGCAATAAGAATGGCAGTGCAGCCAACGGGAACGGAAACGGCCATGCTCGCGGTGCTCAGAACTACCACGACCAGGAGGAACTCGACGAGGAGGACGAGGACGAAGAGGACCACGGTGTCGCCCGACCTGGCCAGCGCCAGCCCCCTCGCACCGTCGACCGTTACCCCGACGAGGAGGAGGACTTTGACGAGGACGCCAGCCCGGATGACGACCAGATGTCGGCTTACTCGGACGAGTCTATCACCCCCGAGACGGCTGTGCGTCCCGACTACATGAACTCCAAGATCAGCGCCTCGGACTGTCGCATCGACGACAACGACTGCCGTGAGGACCTCGCCACTGTGCGCGAGGCCATGGCTCTCTTCCTCAACTCGCGCATGCGCGAGGCCGAGGAACTCTGCATGGAGGGTGCCGGCACTCGTCTGTACAAGGCCGAGGGTATGGCCCTCATCAACTCGGTCAAGTCGGTCATGACGTTTGAGCCTGCCGATTTCGAGATCGCCATCATGTGCTGCCAGCACTCGATGAAGATCGCCAGTTTCCTGCGTAAGAAGCAGGGCGCCATCGGTAAGCTCATCAGCGGCAAGAAGTCGGGCTTCCGCAGCATGAGCCTGGTTCAGCTTCACGCCGAGCTCGTGTTTGCTGAGTCGCAGCTGCTCAAATCGGTGCTCGGTATCTTCTACTCGGGCGACAGCATCGGCTTTGTCAAGCAGGCTCTCGGCTTGCGATCCGCTTACTTCCTGGTGCGCGAGCTGTTCAAGTTTGTCGAGTCGGTCGATGCCGAAGCTGAGGAGGCCGAGGTGTCGGGCAGGCGTACCGACGTGATCCACCTCGACCAGGACTTCCGATCCGGTGTCTACCTCGGCAACGCCGTCTGCTCGCTCGTGCTCTCGATGCTTCCCAAAAACACGCTCAAGATCATGGAGGGCTTCGGTTTCGTCGGTGACCGCAAGTTTTCGCTGGATCTGCTGAACCGTTCTGGTGGTTGGAGCAAGAGCAAGCCTCTGCCTACCATTTCGGCGGACGAGGAGGGTGTGCGAAGACCGCTGTGCGACATTATCACGCTCATGTATCACCTGTGGATCTCGAGCTACATTCCTGTCACGGAGCTCGACTTTGAGTTTGCCGACAAGGTGCTCTCGTGGAACCTGGTGCGTTTCCCCAACGGCATCTTCTACCTCTTCTGGTCGGCGCGCCTGTACGCGGCCCAGGCTCTGCCCGAGAAGGCGATCGAGTACTACCGCAACGCCATCGAGTCGCAGCGTGAGTTCAAGCAGCTGCACCACCTGTGCTTCTGGGATCTGTCGCTCACGTACCTGTGCACGTGCGACTTTGCGCGTGCGTACGAGTGCTACGATGTGCTTTCGCGCGAGTCCAATTGGTCCAAGGCGATCTACCAGTACGCCAAGGCGGTGATGCTCTACGAGACGGGCATGGATGACCGAGCCAAGAGCGCTACGATCATGCGTACGGTTGGCAAGCTCACCAAGAAGGTGGCGGGTCGTCAGATTCCGTTTGAACGCTTTGTGGCGCTCAAGGCCAAGAAGTACATTGCGCAGCAGAACCGTCTGCCGTTGCCCGGTCTCGAGTTTTCGTACCTGTGGCACTGTATCGGCCAGACGCCCGTGTTCCTGCTGGTGGAGAACACGCTGACGCGCATCGACGAGTTTATCGACGAGCTCGAGTCGTACCACAACCCCAAGTCGTACGGCACGGGTGAAAACGAGTACTGGTCGTCGTACTGTCTTGCCTTTTTCCTGCGCGGTGTAGCGCTTCGCTTTGTCGCCTACCCCGAGCCGCAGACGTTGGTGCGTCTGCCTGCCGATGACACGGTGGGTCCGATCGAGGAGATCCAAGCCGACGCGGTGCAGTCGTTCAACAAGGTGTTTGAGCACGGACAGAAGCTCGACGAGGTGGACCGCTACCTGGTCTACTTTGCACACTACGAGCTGGGTCGCCTGCGTAGCTGCATGGGCCAGGACGAGGCGGCCAAGACCGAGTTCCGCAAGGTCCTGTCGGGTAAGCCGCTCGAGGCGAAAGGCAAAGGACTCATCGGTGGCGGTAGCAAGGCCAACTACCTGCTGAGCAACATGTGTCAGGTTCGTGCCCACGCCGCCATGGAGACGATGCGCATCCAAAAGTCGAGATCGCGCGCTTCGTTCTTCCACGGCGCCGAAGGGTCGTTGGCCAGTCAGAGCATCGCTAGCAAGTCGACCCGCTCCAACTCGCTGGCTTCGTCGTCGGCGAGCAGAAGCATGACGTCGCGCGCCACTTCCATGTCGAGCCGATCAGGCCGTGGAAGCATCAAGTCCAACACGTACGACGCCGAAGAGGCGTACACCAGGCCCAACGGTCGGGCTCGAGCCGATACGGGTCGTTCGCAGACCACGGATTATTCGCGAAGGCGATGAAAGCGTCGGTGTCGTGCAAGGATACCCCCCCTCTCATTCACTCTTTTTGATGCAAGTAAATAGCTCTCTTCCCTTTCTCGCTCTCTCTTTTTCTGGTTCCTTTTTTTGGATTCGTTCTGGATCGTGGTTTCCGCTAAAAAATGTATCGGTTTCTATATATGCTCCGTCTGGATGAAATGATATGATTTCTCTGCTTTGATTGGTTGGTGTTGCAGTTAGGGTTTGCTGTGTGTTGTGAGCTGTGGTTGGGATGGGTTTGGCTCCACCGCTGGACGTGGTATGCTCGATGGATGGGGACTCAGCGCATGGGGAGTTGATCATTGGTTATAGTTTTTGCTCGATGGTTGGTCTGCTCAACTGCCGTTGGGACGGGGTGGATCATGTGCTCAGTTGTCTAATTCTCGCAGCTGTCACTGCTTAGTTCGGGATATGAACAGCATGTCACAGCGTGGAAAGGAAAGCGAATCGGCAAATCGGGAGATTTTCTTGGGAAAAATAAAAACGTGGCGAGCAGAAAGCCAGACCACGTTTCGTCAGCACGTTTCGTTCCCCGAGTCACTCGCTTTTTTTTTCTAGCAAGTTTGAAAGAAAAAATGGCGTGCTCGTCATGTCAAATTGCGCTCTTTGCCGAACCTCTGAACGTGGGGGCCTTTCGTCACCAAAGCTTTTCTTCGCTCGTCAAGACGCAATTCCCCCATTCCCCCCCCCCCCCTCCTCAATTGGAACCGCTTCTTTTTGCTTGCTCAATCCCGCTTCTTACACATATGAGAGGTTCTGTAAGAAAGTGCACGAAAGCGATAGTGAAACCCATGTGGCGTCTGCAGACAAAGACGGCTGAGGATAGAAGGGGGCGTTGTGGGGGGCTGTCATTGCACGAGAAAGACAATTGGATAGCCGTGTGTAGGATTTCTTCGCATGGCTGATTGGCTCACCCCGTTGTTGTGTCATGTCGGTCAATTCAACGTGCGTTTCTCCTGTGCCGACGTCGCCGTTTTCCCCCCGCTCGCTTTGAGTAAAAAAAAAAAAATGGTGTGCTCGACGAGGCAGATGAGAGACTTGCACTGTCGCTCTTGAGGTGCATTGAGCTCGTCATTCCATTGTCCTCTGTGGTGTGGTTCGGAAGGATAAGGTGTGTTGGAAGAGCGCTCGTTCCAGCAGCTAAGGGGTGGTGGTCGGTGCGAGAGAGCTGTGGGTTCTGCGTGTGCTTGACGATGGATGATGTGACTTGTGGATCAGTGGTGCTTTCCGGCTGAGGAAGGGGGAGATTCGTTTATAAGCCTCTGCCTTCCCCCTCGATCCCTCGACGTATCCGTCTTCCTACCAACCTTCTTGTCAATACCCATCACCACTCACAACCATCTCCCCATCGCTCCCCTCCAAACAGTTTTTGCACCCCAGACACCGCAGAGCAACTAAAACCATGCCATCGACCTCTTCCGTCCCGCTCCCACCCTGGACGCCACCCCAGCCGACCACGGAGACCGACCTCGAGTGGGCGCCGCTGCACACGCTCGACCTCTCGCAGATCACCGGCGACGACTATACCAACGTACCCGAGTCGGTTGTCCAGTCGGTTGGCGAGGCGTTTTCGCGCGACGGTTTCATCTATGCCGAGAACCACGGGCTTTCGTGGGAACAAGTGCTGCGTCAGTTTGCTATTGGACAGTACGCCTTTCACGGCGTATCCGAGGCAGACAAGGCCAAGTACAAGGCGGATATTCTGGGTACCGGTAGCTTTGTCGGTTACAAGGAGCAAGGTCATTGGAAGTTGAACGGTGTCAAGGATCGAATTGAACAGCTCAACTTTGGATCCAAGAGCTTTACCCCGGAGGAAAGGAAGCGGTTGTTCCCTGAAAGTTTGCAGCAGCTGTTGCCCGAGATTCAAGAGTTTGCACGTTTCAACCACGGCGTGATCCTACGCAAGATTCTCTCGGTCTTGTCGCTGGTACTTAAGCTGCCGGCGGATTACCTGTGGAACCTGTCCAAGGAACCCGAAAAACGCGGACTCGACCTCCTGCGTTACGCTCTCTACCACACCCCGGACCCGTCGGACGACGACAAGCTCGGCGGCGTCCGTCTGCAGGGCCATACCGACTTCAACTCGGTGAGCATCCTCTGGAGTCAACCGATTACGTCGCTCGAGGTGCTTATGCCCGATAACCAATGGCGACTGGTCAAGCACCGCGACAATGCGCTCGTCATCAACCTGGGCGATGCGATGCACTTTATTTCCGGCGGATACCTCAAACAGACGATCCACCGCGTCGTTGCACCGCCCGCCGACCAAGCGCACTACCAACGTCTGGGCATTTTCTACTTTGCGCTCTTCAACGACCATGTTTCGCTGGAACCGCTGGAGAACGAATCCGAGGTGGTAAGGGAGGCCTATGCGCAGAAAAAGCGAATCGAAGGCGCTGGATTTTGGGACGTCGCCAAGGCCAAAGGTGAAAAAGTCCCGACAGCCGGTGGATGGGAGAGACTCAGGGTCAAGGCGTACGGTCAGCAGCATGCGAAAAAGGCCGACAACGGACATGACGTCGAAGAGATTGCAGGTCAAAAAGTGACCGGTTACAATGGCGAACGCGTCCGACCCAGACATTTCCAGCAGGCGTCGATCAAGGCCAACTAAGCCAGCCGTCAGTGCGAACCGGCAAAAAAGAGGCTTCAACCCTCTCTCTATACCCCTTTCCCCCGTTTTCTAGCATTGCATTTCAACATGGGTCTCTCTCCGTTTCGTCTAGCCCGTCTGTATCAACACCATTTGTCTTCAACACGCACATCTGTCGTCAGATTTATCTTTGCTTTGCATCCAACTGCATTTTTCCCGTTTTGCATGCGAATTATGTCTGTGCCACACGGTGCGTCATTTCGAACGTGACTTTTCAATCCGAGCGACGTAATCGAGCAATGCGAGGTGATTGCCAGGCAGCGTAGCCAGCTGCAAGCTGAGGTGAGGCAGTCGAGCTTGGCCATCCTCGTTGATGGGATCTGCTCGGATCGGCCCTGGCAAGTGCTTGGCAAAGATAGGCGAGGAGACAGCTGCGTCCCGGAACTTTTGGCGCTGGTCGGACGGCAGGGGGATAGGCATCGAGATGCAAGGCCAGTCGAGCAGGTTGAAGATTTGACACCAAATTTCGCTCTCGCCAGCGTCGTCGAGCGCGATGAAGGACGAGTTTCGAACGGGTGTACCGAGAATGTAGGTTGGGGTGATAAAGACGACGTTTTCTACTTTGGGAGCGTCATCCTTCTCGGCACCTTGATCGACCTCCTTGGCCTCGTCATCACCATCGTCCTTGTTGGCATACACACCCACCGCAGCCTGACGCAAAAACGTCTGCTTGAGCCGCTCGAGCTTCTCTCCATCGGCTTTCCACTCTTTCTTCTCTTCAGCACTAGCCGACAACCGCTGCTCGTCAAACATGGTCCTCGTGATGAGCGGATCATCGGCCAACATGGCACGGGCATCATCAAACCCTTGCTCGGTCGCATGCTCCATCCACGCTTCGCCCCACGCCTTGACGTCGACCTCGCCCAGCTCGTCGCACCGCTTAGGACGCATCAGAGCATCCTCGTTGTACTTGAGATGATCCACAAGCCACTGTACCAGCTTTGCCACTTCAGGCGAACACCGTTGGGTTGTAAAGACGATTCGAGGATTGTTGCCTAGATCTTCGGGTTCGGGGGAAGGCACGTTGCAATCGCAGAACAGGTGCACCTCTCTGGCAAACGGTTTGACGTTGGAGTACTTGTCGCCGCCGTAGAGCGCTTCTGCTACGAGTTTCAGCGTGGAACAGTCTCGGGCGACAAGACCGGCTGCGGTTGCGGGCACAGTGGTGTGCGGTAGACCGGTCATGTAGTCATTGGGCAGTGCCCAGCGGAAAGACATCGGTGGCGTGCTAGTAAACTTGTAGCCAAACAGCTCGTTCAAGCAGGCGGGTTGTCGAACCGAACCTCCCATATCGGTGCCTACGCCGAGCATGCTACCGCCCATCTTGACCAGGCTGGCTTCGCCGCCGGAACTGCCACCGACTTGAAACTCGTCTGGCTCCTCATTGTCGTCTTGTTGCGCCGACTTGATCGGGCTCCTCGTAGTTCCCCACAGCGGAGATTCGGTCGTATTGGACATCATTAGCTGCGGACACGTAGTCTTGGCGATCAAGATGGCTCCTTTCTCTTGGCTCAAATCCAAAACCACCTCGGCGTCGACCTCTTCGTTGTGGCCGGCTCGTAAAGAGCAGCCCAAAGTCGTAGGCAAGCCGTCGACATGGATACAGTCCTTGACACTGAACACGAGCCCATACAGCGTTGCAGTAGTATCTATCAGCATCTCAATTCCGTCTTGGTCCATGTCATCGGCCCGTTCTAGAGCCTCTTGGTACGGAAAAGCCGTCAAGCAATGTGTTTCCAAGCTGGCTTTTACCGTCAGACGAATACGAGCTTCAACAATCTGTCTCATCGTGAGCTCCTGTGCTGGATACAAGAGCCGCTGTAGCTCGGCGAGGTCCATTGCTGCGATCTCGTAATCGCGTGGTGTTGGATCGCCGAATTCGTCGTGCGCCTTTTTGACCTTGGCAAGGAGCGTATCGACGGCCGTCTTGGCTGCTGCATTGTTGAGGTTCGGATGAGGGTTGCGAAAGTGTCCGCGGCGGATGTTGGAGCTGGACATGTCAAACTGTTTGACTGAAGCTGCTTTTTGATGTTGTTTATGATACTGAGGAAAGAGTGAACGACAGAGCCATTGTCGTAGGAAAAGCGGGCGATATGCAGTCGAGCGGACCATGCATCATTGCCGGTTAAACCTCGACAAAATGTCACTTTTTTTCTGGCCGATTTTCCGCGCCTTCTTTTATTTTTTGTATTCAAATTTCTTGCTTGTCACGATTGTCAAGTTGCGCCGTCGTTGCATCCTCACCACCATCACCATCTTGTTCCACTCACACTCGGTCATGCTGCATAGCAGCATCATCTCTGACCCGCCTTTAAGCTGCAAAAGTGAAGCTGAGGCCGAGCTATGTTCTTGCCGCGAAAGCTGCAAAGACGGTCACATGTTGGGCGTAGCGTCGAGGCCAAGCCAGTCAAGGAGGTCAACCACAATGCTGGCCAAGAAGGGTCTGCTAGTAGCAGCAGCTCAGTCGCACAATCTGCTGCGGCAAGTCCATCGTCTAGCTCGGACCCAGCAAAAGCCATAACAAACGGCTCAGATGGCTCGTCAGCATCGCTGCCTCGTGCAGAGGCGGCGAAACTCGAACGACTCGTCGAATTCCTTTACCTGCGCCTGTCGCCGCTAGGCGTTCATACGGGTTGCACGCATCACGCTTCGGCTCAAGGCAACGATCTCTTTGAGAGCATCACGGTCAACGCCGATCCTCTCTGTAGCGAGCCTGACCTACACACGTCTGCCACCATCCACCTCGCCCGACTCCTCACCCTCATACCGGGCCTCAGTAACCGCTGCAAGTCGATCGACCTGTTATCGCAAGCCTTGCGAATCCTCATCTCCGGTCCCGCGGCCAGTTGGTTCGTCTTGCACCAGCAAACGTTTCAGCTCGAACTTCTACCCGCGTACATTTGCTCTGTCAACGATTTCCCACGCATCAGCGACCCGTCCGTGTCGAGGGCAAATCTAGCTCCGTTGCTGGTGTACGTCGAAAGCATACCGCCCAACATACGAACGCGGACACAGGCGGCTACATACGTTTCGAGACTAAGACCGGCTGTCATGGTGATGGCTGTGTTGGAGCCGAGCGTTGTCGATCGGCTGCTGACGGGGAATGAGGTAGAGCTGGATAGCAAGATGTTGGAGGGTACATGGACTTGGGGCCGTGCTTTTCTTGTGCTGGATAGGCGGGAGAGTGTCGAGGAGCTGTGTAGAAGCTATGTGTGGGATTTGGCGGGTAGGGAGGCGGGTGGCGAGCCGATCAGGTGTCTTTCTTGGATGGCATGGACTGAGATGAGAAATGTGTACCGTAGCCTGCAGCAGTGTGGGCCGCAGAGTGCACAACCAGCATTCGCACCGAACGACAACGACATCCAATGCAAACGAAAGCACTCCACATCACCCAAAACCCCCAACAGCGCCTCGTCGGTGTGGTACCGAGGAACAATCCTCCTCCTCCCCCTCCCTCCCCCTCCCCCTACCTCGAGCACACTGGCCCTGCCACCCACCGCCGACCTCACCCCACTCGTTCTCAACCGCCATCTCAAACCCCAACTCGAACAACACGTGCCCGAATCCATCTCGTACATCCACCTTCTCAATACCTCAATGGTAGCGCTGAGAACAGCCCACCCCCGCTTAGCGAGTGACCTTCTCTCGCGGTTCGAGCAGCTCCGACCAATGCCACCCGAGCAAGAGGATGGGTACTGGCTCCAAATTCCCGACAAGACTCGGAACGGCGCACTCCGACGATATCACGCCCTGGAACCCTGAACCCCGTTTTCTCATTAATCAGAACAAATGCAAACTCTGCGTCATAGGCAACTCTTCCGCCGGTGGAACGGTCAGCAACCTGCCCGCGTCCGTTACCTCGTACGTCTCCGGATCCACCTGCAACTCGGGCGTGCTGCTGTTCAACTTCATGTCCTTCTTACTGACCTTTCGACATCCTTTGACCGCTTCGACCCGCTTATGCACTCCGTAGGAGGCAACGATGCCTTCGGCCACCGATACCGCAGAGACGAACAGGATCGAGTTGTGCGCCGCCGCTCGAGCGTTGGCACCGTGCATCGGTCGGCCGTAGATCGGCTGGACGGTGGGGATCGACGCGTTGGCATCGCCCATCTGGGCCCATGCGACTTGGCCGCCTTTGAGCACGAATTCCGGGCAGATGCCGAACTTGGACGGCAGGTAGAAGACCAGATCGGCCAACTTGCCCGGTTCAATACTGCCGATCAGGTGCGAACAGCCATGCACCAGTGCCGGGTTGATCGTGTACTTGGCTACGTATCTCTTGATACGCATGTTGTCGGAAACCGCCTCGCTCGGATGCGGCACCTTGCCACCCTTGGCATGACCTTGGGCGTCCAACGGCCCAACCAAGCTCGCCATCTTGGACGCGGTCCTCCACGTCCTCGCTACCACCTCTCCAATGCGTCCCATGGCCTGCGAATCACTGCTGATCATACTGATGGCGCCGCTGTCCTGCAACACGTCTTCGGCCGCCACGGTCTCGGCTCGAATCCTCGAATCGGCAAAAGCAACATCCTCCACAATGTCTTTGGACAGGTGGTGACACACCATGAGCATGTCGAGATGCTCGTCGAGCGTGTTCTTGGCATACGGTCTCGTGGGGTTGGTCGAGGATGGCAAGACGTTGGTCTCACCACACACCCGGATAATGTCGGGAGCATGTCCGCCACCTGCGCCCTCGGAATGGTAAGTGTGTATGGTACGACCCTTGAACGCCGCCAACGTTCCCTCGACGAAACACGACTCGTTGAGCGTGTCGGTATGGATGTTGCACTGCACGTCGTACTTGTCGCAGGCAGTCAAGCATGCATCGATGACGGCGGGAGTCGCACCCCAATCCTCGTGGATCTTCATGCCGGCACACCCGGCTCGGATCTGATCCTCCAAGCCTGGCAAGCCCGAATCGTTGCCCTTGCCCGTAAAGGCAAAGTTGAGCGGGACATTGTCGGTTGCGATCATCATGTTTCGCAGTTGGTCTTGGCCGGGTGTGCAGGTAGTCGCACTCGTTCCTGCCGTGGGGCCCGTTCCGCCACCGATCAATGTGGTGATGCCCGTGGCGAGCGCCTCCTCGTGCAAGTCCGGGCAGATGTAGTGTACGTGAGCATCGATGGCTCCTGCTGTGACAATGTATTTTTCGCCAGCGATGACCTCGGTACACGAGCCAACGACGAGGTTGGGATCAACGCCATCCATGATGGCCGGATTGCCCGCTTTTCCGATGCCGACAATGTGACCATTTCGAATACCGATATCGGCCTTGACGATGCCCCACCAGTCGACGATGAGCGCGTTGATGACGACAATGTCGAGCACGGCAGCGTCGGCGCGTCCTGCTGCTTGACCCATGCCATCTCGGAGCACCTTACCACCGCCGAACTTGAGCTCGTCGCCGTACACGGTGAAATCCTTTTCGACCTGGAGCCAGAGTGGGCTATCCGCCAACCTCACCTTGTCGCCCACGGTGGGGCCGTACAGAGCAGCGTAGGCGTCGCGGGACAGCTCGCAAGGCTTGGGCGGTGGGACCGAGTCGTCGTCCATGTCCGGAAGAGGCTCGTTGGCAAAGCCTGCGGCTTCGATACGTTTGACCAGGGCGGTCTTGGATTCAGCTGTGGCTACAAATTCGTCGAGAGGCCCAGCCGCGAGGTTGTTACCGCCGGCGAGGATCTTTGTGCCGCCAACTTGGACGAGCGTGACCGTCTTGGAATCGCCTGGCTCGAAGCGGATAGCTGTGCCCGCCGCAATGTCGAGTCTCTTGCCGAGAGCCAAGAGGCGCGGGAAGGAGAGAGCGGCGTTGGTTTCCAGGAAGGGGTAATGCGAGCCGACCTGAATCGGACGGTCTCCGGTGTTTGTGACCTTGACGGCCACTCTTGGACGATTCGGGCAGAGTAGGATGGGCTGAGCATCCTCCTTGGTTACCAAAGCGCCGGGCAAAATGTGCTCTGCATTGGTCGCTTTGCCCACCGACGCCTTTGTTGGCGCCTTTTCTGCGTCGATCTGTGCCAAAAAGACACTCGGATCGGGAGCCGGATAGAAGCTGGAATACAGAGCCGCATGGATATCGCCCGTCTCGGTACACACGGGCTGATGAACGGTGACCAGAAACGTACCATCCAAGAAGGTACCCTCGACCATGACCTCATGCAGCAGCTCTGCTACGCCCGGCAGCACATGGCATCTGCCCAGCAGCGACTTGCCATGCTGCATGAGCTCAGCGACGCTATGCTCTCCATCACGAATCCGTTCGTGCAGCACTGTGGCGATGAGCGCTGTAGCTTCGGTCTGGTTGAGGCGCAGACCACGTGCTAGCCGTTTTTGAGCGAGGGAACCGGCATGGTGGAGCAAGAGCTTGTCTCTTTCTCGTGGCAGCAAGTGCATGGTCTGCGACAAGGCGAGAGTTGAATTTGAGTTGGAGGAAGGATCAGGGTAAGACGGAAGGTGTCAGACAAGCTTTGAAGAGGACAAGGTTGAGGAGAAAGTGAAGAGATGTAGAGATAACGATATGTCAAAACGATGAGCCTCGAATGTGTGGGGGAAGGGCTCACGACGCACAGGCCGCTTCTCTTTTCCTCTCGCAAAGCGATGGAATTCGCTCTAACATTGCAGACCTTGGCCAAAAAAAAAACGCTGTCGGAAGTCGGACTTGGTTTCCAACTTGTTTGTGACACTTTGCACTCGCCTCTTGTTGCTTTCTTCAACTGATCCAGCACACCAACACGGATGGCGAGGGGCTGGATCATGTCGCTCCTACTCCCAGCAGGCACCCGCACAGTATGCGCTACAACATCCAAAATTACGCTCGACTCGTTGTGCTCGATACGACCGCGCAAACGCTTCTTGTCGCACTGCGCTCCTCGACGGACACAGCAACGATATGCGCAATCCACCTCGTCCCAAATCCGATCGCTCATGAGGCACACAGCACAACCAGTTGCCCTCGTCACCACCTTTCTCCCCCCTGCTTGGACCCACATTCATGCTGCGACGCTGTCGAGTTTCACGTCGATCTCGCTCGATCCGAATCTGGTGTGTTTTTCGATCAAAACGCCGTCCAAACTGGCCGATGCGTTGACGATGCATCAGTCTGCACCTAAGGACGACGAGGAGGAGGAGAGGGTGGACTTTGTGGTGAATATGCTTTCCAAGCAGCAGGCAGGGTTGGCTGCGGCGTATGCAGTTCCGGGGACTCGGCCGTTGGCGTATCGGTTGGAGAGGCAGGAGGCACCGCAGCAAGCGCATCCGTTGGTGCAAGCCGGATTGGAAAAGGTGGACAACGTGCCGATGGTCAAGAACTCGTTGGGCGCGCTGGCGTGTCAGGTGGTGGAGAGTGTCGATCTGGACAAGTACGGCAGCAACGGGCAAGCCAAGAGTCGGCTGTACATCGCCAAAGTGGTACATGTCTACTTGCCCCACGACGACAAGAGTCAGCAGTCACCGTTACTGTATCATCGCCAAACGTTTGTCACTGCTACCGACGAGTCGTTGATCCCAAACCCTCGCAACACGGACTAAGAAAACACACTCGCCCTTGAGCCGAACCGTGTACAATGGAGGAGTTGAATACAATAAACATGCTTCAAAGACTACTCGAGAAAGCCGCGAATCGCGCCTCCCACATTGGGTACGTCGATCAAGAAGCTATCATGGCCGTGCGGAGCGTCGAGCTCGTAGTACCTCACCTGATCGTTGCCGTTGAGACGCAGACACTCGGCGATCTCTCGCTGCTGTTCGACGGGGAAGAGGATATCGCTCTGCACACCAATGACTAGCGTGGGGATCTGGCTGAGCCTACGCATGCCGCGCGCGAGGGCCGGCACGTAGGCGTGTGCCGCCGGGCTGGAAAGCGTACTGATATGCTGGCGTTTCCTGGGCCTTGGCGCGGGTAGCGTTTGGCCCACTGCGAGACTCTTTGTTTGGTGCTGCACGCCATGGGCGCGCGTCCTTCGTCGCTGCAAATCCGCAAGGGCGTGGTCCGACATGTCAAAGAGATCCATCGCCTTGCTAATGTAGATGAGCGAGTTGGCGTCGTACTTGAGACAGAACTGCTCGCCCTGATGGTCGAGGTACGTCTCGATGAGGAAATCGGGACAGAGGGCCGGATCGAGTTCCTGACCCTGATCGTCGGGGTGGACTCTTCGTGCGCGTCCAAACCTCTGTTCCCACTCGGGACCGGAACGATAGGTGAAAGTGGCGATCTGACGGGCCAACTTCATGCCCGTGTGCGGTGGAAGCGATCCGGGTTGGTAGTAAAACCCGCGGTTCCAGTTGGGGTCGCTCATGAGAACCGACCGCTGCGCATAGCGCAACGCGATGCTCGCCGGCGCACTCCTGGCACATCCGCTGATGGAAATCAACCTAGCCACCCGCTGCGTCTCGAGATGCGCGGCGGCAATGCTCTGCATGCCGCCCATGGAGCTGCCCACACTCGCATACAGCTTGTCAATGCCCAGATGATCGAGCAGCAAGAACTGAGCTCGGACCATGTCAAACACACTGAGGATGGGAAACCTGGTGGCATACGCCGCTCCGCCCTCGTCGTCCGGATGGACCGAACTGGGGCCCGTAGATCCATAACATCCGCCCAACACGTTGGTACAGATGACAAAGAACCGATTGGTATCGAGCGGTTTGTTGGGACCAATGAAGTCCTCCCACCACCCTTTGGCCGGGTTGGACGGCGTACTTGCAGCATGCGAAGAAGCGCTCAGCCCGGTATGCAGCAGGATTGCGTTGGATCGATCGGCGTTGAGTTGACCCCATGTTTCATAGGCGAGATCAAACTTCGGTAGCGAGCCGCCGTAGTCGAGTTGGAACGGATGCGGATGGTGGTAGAGCGAATAGCCAGAGACGATTTTGGTGTACGATGGTTCGGGACCGGATTCGTCTACTTCGGCAGAGAGGTCGGAAGCGGGCGACTGGAGTGCAGGAGAGGCGAGCGAGGCGCGCAGACGAGTTTCACGGGCTTCGTTGGCATCGACGCAGGGGAAGGCGATGGATGGGTTGTTGGACGAGGGTGTGGAGCAGGTGTTGGTAGACTGGGATGCGAGTCGTTGGAGTTTTGCACCTCGACGTTCGTTTGCGTCGACACAGGAGAATTCGGGCTTGGTAGCGATGGAGGAGGAGGAGGAAGAGGAAGAGGAGGAGGAGGATGCACTGCGGTGGAATGTCGAGATTATTGGGTGAGAAAGTTGAAAGGAGCAAGAGGCGGAGGTCAAAGTATGAGCTGATGCTAGCAGACGTATTGACGGGCGTGACATGGTGACGAATGAGAGCCAGCGATGGAATTGGTGTCGAGCGAGAGGATAATGATGGTGAAGGCAAGAAGAATAAGGCGAATGTCAGTGCGCTAAATTACACTTTGATTCCGAGAGAAAGAGAGAGGATCCAACTGCAGCAACAGGAGCAGAACAGCACAGCAGCACAGCAGCACAGCAGCACAGCAGCACAGCAGCACAGCAGCACAGCGTCGACACTGCAATGGCGTGATTGTCACGAGGAAAAGAAAATTGGCTTCGGCTTTCTATTTTCGAAACAAACACTTTTTCTTCTCGTTGCACTCAACCACCATCGTCATCTCTTGCTCTACATACAGACACTTGGTCAAGATGGTCCAGTAAGTACAATCCTACCCAACCAACACAATAATCAAAACGATTGCTGATACACTTCTCTTGATTGTTCTCGACATTGCAGCGCCGACGCAGCCGCACTCCCCTCGTACGTCCAAACCAAAGCCGACTTGTACGACCATCTGGAATCTTCGCTCTCGTCGCTCATCGACCCCAACACCGACTGGATCAGCTCGCTCTCCAATGCCTCTTCGCTCCTCTTCAACGCCATGAACCGCTTCCCGCTCTGGTCCGCCAAACGCATCAACTGGGCCGGCTTCTACCTCCTCTCCCCCCTCCTACCTTCCGAATACCACTCTCCCAAACAGCGCAAATCTCCCACCCTCCTCTTGGGACCGTTCAACGGTCTCCCCGCCTGTCAGCTCATCCACAGCGTTCCCGGCAAAGGCGTCTGCGCTGACGCCTCCTCCTTGCTCCCACCCAGAGTCGTCAGGGTGCACGATACAGAGGCGTATCCGGGCCACATTGCGTGCGATTCCCTGTCCAAGTCGGAAATCGTCGTACCCTTGGTCATCAACCGCAAAAGGCTGGCCAAAGCTCATCAGCAAGCACTCGATCACCAATCGCCACGCAACGGCCAAACCGTCGAGAGTCAAGACAAGTCCTGGAGCGGTAGAGGTGACCGAGACGACGTGATCATTGGCGTGCTCGACATCGATTGCGAATCACTAGACGGGTTTGACGAGGAGGACGAGGTGCGTCTGCAGAGGATCGCCAACTTGATTGTCGAGAGATCGGCATGGTAATTTGAGTTGCTACAATAAAGCGAGTGCCAAGAAAAACAAACCCTTTAGTCTGTGCGTGTCGAACACGATCCCGTAGCTGTAGTGGCGCCAAACGATCGCATGGTTCGTCGACCGGTTGTCGTAGATCCGCCTATAGCGCTTTCATCGCCTGCATCTTGATCGTCGTCGCTGTCTTTCACCTGTCCCTCGTCTCCCGCAGCCTCCAACCCTGACGCTCCCGACGCAGACCCCGACTCGTCCAGATCCTCCCATGCATCATTCTCTCCTCCCACCGCCGCGCCCCTCGCCGCCGACCTCGACGAAGGCCGGGAAGCCCTCGAAGACGCAACGTCGGTCTCCTCCTCGGTCTCCTCGTCCAACCGGTCCAGCACTCTCCTCGACAGTTGAATCTCGGACAACTCCTCGGGCAGGATCGGTGACGTCGGATCCGCAATCTCGATCAACGGTTCACCGCGCACCAACCCGCTACTCGGTCCCGCTCCGCCCATCCTCCTCGCCTCCAACAGGTCTCGCATCCTCGACTGTCGAATCGCCTCGGCCATGTCAGCCGCATCCTTGGCTTCCAAGCTCTCCAACGATCTCAACCTCGTCTCTTTCTCTTCGGCTGCAGCAAGCGCTTCATCCTCATCGCTATACTCCTCCACCTTGATCCGTGGTTCGCGCTTGACTCTTCGCCTCGCCTCGGTCTCGGTCTCGGTATCCTCTTCCTCCTCGGCGCCCGCGCCGTACCTCTCCTCGCCAGACGGTGTGGTCTCGGTCTCGGTTTTGAAATAATCTTCGTCGGTAGCGCGTCGTTCCGCACGCCAAGGTTTCTGCGGCTGGAAATGCTCGTCTGCATCCAACGAGATGTGGCCCACCGTCATGGAACTTGTGTAGATCGCCGCGACCGCCCACAGCGTGAGCGCCGTCGCCATCTCAAACGCCAGGAACAGCGTAGTGAATGTAAAGAACGAAAGAAGCGGAAAGTGGTACATGAAGAACCGAAGCCCCGTCAGGTGCGCATCGAACCGCAGACTGGCGGCGTACGTCTGCAGCTCACCACGGCTGGAATGCGATCCCACCGCCAGTGGTACCACACGACCGTTGCCCGGCAAAGCATGCACGCCAGCAAGCGTATTGTGGTTGCCGCCATATACCCAGAACTTGTCTGCATCTGCTCGACCCACACTCACTCGACCGTGCGTCACCTTGCGGTCGGTACGCGGATCAGGCGGCGTGGAAGACAGCGGAGGCGCGTACCACGAAGGCCGCAGCACGGCTCTGCGTAGAAGAGGGATGCGAAGCAGCTGCGAGTTGGCGGGCGATTGCGCCGATGGTGGGTTGCGCGAGATCATCTGCGAGATGGACGAGGCAGCTCGAACGGGTGCGGCCGAGTACGTCAGCAGCGTCGGCTTGCTCACATGGTATACGGATCGATTCGACTTGCTCTTCAGATCCAGGTCCACCATGAAGTTGCCCAGATCCAGATTGGCCTGGTTGAGTGGCACCGACAGCTCGAGCGTTACGTCGTACGCTTGGTCTTGAGCAAAGAACTCTCCGCTAATGTCCGTGGAAGGCGGGTACGACGACGAGGATGGAATGGGCTCGCGAAAGTCATTGGCAGTAGCAGCCGAGCCGAAATCGAGATCGGCGTAGGGCGGTCGATCATGACCATACTGCAACCAGATCTCTTTGCGCAGTCCTACATCTGGCACCCAAGCCCGGTAGAAACCAACATAGCTGATCACAGCCGCTGCCAGAGCGAACCAAAAGATGGTCACGAGAACACCCAGGCGCACAACGATGCGATGCGTTCTAGGCGAAAGGATGATGTCGCGAGTGTACTGCAGCAGCTGAGAGATGGGAGCCAACAGTAGACGATCTACCAGCAACGCAGGCCATTCGCGGATGTTGGGTAGTGATGCGATCCAGTTGGCGAGATCGACGAGTGCGGGTAGCAGCGGCGGTTCGGGCACAGGCTGTGATGTCCATGTTGGTGTGCTGGCCGAATACGTTCGTAGCGGCTGCTGTCTTTGACGCTGCTGCTGCTGCTGCTGCTGCTGCTGCTGCTGCTGCTGCTGTTGTTGTTGTTGTTGTTGTTGATGCGAGGATATGCGCTGGTATCGGGTGTTGAGATCAGACGATCCTCGAGCGGATCTCTGGTGAGGGTATGACATGATGCTGCGAATAGGTATCTAGTATGAGGAATGAACACTCTCAAAAGTGAGCTAGCATAGTGTTGGAGCCGGCTCTTGGGCTTGCGGATGTGGTAGGATAGAGTGAGGCAAGAGGACGGCAGTGTTGATGGTGATGGTGATGAGAGTGAGAGTGAAAGCGAGACATGGCTCAGTCAGTCGTCGATCGAGACAAAACTTATTCGGTGCGCCTTTCCGAGTCGCATGTGAAATATGTCACAGCTGAGTAGTCGCGTTTTTGGCTGTGAATTTGGCGTTTCTCTCTGCACCTTCTCGCACTGAAATCTAGTTTGCGTCCCAGTTTGAGCAGCCGAGGTTCTTTCGCATGTGCTGATGTATTGATCGCTTTCAAGATTAGATGCAGAATCATCCCCGCGCTTCATAGACTGTTCCGTAGAGCGCGGGCTGCTGGTAGTATGCGCTGTGACTGATCGCCATCTCGCTCAATCAAGCCATCCGGAACTGCCCAACGAAGAAGCATCGTCCAAATGCAGTCACGCAAAACAGCACATTCGGACCTGCGCAACGTCGAATCTTGTTGATTGCCACGCCTATCATCCTGCTGCCAAAAGTTCAATTACGAACTCTCGGACCCACTGCTGGCACCACTCGCCTCGTCCTTCTTGTCGTTTATCAGGCCCAGATCCATAATGCTACTGGTCGCACGCACCTCGCCCTTCTCCCTCGCATCGTGAGCCTCTTTCGCCTGCCTCTGCAACCAGTGGTCCTTGATCTCCTTGGCCCTGGCAATCTCCTTTGTGTGGTGCAGACATTCGAGATAGTCGTCTTTGGCAGCGGCGCAGTCCGACGGGGTATCGGCCTGGGCGTAGCATTTCTGGAACTCCTGCCAGAAGGCAAAGCATCGAGGTCGGCCGCCTTTGAAGCTGAATCCGGACTGTGGGCGACGGAGAAATCGGTGGTGCGAAGGGAGCAAGTTGGATCGTCCCGGCCGAAAATGCCGTAATGGTCGTCGGTGTGAGGGGCAAAGGTCGAACAGTGTAGCGTAGGAGCCATCCCAAAAAGTAGGATCCGGCACAGTGTCGATGATCATATGTAAAAGCAGCATGAAGCAAGAGGCACAAAAAATCAGCGACAGTCAGCAACCTCGTTCATCGGTCTATCTTGATCTGGTTCGATCGCTGCTCCTACTTACAGCCATTATGAGATGTTTATGCGAATGACCCGAAGCGTGCCTTGTGCGATGCGATGTGGATCTGATTTCGAATTGGAATGGTGAACCTTGGAAGTTGAGGGTGTGCAAGTGGTCACGTCAAAGAAATCGATGATGATGGTGAGAAGAGTCAGTTGGACTCGCAGCAATTCTAAGCGCGCTCTTCGGATCCGTTTTCTCGAGGCGATCACGATTTATTCTTGACACTTGTTACATTATCGCCAGCCTACAAAGTTCTAAAAAAAGCCATCATCACGCACAGAAACCCCCCACACACATCTCTGCTTCTTGTCTTCATCAAGCTATTCAATCGTGAATAGTACACTAGTCGACAGCAAAGACGTTTGAGAACATCAGGGCTTCAGGAAAGGCGCCATGTAGAACTTCTCCGGACCGTGCTCTTTACCAGCCTGATCGATCTGTTTCAGCTCTTGTTCGCTCAGGTGCAAATCGGCATCGTTGGCGGTGTCGAGCTGGTCGAGGTACTCTTTGGCACGCGACTCCTTGCTCGTGGTGGTGGTGATGATCCCTTCGGATCGCTGAAGAGCCCACCGCAGGAGAACGTTGGCAGTGGTGCGTTTCGAGTTGGCCGATGCGACCGAAGTGAGCGCTTTGTGCAGAGGTCCGTCCTCCGGAAGCGCATTCTTGTAGAAGGGTGCAAGGGCGGAGTAAGTCATCGTGACGATGCCGTGCTTCTTTTGCAGAGCGAGCAGCTTTGTGTACTCTTCGTGGGAGTAGACGTAGGGGTGCTGTCGAGAGGCGAAGAGGTAGAGGGCTACAGTCAGCTCGTCGAATCTTGGAAGGACTGTGTAAAGATCTGATAAGGTACTTACGAATTCGATTTGGTTGATGTCCGGCACGCTCAACCCCGCATCGAGCAGCTGCTGGATATCGCTAGCCAGCCAGTTGCTCACACCGATGCTCTTGGTCAGACCGGCTTTCTTGATCTTTTCCAATTCCTTCCAAGCATCGACGTTGGTGGGAAGGCCGTCTTTGCCACGCGGCGGCAAATGCAGCAGGTACGAGTCGAGCTGTTCGACCCTCAACTTTTGCAGCTCGACCTTGACAGCCGACTGGAGGTCCTTCATGCCATCGCGACCCACCTTGGTAAGAACGTAGATGTCGTCCCGCTTGAGGCCCGACTTGTTGAGGAAGGACTCGATTCCTTCACCTGCGCTTTCCTCGTTGGCGTACACCTCTGCCGAGTCGATGAAGCGGAAGCCGGTGGTGAGCGCCATCTCGACCTGCTTCTTGGCAGAAGAGTTGTACAGAGCGGTGCCGGTGCCAAAGGCAAGACGGGGCAATTCGAGGCCAGAAGCAAGACGGACGGTGGGGATCGGCATGATGAATGGATGTATTTGGGTTAGCGATGGGACTGGGTGTTGGTGGTGGTGGTGAACGAGGTACGGCGAGAACGAGGTCAAGGATGATGGTATGTAATGGGAGAGTTAGATATAGCGTGCTGGTCAACTGAGCTCGAACTGCAACAAACCGCTTGCAAGCTCGGCTTTGCTATGGTCAGTGCGTGCGAGGTGCTATCTGAACAAGGCTCAGCTCCGCGGGGCTTGGTGTTGGTTGCCGCCGTTGAGCGGTTCGGCATGACAGCTGCTATCGCCGGCTATCTATCCGTCGGAGCGTCGGAGGTGTGCCAAAGCAATCAAGTAAGGATGACTCAGCACTCCACCTGAATTTGCGCCAAAGACCAACACACAGCGCGCCTCGACCTGTCTTTTTCTTCTGAAACTCAGCCCATCGTGATTGTTTGGATCGACAATCATCATCCCCCTTTCACACATCAACAGCCACGCCGCCATGTCAGGACAGACACTCAACGATCTCATCGCAACCGTCTTCCTTTGTGCATCCGATCCGCCTCCTCCCACCGCACCGCAACAATTTGATCCGCGGGCACCCGAGACTTCCACTTCTTCCTCGGTTGCCGCTTCTTCGAGTTCCACCGCAACGGACCCGGCAGAGGCGACACTTGCACTTGTCACACGAGCACAACAGATCGCTGACTCGATCGGCGTCGTCTCTCCCAACGATGCTCTGCGTGACATTTCGACGTCTTCGCTTCGCACCCTCTTCCTCCCTTCGCTGCAAGCCGAACTCCACTCTGCTGTTCGGACGGGCACCGATCATACCTCTCGCAAGCAGCGACTTGGATCGAGTCAGCAGGCGGCTGCCAAGTTCCTCAATCGTACCTTGGCACTCGGTGTAGTGCCACCATCGACAAAGCAGCTGTTGGGCTGGACCTGCGCCAATGTGACACCGGACGAGCTTGCTGGTATCGGGTTGGATTCGAACCTGGTCAGCACACAGGGCAGCGTGCCGCATACCAGAGAGATCAAGATTGCAGTTTTCAAGCTGGAGAGAGCGCTCAAGGCCAACTTGGAGCAGTTTAGGTCGGCATACCAAGCCAAGAACAAGCTGTCAAACATCAAGGCGCCATCGGATGTGTTTTACGACCTGTTGCTTTATCCTCAATCTCGGTCGGGCGGTGGTGATGGAGAGGACCAATCCGATGAAGATGATGACGCTGCGGGCGGAGACAATGAAACATCGTCCACAACGGCACCTGGAGGAATCGGTTCAGTCCGCCAGTACCTTCTCGCCTTACTCAACCTTCACACGTTGCGAACCGCACAACTGGTCACTTCGGCATCGCAAGAATTGGAATTGCTTCGATCGATGCCTCCTCCACCACCCTCCTCCTCCTCCTCCGCCCCTACAACCAACCCAGACGACGAATGGCGTCTCGACCGAGCCCCCTCCCTGCCCACCAGCGGTCCACTCATGAACCCCTCCGGCAAAGTCCTCCGACCCTTCACCGTCACCTCGTCCAAAGCCGACGTGGCCGCCTCGGTCTTCCAACCGTCCTACCGCCTACCCACCATGTCGATCGACGATTACCTCGCCGAAGAAGAGCGGCGCGGCAACATCCTCCAGGGTGGAGGTCAGGCGTCGTACGATGCGCCGACGAGTACGGAACAGCGCCAGATGCGCGCAGAGCAGGATGGCACGCTCGACGCCGAGCAAGCCGAGGAAGAACAGCGGCAGAAAGATCTGCATTGGGATGCGTTTACCGAACAAAACAAAAGGGGCGCCGGAAATACCATGAATCGTGGCTAAGGATCTGAGCGTTGCTGTAACTTGTCAATCAAACCTTGCAGTTGGTTCGCCGACTCCTTATCATCCCTTGCGTCAAACACGCTGACAAAAACCTGCAGAATCCCGACCAACCTGGTATCGTCTCTCTTGAAATGCCCCGCCACCAGCCGCAGCATGTTCCAGAGCGTCGTCGTCTCCGTCCATCCAGCCTGCCGTTCGAGCAGCTGGATGACCAACCTGAGGTGGCTTACGTTCGGCTGGAGAAACGGATGCTTAGCATGGAGGTGTGAGAAGTGGCGCCAGAAGCGTTTAAGCAACTGAGCGCGCGATGGCGACGATGCTCCCGAAGTGGGATGGATGTGCTGTGCAGCACGGAGCAGCGTTGTGATGATTTCAGAGTGAAACGTCGAGGTGGAGCCAGAGATCAGCGACGATGCATATCGGAATCCGACGAGAAGCGATCCGCTTTCGATGGCGCATCGGACCAGGGCGAGTTTGGCCTTGTCGGTCAGATCGTGAACAGTTCCTAGACCGCTAGTGCGTAGGAAAGCCAGATCCGCCTGGATCGCATCCAACCTGCGTTTGCGACCATGTCCCACGATACGCGCCGAAAGCGTATGCAATGTCGGCCCGCCCATATGCTGCATCACCTCGGCCCAAAGCTGCTCATCCACCGTCCTATACCCCTCCACCGTCACCGTGCAAGAGGACGAAGCATACCGCTGCAGGAGCGCATCATACATCGCCGGCGTTCGCTGCGACATGTCCAAGGCACACAGCAGCTCGTACGCCGTCCTGGCACCGGTCGAGTCTTGACTGCACAACACTCGGATCGCTTCCTCCATGACGTTGGTCGACACCACTTGCGGCGGCACCAGCGGAGCTCGAAGCCGTGAGAACCCACCGGCAGCACGAAGATCGTCCCCCTGCACCGCGTCCAGTTGCGCCCTTCGCTGAGCACTGCGCACCAGCCTCACCACCCTACTCCTCGCCCGCGTCAGACACACCAGCTTGAACATCCGATTCACCACCCTGCGCTTGAACACCACGCCGTCGGCCATCAGGCTCGTCATGGCATCGCACATTTCACGCAACGCGATGTGCGCATCTACGACGGCAAAGTCGCCACCGGCCCTGTGTACCGGCAACGGCAGCTTGACGTCGTACAGCATCTGCTCGAGCAGATACCTCGACTGCGAAGGCTTCATCCTCGCATCTCGCACGACCATCGCCGCCTGCCGCGTTAGCCCTTCCGCATGGAGATATGCACCACACCTGTACAGTGTATCGCCCTGCATACGGCGGAGCATCGATCGTTCCGGGCCAGCAGGAGCTTCCTCGGTATGCGAGACGATCGGCCAGGTGCGATAGAGATCCCAGACGACGGTAGCATCCTGCGATTCCCTCACGCACTGTGTAAGGATATGACAGGGAATCTGCTCCTGCTCTAGTGGTGTGCAGTTGCCGTACTCGGCGCAGAGAGCTGGCATCGAGCGTTGACCAGATCGCAGCAGGAGTCGGATCCGGTCATCAAGCGCTGCGCGACGGTCTGGATCTAGAGTGTCGATGAAAGGTGTTGGCGCAACAGAGGCGTGATTCGGTTGATCGGTCTTGGGTTGAGAATCGATAGCTGTCGAGGTAGCATCAGTCAGCTGTGGTACGGATGGAGTGAAAAAGTGATTGGTTGAAGAGTCGACGTGCAAAGGTTGATCGTGATCGTGAAACAGATCATGTATTGACGGAGCCGGTTCTAGATTGTGCTGCTCGGCGTGGAGGGACCGTCTCCTAGCCGGAGTGAGAGAGGCGGAAGCGCTTTGAGGTTGCCAAAAGTCAGAAGTGGACAGCTGATCATGTCGATAGGTGTCGAGCGAGCTTGGATAGTGGAGCTCTTGCAACGGCAGTTCCGAGGCCTTGTGACGTCGTAGTGAGGTGCAAAAGCAACGGGAGGGTCCAGCGACACCGAGGTCCACATGTCCATGCGGGGCGTGTGGCCGATGCCAAGCCTGAAGAGTATCTCTAGCTAAATACGATCGCTGTTGGGTGAGATTGCTGCTTGAACTCGCTCGCAATGAGGAGGGAGCTACAGTATAAGCAGCAATCCTCCGTAGCTGACCAGGTGCGACCGACTTCGCGGCTGGCGGACACAGCGACTGCAGGGCGGTGCTAATTGACATGCCCAAGCATCACCACTGAGCTGCAAGAGGTGCGGCACTCTTTGCCAAAAGTGGAGCCAGCTTCTCCGTGTGCCGTGCTGCTGGTGTCTAACGAGTCGGAGTGTTTTTACGGTCGTTGTGGCATTTGTGTGAGGAGTAGGGCTTCAACCTTGTGGTTTTGAAGTGTTTCGTATAGGATGACCGACGTACGAAAATGTGTTTGGTTCAGGATGGCTTGTGGGGTTGATGAGGTCTTTTCCAAATTGTTGGACTTTCTAACAATCCTGTGACAAAGACGAGTTTTTCGGAAGTCGGACGGTGGATGCTTTCTCTCGTACGTATTTTTCAATATTCAATATTCGGATCCGACACGTCAATTTGGGGCTGGCTGGACTTGCCGCAGCAACGTCGATTTGTCACACAGAGAGAGAGGGAGAGAGAGAGGCAAAGGTCGAATTTCCGAGAGTGAATTGGCTGCAGCGCGCTGTTATCCGCATTGGCTCGTCACGATCCTTCTTGGCTCCCTTTTCTTGTCTCCTCTCTATCAATCTTTGATTGCCTTTTGTTCGACCTTTAAAACTTCCTTTCAATCCACTCTTTGAGGTGATAGGTAGGCCGAACTCTCTCTCTATCTCTCTCTCTCTCAACTCTACAACCACCCCTTTTTTTCTCTTCACCAACCTTTTTGCAAAAACATCAGCCAAAATGGGTGGAATGCCTCGTGCTACCAAGGAGGCTTGGTTCGAGAAGCTTACCGAGCTGCTCGAGAAGTACCCCTCGATCTTTATCGTCAACATTGACAATGTCAGCTCGCAGCAGATGCACCAGATCCGTCAGTCGCTGCGCGGAAAGGGTGTCGTACTGATGGGCAAGAACACCATGGCTCGTCGTGCTCTGCGAATGCTCGTCGGTGACAAGCCCGACTACGAGCGTCTGCTGCCTCACTTGAAGGGCAACATTGGTTTCGTCTTTACCTCGGGCGATCTCAAGGATGTTCGTGACTTGATCCTGTCCAACCGTGTTGCTGCTCCTGCCCGTGCCGGTGCCTATGCTCCCGCCGACATCTTTGTCAAGGCCGGCAACACTGGTATGGAGCCCGGTAAGACTTCGTTCTTCCAGGCTCTCGGTGTTCCTACCAAGATCGCCCGTGGTACCATCGAGATCGTGTCCGACGTCAAGGTCGTCGACGCCGGTAACCGTGTCGGTACTTCGGAGGCTACGCTGCTCAACATGCTCAACATCTCGCCCTTCACCTACGGTATGACGGTGGTGCAGATCTACGACCAGGGTCAGTGCTTCGAGTCGTCGGTGCTCGACGTTTCCGAGGATGAGCTGGTGGACCGCTTCGTGCTCGGTATCAAGCAGGTCGCCTGCATCTCGCTCGCCCTCAACTACCCTACCATCGCCTCGGTCATGCACACCTTGGTCAACGGCTACAAGAACCTCATCGCCGTCTCGCTCGCCACCGACTACGAGTTCGAGGGCAGCAAGAAGGCCAAGGAGTACCTCGCCAACCCCGAGGCCTTTGCTGCCGCCGCCCCCGTCGCTGCTGCTGCCGACACCGGTGCCGCCGCCGCCCCCGTCGAGGAGAAGGAGGAGGAGAAGGAGGAGTCCGACGACGACATGGGATTCGGTCTCTTTGACTAGAGCGTGCGGTTCGTTGCGATCCACCACCCACCCAAAAGAGGACTGACTTGGCTTCAATTGTATACCAACATTTGTCCCCACGCCAATTCTCCAGATGATTTTTCTGCCACTACTGGTCTTGACCGACGAGGGACAGCTTCATCATTCCCCCTCTGCACTCGTTCGATATTGGGTACTTTGCACATTCTATCTTGAATTTCAACCCTTTATTCAAACAGTCTCGAACAAATCGCTGAGCATTGGTCTGACGGGACGTAACGTCACCCCTCGTCAGGACTGAACTAAATACAAAGCATACTCAGCATTCAACATTGAGAAACGAGCGGCTGTACTGGGACACCTCTGTGACGGGTGCATCAAACGCGACAGCACTCGCGACCATAACAGTCTCTACACCGCACTTCGCCATGTGCATTGACCTTTGCGCCGCTATCCAAGGGTTTGGCGCAGAGCTTGGGCTCGGTTCTTGTGGTGCACACGTCTTTCGGTTGGGGTAGTAGTGCTCTACAGACGAGACATTTCTTGTGCCACTGCGTACCACGTGGGCCGAGAGACGATTCGAGAAGCGAGACTTTTTCGCCGCAGTAGGCGCAGGTGTGCATGCCGCCGTACTTTGTGACGGAAGAAGAGGTGGAGAAGAAGCCTGCGGCGGGATTGGATGGGCGGGTGGTGGGTGGTGGTCGATGCTGATGCGGTGTGACGCCATTGGCGGTGGTTGAGGCGGTCGAAGGTGCGGGGATCAAAGCAGAACGTCGTCCAATCGACGTAGTAGGACTCGGCACGGGACTAGGCTTGAGCTCTCTCTGATGTGTCGCATGACTCTCGCCCGCGCCTAATTTGGTTCTGTAGCTCCTCTCACCTTGCTCGTGCACCTGGGTCACCTTGACCACCGCCAGCTTGACCACCGGCGAGCACGACGGATGCGCATATCCCTCCCCCTCCTCCTCATACAACCGAACAAACGCCTTTTCCCCATCAATCAACCCCCCACACTTGGCGCACGTAAAACACTCCGCATGCACGTGTACACCGTCGGACAGCGTCACCATCGTCACCTCCTGTGCAGCGATTGCGTCGACACGTTCAAAGGGCAGCAGGTGACAGATGGCACATCGCACCGTGCCGGAGGCCGGCTCGATGGCGGATGAAACAGCATGCTCGACTTGCATGGCGTCTTTCGGTTCGATTGAGGGAGGCGAGTTGAGCGGTCGTGGGAAACCGTTGGTCGTGCATCCGCGCGAGGCGTCTACAGATGTCGATCCATGCTTTGCAGCACCGAAAGGACCGATCGAAGGGCTGCCCGCAACTTTCACAGCCACCGTCTTGTCGCTACTCGTCGTCACTTGAGGCCCCTTGACCGGACTGACACTCCGACTCCGCGACTCTCTCCTCTGCACCCCACGCTCGTCGTCACACCAGGACGGTTGGAAAGCCGCCAGATTCAAACCATCACGAAACTGCGCGGTGAGAGGGCGAGGTTTGGTCGGGCTGCCGGCGATGCTGCCCGATCGGGTCAGGCCACACTTGCCCGGCGATGTGGCAATGTGGTTGGGGAACGCGTACTTTGTGGGCGAGCGAGGCGTGTCGAGAGAGCTGTGCGTCGACGAGGCGGTGAGAGTGGAAGTGTTGGAAGCGGAACGGGTGGAGAAGGGGATGCGTGGAGACGAGACGGTCTGCTGACCGAGCTTCTTTGTGAGCTCGGCGATGGTGGCTCCCATTGGACCGTTTCGAGTTGCGCCAATTTTGGTGATCCTTCTCACATCATGTATGCCATCCTCTTTTCGCACTTCTAGCTCGAGTCCACGTCGTCTGGGCTTGTCGAAACACCCTTCGCACGTGGGATTGCCGTCCATACCCACCAGCACTTCCACACCGTCCTTGCCTCCGCCTTTGCCACAAACACTGCACTTCCAACACCTACCATGCCAAATACCACCGACCGCCCTAACAAACTTGCCATCTTGCTTGGTCGACCCCAATACGCCTTTACCGCACGCTTTGCACTCTCCCAAACTGTACCTCTTGGCATAGCACTCTCGGCAGAAATACCCCTCGTTGGACGTCAGTGAGCCCGGTGCAGCGTAGAGCGTCGAATCTCTGGCAAAGACCGTAGCACAGTCGACACAGCACCACCGATTTCGACTCTCGGAGGGCTCGACCAGCGAGCCGCATACCTTGGAGAGGACGCCGTCGGAACCTTTGACCAGGGGAGCCGAGTAGTCTTGACTTGCTCTTCGCGCTTCTGCCTGTGGCGAAGGCGGTCTGAGGGTGGTGGGATCACCACCGGAGTCGGATCTGGCCATGGCGGTGGAACGCAAGTCACGCGAGATGCGGGACGGCATACCAAAGCCCAGCTGCGCCTCGTAGATGGATCGTTTGGGCGACAGCGGAGGTGGTTGGTTGTGAGTGTACTCCTCTTGGTCGTCGGTGGAGGAAGTGAAGGCGGAGTTCGGGTTGACGTAGCGATTCGCCCAAGGATCCGGTTTCTGAGAAGCCGGTAGAGCGCTGGACCGTATGCGAGGCTCTTTGGAAGTGCCGCCACACCGGCTGCATCGAAGCTTGCCGGAAATGGGATCTCCACAGCGCTGACAGAAGCCTAGACGGGTTGGTGAGATGGCTGAGGTCGACATGGTGTGTGTGTGCTTCGTGGTTGTAGAGTCGGGATGCAATGGGTGAGGTTCGTTGCTTTCTACCACCTTTCGAACGGGAGGATCTGGCTAGATGGTAGATCAACAAGATGAAGAAAGGTGGGATTTTGAAAGGCGAGATTTGGACCAGCCAGAATCCAAGTTGATGCAAGTTTGTTCCCGTCCCACCTTTGGCATACCAGCTGATGGTAAGGAGATGGAGGGGTGGGTCGAACGGGAAAGAGCTGGTTTTATGCACTTGTACGAGCCTGTGGAGAGGGAAAGTGAAGCCCCTTTTTTTCCCTCTTTTGCGTGAGAACAACACTTTTTGGGTCAGTGCGCTGCTCAACCCCTTTTTTCCTCCACAAACAAACACAATTTCTTATGCGCAGCTCACACAGACGCGCGTAACCAAGATTGAAACACGTGCTGCTCACGCGGATGCTCAACGATCGTCGTTTCAACGATACCATGCTTGAAGCTGCTCTCTCAAGCCACAGTCAGCGTGAGTAGATGGGAGGGAGGATCACCTTGACCGATCACCATTGCTCTTCATTGGGAGAAAATGATTCGATATCTGGCATGACCAATTCTATACATGCACAGTTCTGAAATGCTTGGATTGGTTTGCACTGCGCACGGGAGCAAGCCGATCTACTGCTCACCGTAACCCTTGGGGTTGTTGCTCTGCCACCTCCACAGATCCTGAGCCATGTCGTCGAGCGTCTTGGTCGCCTTGAAACCCAGCTCGTTCTCGGCCAAGGATGGATCAGCGGTCAAATCAGGCACATCGCCTGTACGCCTTTCGACGATGGAATAGGGAAACTCGTAGCCGGAAACCTTCTTCATAGCATCGACCATGTTGAGCACCGACATGCCGACACCCTTGCCCAAGTTGAAAGCTCGGTACTTGCCTTTGGTCTCGGTCTTGCCCTGGGCAAAGATGTCATCGCGGTCCAGAGCTTCAACGGCATTGACGTGGCCACCAGCGAGATCTTCAATGTGGATGTAGTCGCGAACGCAGGTGCCGTCCGGGGTGGGGTAGTCGTTGCCAAACACCTTGAGACCTCCTTCGCGATACTTGCCCACGGCCATTTGCGCCAAGAGGGGCAAAAGGTTGCCGGGCTTGCCTCGAGGATCTTCGCCGATCTTTCCCGACTTGTGGGCACCAGCAGGGTTGAAGTAGCGCAGGCCGATGGCGCGGAACTCTGGGTAGGCGTCGCAAACGTCGCGGATGATGATCTCGCTCATCCACTTTGTACGGCCGTAGACCGATTCGGGAGCCAAACGCGTGGATTCGGGGATGGGCACCTTGGGAGGTGTACCGTAGACGGTAGCGGAAGAAGAGTAGACGAGACGGTTGCATCGGTTGTCGTGCATCACTTTGAGCAAGTTGACCAGACCGGACACATTGACATCGTAGTAGTCGATGGGGATTTGCGAAGATTCACCCACCGCCTTGAGAGCAGCACAGAGGATGACACCCCAGATCTTGTCGTCGCCCTTGTAGCTGTCAAAGACGTTGCGGATGTCGTCCTTGCTGCGAAGGTCACCCTTGAAGACGTCGACCTTGCAGTCGTCCTTGTCCTGCTGCGAAGCACCCTCGGGAAGCTCGTCGATGGCAATCTGTTCGAGACGCTTTACGGCGGTGGGGAAAGCATTGTGGTAGTTGTCGAGGACTGTAAAAAGCGAAACAAAATTGTCAGCGCCATGTGTGAGTGGCGAGTGGGATTGGGACAAAGAGCTGCCAACTTACCAGTGACACGGTACTTGCGCGTCAGGAGCGTGACGAGAGCGACGTGCGAACCAATGTAACCGGCACCACCGGGGATGAGGATCCTAGGTTTTTGAGAAGGCATCTTTGCAAGAAGCGTCTTTGTTGTTTTTTTTTATGTCCAAAGGGTGGTGGTGATGGTCGGTGATGGTCGGAAAGCAAGAGTTGCAAGATCATGGGACCGATGCAAAGACGATCTTTTGAGCACGGTAAAGAGGCATCGACCGACACTGATCATGTGCCTTGGCAGTCGAATCTTCTGATCGAGGCGCGGCTGTGTTGCTCTGCCTGTCAAATCACACACACGCGTGGTACGAAAGGCACAGAAAATACGGAGCAGAACAAAAGAGAAGAAAGAGCATTGCTTGGACAATGGTATTCCCAAGACAACATGGCCGAGTGTGACAGTCCCGTCGACTCGTGTAACTCTGTGCTCCACTGTGCACCCAACACCTTCAGCCGGTGGACCGATCAGAAGCACAACATTGTCGCCTTCTTGCCTCGCTTTGACTCGCTTTTGTTCAGACATTCAGCTTACAGTACAGTACTCAACATTGGTGCTCAGCAGCGACGTGCACCAAAGTAGAACAAGAGGAAAAGTGTGGGGCCGGCAATACCCAAGTCTGAAAACAGATGGCAATCTTGCCAGTTCTTTCTTCTTCTTCTTCTTATATCATCAACGATCCCCCGAAACCGCAGCCAGCGCTGAATCATGCTGCCCACGTCCATCCTCCGCACCCGCTTCCACGGCGGCTTTCAACTCGCATGCTCCTTCTACCGCGGCGGAACATCGCGTGGCATCCTCTGGTCCACCTCGACCCTCGCTCCCTTTGACAATGCCACCCGCGACCGTCTCATCTGTCGCGCCATGGGTTCGCCCGATCCGGACAGGCGCCAGATCGACGGTTTGGGTGGCGGTATAAGCTCGCTTTCCAAAACAGCGCTGGTGGGTCCACCGGATTCCCGCTTGGCTGCCGCTCTGCGTCAAGCGAAAACACGGTTTGCAGATGCGATCGACTATGCCGATGATGAGCGTAGAGCTGCGCATCCCGAGCGAGGCTGGGACTTGGTGTATAGATTCGGACAGGTGCCCGTGCAGAACGGCACCCAGGTCGATTGGTCCAGTACGTGTGGCAATCTCGTTTCTGCCGTAGCCTTGTTTGGCTTGCACGAGGGTCATGTGCCGCAGCAGAGGATCGGCGACGTGTTTCAACAGGTCAAGCAGAGGCGCGCAAAGCAAGGCGATGTGTTTGCGTTTCCGGTCAGGCTTTTGGTCACGTCTTCGGGTCAGATCGTGAGAGCCAATGTCCCCGTTAGACTGTTCCCCAATGGCGAGAACCAAACCCTTTGGTATCCTGAATTGCAAGGTGATGTGCGTATCTCTGGTGTTCCTGGCACAGCGCCAGGCATCCTCATCGAGACACCGCTCGATACGTCGCACCTCCTTCCTACCGGCAATCAGATCGACCACGTATCTGTAGACAACGCAACCTACCCCGTGACAATCATCAACGCTGGCCTGCCGACCATCTTTGTCTCGTCTTCAAGTCTCACTTCTGTCCTCGACCCAGCGTCTTTTCCCTCCCAATCACCGTCCCACTTGGACGCCAATCTCCCCCTCATGACGCTACTCGACCGCCTTCGCACCGCATCTGCCGCACTCACCCCCTTTCTACAAGACACACTCAGCCCATCCGCACCCAAGATCTGCATCGTCCATCCAACCCCTTGCGAAGGATACACTTCCACCAGCGGCCAACATATCGCCGCTAATCAGATGGACCTTCTCATCCGCGCTGTCAGCGTCGGTAACTTGCACCGGACTGTTCCAGCAACATGCCTATCCGCTCTAGCTGCAGGTAGGGCGTTTCCGCAGTCGACCATCGAAAGGGCGGTACGGGAGGGTAATCCTCCAAGCATCCAAGGCGATCTACTGACGATTCGCGTAGGTCAGCCAGCAGGCGTTTCGGAAGCCAGTGTCAAGGTGGTCCCCGCATCCGCGGCCGATCAAGCCAAAGGTCTCACCCACGTTGCAGACTCGATCGCATACTACCGCACCGCTCGACGCATCATTCAAGGCTCTGTTGATGTTCCTCATTCCTACATCTCCTGAGCACAACGCATCACTTCATATATATATACCCGATACCGATAATGGCATTCTTTTGTTCAGTGCGTCGCAGCCGTGATCTCTTATCAAAACACGGCTCTATACGCCTTGCTAGCATACCAAAGCACAACCAATGGTATTCCCCAACACATTGCATCACCGATCTCCCTCAGACTCCTCAGCTCCGCAGGCACTACGACAAACTTGTCCGCACCTCGAGTTGCCTCGTTTGGATCCACTCTGCCCTTGTCCTGGATCGCCCTCGTGAATTGACCCTGTACAAAATCGCCGTTGGTGTAGAACCTGTGCATCTGCTGATCCTTTTCCGCCCATCGGCGTCGTAACCATGATTCAAAGGCGGCGCGTTCTTCCTCCGTGCTCTCTGCAGGCTGGACGTTTGCGCCCAGAGGAGGAACGTCGATGCTTGCTGTTGAAACATTGGCCACCAAGGTAGCGTTGGCCGATGTATCTCCCGTCACCGGCGGCGTAACGCGAGACATGGTCAAGTGGAGATGAATCGCAGGCGGCGGATTGCCTTGCATAAAGATCGACCTCAGCGTATAAAAGTCTTGACCGTAGCCGGCAGGAGGAACGCCCGGATAGCCAATGGTAAAATCGACGAGCCAAAGATCGTCCATCTGCTTGGCCAGCGTTCTGAGACAGAAGAACAGCCCCGTCGACCTCGGCAGCAGCAGATTCTGCAGGTCCTTGATCCCCGTTTTCTCAGCAAACTTGGCCGACACCGGTCTGGTCTGACGCGATACAAGCGTTCCTTCCGGGAAGATGAGCAAGAGCAATTTTTGAGCGGTGCTCGTTTTGCCCTGCTTCGAGTGATTCTGCGAGGCTACTTGACCCAGCTGTTTCGCCAGCTGCTTCTGATCACTTGCCCAATTACGTGCCAAGAAGATGAAGCGGTAGAATTGCATACCCCAGCCCACGAACGGGATCCATTTGAGACTCTTCTTGAGGATGATCAGAATGCTGTCGCCTAGATCGGCGTAGTACGCCAGACACCAGAGATACAACCAATCCGTGTAGACCTGGTGGTTGGACATCCAGATCGAACGGCTGGGTAGATCGATCGAAGTGATTTTGCCCGTCTGCTTATCCCGATGTACAAACTGTTCCGGATCCAAGTAGCCACCTTGACCATCGCCGATCGAGACGACGAGCTGGGTAGGGCCGAAGAATTGCGATATGACGAGTAGGATTCGGGCGAATGCTAGCTTGGTGTAGGCGATGTTGGAGTGGTAGATCGGTCTGGTGACCGGGTGGAGGGAAAGAGGCCAGGAGAGGAGTTGAAACAGGTGTGCCGAGATGATGCAGCTGTTGAAGACGAGAGCGAACAGGATGGTTTGCATGTAAGTCTGCTTGGGTGGCCGTGACGAGATCGGAAGCGTGTAAGGTGGGGCGCTTGAGGTGGAGCCTAGACCGGTCTGAGCCGAGACATTGTCGCCAACGCCCCCATTGGCCGCGGAGCCGTTGGTGGACATCGGTACGGTTGTTGGATGGGCTGGATGTATGCTACGGGTTCCGGTGTCCAGTTGAAAAGCAAGCGGGTTCCAGGCAAGTCTAGTAGTGGTCTAGAGAGGATGCACCATAGAGATGTGTCGTCGAGAGACGATTCAGAAAATGCGACGATGAAAGTCAGGAGGTGAGCTTCGATTGACAACAGACGCTTTCAAGTAGCTGAGTTCAGTTGCAACTCTGTGGATGCAATGCCCCACCGACTGTACGGATGACGTCTCTTGTGTCATGGAGCACGAGACCCTTGCCCATGTTTCGTGTTTGTTGCACAATGGCTGCGCTCCGGCTGTCACTTTCCGAGCCAAAAAGAGAAAAGCCGCACCTCCTCCGCTCTCCTGCCAAAAACATCCACTGTTACATCCACTGTTACATCCACTGTTACATCGATTCTCGTATACAGCTGAATCTCAAACCTCAGCTGTGAGAGTCTTACACCGATGATCTTGTATAACAGGGCTAATCCATTGCGTTGGTCTTGCTGATCGTGTGCACATACGCTGAGGTAGTAGCTTTCCGAAAGAGCTAGGCGAAACCGACAAAAGACAGTCGTCACAATGACAGCCAGCCTCAACATGTTTTGAAGTAAACTGTATGCAAAAAGCCGAGCTCTACGACAACCACAGCAAACGGCATGCAGCGCTTCCCTTCAACGCAGACTCGTACCTTGGCCAAGGTAAAAAGTACGACCTGCCGATCCATCTCCCACTTTGCCCAAGCCAGGACCGGTCTTTACCTCGACAGCCTGTTCCACTTTGCCAGCATCCAATCCGACAGCTCTCGCCAGACGCGAGCCGATACTGCTCCCTGGACCACGTACAGCGTCGCTTGCTGTTGCGAGAGCGGTGTTCTCTTCCCGAAGCGATACGCCTTGCGTGTTGATGACTCCAGTCTTGATACCACCCGTAGCAGCCGTCTGCACCTGCAGTGGTGTGCCTACCGCCGAAGAGGGAGCAGCGTCAGGCGATGTGAAGCGGGTCACCAGATTCTTGGCAGAGACGACACCGTTTGCGAAGAGGTCATAGTAGTCGGCGTTGGAGAGTGTCTGGACCGCTCGGATGACATGGTCATTCCAACGAGCCTTGATCTCTTGCGTCACGGAGGGGCGTACGGGTGCAACGTAGGCGGGCCGCAACTGCTGGCGGGATACACGCTCTTTGCCCTCCTTGTCCCAGTTGTCTGGATCAATGTCGTTGAGTTGCAGTTTGATCCTGTTGAGTGTGACGGCGGTATCGTGGGTTCGTACAGCGATCGTGTGACGGAAAGTGTAGAGGAGCGAAGTGGCTACAAAGACGCCGCCCAGCGGTGCGAGGATGAAGCGTGTCGCTGCCATGCTTGCTTTGACAGAGCTGTGTGACTCCCTACCAGCTGTCAATTGCGCGAGCGTGTAGGATGGTGACGGATATGGGGACGAGGATTACGATGCTCTGGTCTTGCACATAGGTGGAGGAGAGGATCGTCTGCAGAACCGTGCGACCGTGAGGGTTCGGAGCAAGCAGAGCCAACCCGACGACGGATCGGGAAAATTCCGGATCGGGAAAAATCGCGATTGCAGACACGCACAGATTGGCCGATTCGAACTCGTGATCGGCAGTTCTTCTCAACCACAGTCTCATTCAATTCTTCATTTGCTGGTCACTTTGGTTCCGTCTCGAATTGATTGACTGCAATCGGAACTCGGCAGCGCTTCTTATGTGTGTTGCTTTCGAAGAAATGCGCTTGCTCTTGCACCTCCTCTCTCTCTCTCTCTCTCTCCCTATGAAACCATCTCTCAAACCTGTGGCGACTCATCCTATCTGCCGTTCGGTCCTTGGTACGTGTACAGTCGTTGCCGCACCCGTCGCTCCACCACTTGGCTGCTGTACGATCGAGACCACCCTCGTCGTGGACGCTGCAGCTGCTCAAGATGAACGCCGGATACAACCCAATAGCCATGCTAGCTGAGCGAGCCTGTGGACCCATATACAATGCCATCGACACAGGCAACAACATTCTGGCTGTTCGACACGCCGACAAGGTCCTCCAATCGCAGCCAGACCTCGCACTCGCCTCGGCACTCAAGGCTCTTGCACTCGTTCGCTCAGGAAAGCGCGACGAGGCCAACGCCATCTGCACAAATCTCGTCTCCAGAGGTGTACGCAAGGGCGAAGAGAATGTCCTCACTCCGCTCACCTGGACGTTGGCACGACTAGGGCGTTCCGAGGACGAGATGACGCTGCTCGAAGCTGCAGTCAAGATGCATCCCAACGACGAGGCTCTGTCTCGGCAGACCTTCTTTGCGCTCATCAAGAACAGAGCTTTCCAGAAAGCGCAACAGCTGGCGCTCAAGATGCACAAGGCATTCACGCGTCGTAACCGGGCTCAGGGACGCTTCGTCGAAGAGTACTTTTGGTGGTCGATCCTCTCTTACCTTTTGCTAGCGAGGGATCCAAAGGCACCCGGTGCAGCGCTTGCCCTCCCGCTTAGCCAGAGAATGATCGAGAAGCAGACCGAGACAAAGCCACTGACTCTCAACGATGAAGAGGCTCTCTGCTTGCTGCTTCAAGTGCTCATTCGGCAGAACAAGAAGAAGGACGCTTTCGACTTGATCGCTGCCCAAGGATCAGTGGGATATACGCTCTGCGACCGCAACCTCAGCCTCGAATTCACTCGAACCGACCTTGCCAAGGAATTACAAGACTGGAAATACGTACAAGACAGCTGCTGGGCACGTATCGACGGCGGCAGTCGCAACTGGGCGCACTTTGCCGCATATCTCGAGGCAGCCGAGAAGCTTGGAAAGGATCAGCTGGTTGCAGCGCAAAAGAAAATCAACGTGCTTCTGAGTGTCAAGGGTGCTACCAAAGATCGCTCGATTCGGCTTGCGGAGCTCGAAGTGATCAAGAGGCGGGCGAGTGCGGGTGATCAAGATGCCGAAGCTCAGCTTGGGTCGAAAGTGAGTGGCTACTTTGATCAGTTTGCGAGCAAGGCTTGCTGCCACGAAGACCTTTTGCCGTATCTCGGTGCGCTCTCCGCGGAATCAAGGATCAGTTTGACGGACAGGTTGAAGGAAAAAGTACGACCATTGCCGATCAAGGACGAACTCGAGTTGCGAACCACCATCTCGATCGCCAAGATTACACGAACGGTGCAGCCTAGCGACACGTTGACGGAACAGAACGAGGCCAAGCTGGCAACTGAGCTGCTGAAACGATACGTCGACGGTCTTTCGGTCGGAGCATCGTTGCCAGAAACAGAGATGCAGCCTGCGGACGATCTCGCCCTGCTCGCTGTACAAGCGCTACTATCGGCATTCCGGCTTTCTCGCGGAAAGTTGGTGTATCTGTATCAGACGATCGCACTGCTCGAGTTTGCTCTTACCAAGAGCAAAAAGGGGTATCAGCTTCGAATGCTCTTGGTGCGCAGCTATGTGCTCGCCGGAGCATTTGATCGCGCATCGGCGCACTACGGACTGTTGGGACTCAAGAGTGTCCAAGCCGATACACTATCACATCTGATCAGCGAGCGATGTTCTGCCTTCTCGATGACGGCTGCGAGCAACCAGACCACCAATGCCACGGACGACGGTCTGTACAAGATGACGGTGCGAACGCTGTCGACTTTGCAAGCGATCTACGAAGAGAACCGCAACTCGATGCCGGACATGATTTCCAAGGCGCTGGAGCACGGCATCTACTCGCGGGTGCAAGAGTTTGTCGAATTTGGCGAGGCGTTGGAGAGGTCGTTGCAGAGGCAGGTGGTGCGTTTGGAAGAGTCGCGTTCGCATCTGCATCATCGACGCAACTTTGACGAGGACTTGACAAAAGACAAGTTTGAAGCTGGGATCGACCAGGCGGTGAGAGCGGTGTTTCAGGATCTGGAGCAAGGATTGCATGACCAGCGCGATTTCTCGGTGCTGGTCAACTACCAGCCGATGCACACGCCAGAAGTGGAAGAACTGACGCAGGTCGGGCCTCGAGCGGATGCGGGATGGATACGAAGCATGGCCTCGACGCTGTCTCGCACCGCCACCACGGTTAGCGAACAGGACAAGCAGCAGCTGACGACGGCCGAAAAGTCGCTCGTCAACTTGGCTGACGATCTACGCTCTGGAAAATTCGACGCAGTAGCCCTGTGCGCCATGGTCCAATCGGCCAAAGACACGGTCCGGGAGCTGGTCAACGACGCGAGCACTAGCAACCACGCGCGGCCTCGCCTAGTGCGACCGATCGACGCAATTCACCAAGCGGCTATCGCACTGGAAGCCGTCTACCTCTGGAAACCTCATTTGGATTCGGAAACGAGTGCAGAGTGTCGAACGCAGCTCGCTGAAACCGCGACGCTCGTCCATCACCTGTCGAGGGTGAAGCCGAAGCCAGCCGAGGCGGATGTGTTGGATCAAGGTCTGGCAGCGTTGGGCAACGACAGGGTGGAGGCGATGATGCAGAGTGTTTGCGACAATATCGGGGCAAGTTTGGCCAAGGTTTGGGCAAACTTGAGAGATGCGTTGCGAGATGCGGTGTGAACGATGCTGATCAGATTTGATGGCATCCAAGGCAGTAACACCATGGCGTACCAGTAAGCCGGTAGGTATGGGCAGTTTGGCGTGTGTGTGATAGAGCGACAAGTCGGCTGATGAAAAAGAAAAGGGTTGCTTTTTCCCTGCATAAAAGCATTTCAACCGATGCGGCATCTGAGCAGAGCAAAATAGCGTTAATGCGGGGGCACAAGTCTTGCATGTCTGAGACAAAGCTCGACGCGCTTTTTGTCGCTTGAACAGTCTCGGCTGATAAAGGTCAATCGCCTCGTCTCGACTCGCATCGCGCCTGCACAAAGACTGAGACAGACACGTTTTTGGCGCCTTTGTTGCCTCAGCTTCACTCGAGCCACTCACCGCTTCGTCTTTCAAGATCAACATCGCTCAATACCACCATCTCCACCAATTCTAAAAAAACAACCTTCTCGACAGCGCACACAGCCAAACGCAATGGCAGCCGTCGCACCTGCCGCCGCCACCAACCAACGACCCCCTCCCTCGTCATCCGATCACGCACCGCTCAAACGCATGACGTCGCGCAAACTCTTTGGCCGCTCTCGTAGAGCGCCTCCACCACCGCCATCCCAACACGACTCGTCGCTGCACTGTGTAAGCCCAGCTGCGGACGAAACAGTGTTGGGAAGCCGCAACAGCAATGCTTCCACCTCGCACCTCAGCACAACGTCGACCGCCTCGCGAACCTCGCGCTTCTTTCGCAGGTTTGGTCGTCAGAAACCGCCTCCGCTTCCCTCGCTCCCTCCGACGCTCGTGCTCGACTTGGACGCCGGTACCGCTGTTCCTCGGTCGGACGATCTTCTGACTCCGCCGTCGTCTTCTGCCAATCGCGATACTTTTGACGCCAAGCAGCAACCCGCTCCTTCGGCAGCTGCCGCCATCATCGCCCAGTCCCAAGCAGCCTACGCAGCTGCCGAAACGCTCCCCAAACCCAAAGGTCTCCAGCGTAAAAAGATGCTCGAGGCGCTCACCAACGCCCGGCTCGATGTGGCCCAGGCCAGAGATCTGGTCCACATGTGTGCCTTGCACATCCGCCAACGTGGCCTCGACACTTCCGGCCTCTTTCGACCTTTCCGTATCGCCGAATCGCAGGATCGCGTGTACCACATGCTTCAGCTCTTCCTTCTGTCCATCGACGTCTCGACGTACATTGCCGTCTTTCCCGTCTTGCCCGAAAACGCGTTGGATCGGTTGGGTCGAAGCACCGCGACCAGCTCCAACGACGCCAAGAGCGCAGTCGCGCGCCAAGAGCTGGACAAAGAGCTTCGCTATGCCAACCCGCACGAGGTCGTTTCGGTGCTCAAGTGGGGGTTGAGGCACATGCGCTTGCGCGCCGCAGATTTCCACTCGAAAGACGGCCAAGAGTGGTACGACGCCTTTGTGGCCTCGGAACGCGAGTCCAACTACCATCCCAGGGCGATTGCCGATCTGTTGCATCCCAAGTTGCCCCAAGCCACCGCGGAACTGCTGAGCCAGCTTCTCGACCTCATGGCTAGCGTTGCAGCCCACGCGAGCAGCAACCACATGCCTGCATCCACCTTGTGTAAAGTCGTCGGATTTTGGTTGTTCGGTCGTATTGGTGTAGCCCATCCGCCGCCGACAGTGGATGAGTTCCTGTCCGAGGTCGATAGGACGTCGGCCATGGCCGAGCATCTGTTGTTGGCGCATATCCGATCGCAGGCTGCTGTGACGTTTGCCATGCCCTTGCGATTGACCGAACTGGTGCAGCGGTATCCGTACACCGGAAAAGCGGCAACGCCGTGTTTGGAGCCTGCATTTGCGTCGAGACCGGTCGAGGCATTGAGGGTAGACGTGAGGAGCGAGAATGTGGTGGTGAGTCAGGCCAAGCCGAGGTCGCCCAGTGCGACGTTGGCGGATGCGTTGGAGGCCAAAGCCGCCAACGAGCTCGAGGCGGGAGCGAATGGAGGCGACGAGTTGTGGGCCGACATTTTGACCGAGGCAAAAGGAGTAGAAGGCTTGTTGATCGATGAGCACTGGAGGATCTTGAAACGCGTGGATGACGAGTTGGTCCAATCCCGCGAGGAGGCGGCAGAAGGTGCGACGACGGCCATGGTAGCCGCTCCTACAGCGGCGCCTCCCTTACCCGCTCCATCTATCGCAGCCGCCATCAAAGCCAACCGACGTCGGTCGCAGTCGCTCTCCGACCTTCGCAGCGCTCTGGCTTCGCCCACTTCAGCACCACTGGCGACACTCCCCGAGTCGCGGACCGACAGCATCGACACGACGCGTCGCGCTGCCGCTGCCGCTGCCGCTGCCGCGCACACCGACACATCCAAACGCAAGCCCGTGCCCCTCGTCGATGAGGCTCGAATCGTCTCGACGCCTTGCGACACGGATCTGTTTTCCGGCAGTCTCGAACCGTCTGCCTCGTGGCGCTCGTTTTCCGAAGAAGGTTTTGGCGTGCTCAGCAGTGCTTCTTCGGAGCTGTCTCTGAGCCAGTTTGATCTCAAGCCCGTCGGGATGCCTAGGAGTCGCAGTAGTAAGAGTGTCTATCGTCGGTCGAGGGCGGTACGGCCGAAACCGGTGGTGGAAGAGCACGAAAAGTTGCCCGTGCATACGCTGATGCGCGCTTCGCTCGTTCACATGCATAGTGCCTTGACCGTCATCTGGCAGGATACCCTCTTGGACCAGTCTCCCTGTTGCACCTTACCCCACATGCTCGTCGCACAGCTCAACACTGGTCAATGGTTCTTACTCGTACAACACATCATTCCACCTAGACCCCCAACTCCCCTCACCGCACCACCGCAAGACGACACAAAAAGCATCTTTGCTCCAAGTATCAAAAGCGTCAGGTTAAGATTACGCCGCGTAAGCACCGTCATTGGATCCGGCATAAGGAAGAGGCACGACCTCGCTCCCCATGCCGCTTGACCCCACCACAGTCCCCTCCCCCAAGTTGCTACCTGTGCCGCCTCCTGATCCAGATGTACTGTATGCAATCCCTTTTTCCACCTCATCCACAGCTCCTGGTGTGAATCTCTACTTGGTCGCTCAACACGCAACTGCATTACTCTGAAGCGCGCTCAAAACTGGACTGACAAACACTAACCATTGCTGAGCAAAACAAAACCGCTCAACACTGCTTGGCATAACCCTTGGCCTGGGTACCGCTGCCCTTGGGCAGGCCACCCCGGTGCTTGTCGTGTGCAGCATTGGCATGGCCGGTCGACTTGTCGGCTTCGTGGTGCTTGCTCGTCACCTCGGCCAGATGTCGGAATCCGCCCTCTTTGCCCTCCTTTTCCAGAGACTCTGTGATGGTGATAATGTCGTACACCAGTTGTTCGATCATGCTCTCGCTGAGGTTCTCGCGAACGACGACGCGCAGAATGTCAATTTGCTCGAGATCGGGCGAGAGGTTGTAGTTGGGTACGATCCAGCCTTTGGCTCGGAGCAACGTCTGCATCCATCGCTGTTCGAGGTGCGGATTGCGCGTGCGGAAGCTCTCCGACCAGCGGAAGGATACGACGGGCAGACCGGGGCGGTAGAACTCGGCCGAGTGCTCGTTGATCTCGTGTCGATGCTTGTGGTGATGACCCTGTTCGGAGCCAGTGAGTTTGGCGCCTGCTTCCTTGATCAGTTGGGCTGCACCGCCGGCAGCAGCAGAGGCGGCGGATCCCGCGGGCAAAGGCCTGTGAATCTCGGACAGCACTTCGTAGTATCCACTCTTTTCCAGAGCACGCGAAAGTAGACGTGCGTTCTGCATGTCCGACTGCATCACACGTCGGTAGCCGTCGAAGCCGAGGTTGATAAAGTTGAACAGCTGACCAATGACGGGGTGAGCGGGACGCGAAAAGTTGAGTCCGAACGAGTATTCGACCGAGCCGAGATAGTGGAGTTCAAAGACGAGCTCCTTGGGCACCTGTTCGTTGTCCCTGAACAAGACCCAGCCGAGACCGGGGTAGACCATACCGAACTTGTGTCCCGAAGTGTTGATACTCTTGACACGAGGGATCTCGAAAGACCACTTGAGATCGGGAGTGGCAAAAGGAGCCACCATGGCTCCTGAAGCTCCGTCGACGTGGATAGGAATGTCGATGCCTGTCTTGCTTTGGTACTCGTCGAGCAACTTGGCCATGCCTTCGACATCTTCGTAGTGACCAGTATAGGTGGAGCCGAGAATGACCACAACGCAGATGGTGTTTTCGTCGACCATGTCGATGGCCTTGTTGATGTCCAAGCAATAGCGAGACTCGTGGCTGACAGGGACGAGACGCTCCTCGACGTCAAAGTAGCGGGCAAATTTTTCAATGGCGACTTGAGCGTTGGATCCAAAGACCATATTCGGACCGGGTTCCTTGAAAGACTTGCCCTGCGCCTTCATCTTGTGCTGCCACCGCTTCTTGGCCGAAAGACAGGCGAGCATGATGGCTTCAGAAGAACCAGTCGTGGCGACGCCCATGGCGGGTTTGCGCTTGCCGTTTTCGTCCCTCTCGGTGGGCGCTTTCCAGAGATCGCTAAGCATTGATATGCACCTCGCGTGCATAGCCTGTGTGGCCGGATACTCGTCCTGGTCGCACATGTTGATCATCATGGTCTCGGTCATGAGCTTTGTCGCCTGCTCGGGCATCCAGGTGTGCACAAAGGATGCCAAGTTGAGCGTGGGTTTTCCGTCGAGGCTGAGGTCGGCGTTGAGAAGCTGCGAGAAAGTGAAGGCGGTAAGTGGAGGTGATTTCATTGTGCGTCAGTCTTGGCAGAGAATCAAGGAGAAGGGGGCAAAGTAGGGCTCGAGACTCACCTGGTAAGTAGCATCGGCATCGGTACCCTTCTGAGGGATCTTGTACTTGGGGATGGGTTCGGTGACGTAGCGACCGGCGTGTGCGCCCGAGTGGTAAGCATGCGCTTTGCGGCCAGCAGGGTGGTCGAGAAGGCTGAGAATAGGGTGGTCGGCAGCCTGCTCAATGAGCTCATCGGCGTCGACGTGTTTGCTGAGCGACATTATGGGCGAGGATGAGGAGGAGAAATAAGAAGAAGATGGACGTTGGGAGGGCGTTTGATGTACGAACGCGAGGATGGTGTCAAGGTGGAAAGAAGAGATCGAACAGCAGGCGGTGTTGGATCTATATATAGTCAAGAGCGACCGAGCTGTAGTAAGCGACCGTAGCAGTGACTGTAGTCAGCAAGCCGGCATGCCCTGCGAGGCACCACGTTGTTCGGCAGCGAGCGGCTCTGAAAGTGGAGCACACTCTGAGAGCACACTGTACCTGTTGCAACAAGGGTCCACCCAAGTCTACTTGTTCGGCACGGCCGTCAGTCGACTGTTGCAAAGCACAGACCATCCTTGGGACGAAACACTGTTTAACTGCGTTTGCCGACGGTGGTGATTTCTCGACAATGAGTCGGTCTTGTCGGCATCTTGGTTTATTCGCAATGTCACACTCTCGATCCGCGACCTACGCCTCGTTCGGCGCTGCACATTTGTCACTCTTCTCAGCCACAGATGTCTGAGCTGACTCTATGTATCATTGTCGTCTTTTGAGCAAGCCACTCGGCCGATGGCAAGACAGGAAAAAGTGCGAGTGCCGATCGAGTCTGCGGACACATGCAGTATGCACGTCAGCGGTCAAGTGTATTTTGAGTTGCCGTTCGATGACGCACAGACTGCAGATGCTTCTCACGCAGTTCCTGCAGCCGCCGGTTCCTTTGCTCTGGCTGGAACCAGTTCCCTGACATGCACACGCCCGCAGTCAGTACAAAGTCGATGTTGGTATAGCGGCTCAGCGGTTCTTCTCTTCCAGTGGTCAACATCGTAAAAAGTCGCTTCTCACAAACTACAACCGATACGTTCATTGCCTTTAGATGCAGGGCCATACTTGTGCGCCTCTACGTAGCGATTTGCCGATTGCAATTGATACTCTACAGTAGCAGAGGATGGACCAGCGTGAGATGAGAGTTACCCCACCGAAGGGTGGGCGTGAAAAACGATCAGACCTAGCCAATCTTGCTTGATCATCCGGTCCGCAGCCACGCCATCAACCTTCGCTGCTGTCTCGCTCTTCGCAACAAACCATACACAAGCCGCGCTGAATCTTGGATAGAGCTTTGGACCTTGGATGGCGGTGTGCGATTCAATGCAATCCTGACCTCAGCTTCAGCAAAACGCGGACTGAGAGAACCATGCACGTTAACCGTCAGTCGTTTGAGTTGCCGCCATTCAATGACGCTACACCCACTGTCGGTCTTGCAGACTGCCGCCGGTTCCTTCCCATCGCACTTGGGCCGCCTTTGAGGCTCCGAAGAGGCTGTGTCGAGGAAAGGCATTGTACGTCCATCCTGGTGGCGGCTTTCTAACCACTTGATCTCGCTCAGGCGATACCTTCTCACCCTCTCGCCAAAAAGGAACAAGGCTAAATACCGATCGACTCTGACAACCTTGAACACGAATTAGCGGCGACTGAGGCTTCCTGGCCCGGGACTGTGTCTCGACAACGTGCAGCTTTCCTATTCTTCCATTCCACGAGTGTGCCATGCAGATATGTCAGCCCAGGCCGGCGGCTGCAACATTAGTGGTCTCGCAGCACAAGCTACAGTCAATTAGCAGCAAAAGCTCGCAACACTGCGTTTACGAGGCCAAAAACGGGTTTGACCATCTTGCACGCAACGACAATGCACATTAAATCGCAAGCTAGTCACCGCCATCGTCCAGTACTAGTAATGTACATGCTGTCAAGAAGCTTCCTCGTCCATCTCCCTTTGGTGGTGTCCGCAGGGTGCATTTTTGGCCCTCTTTTTTGGTCAACGATTCTCAGAATCCCTAGTTTTTTTGACCAACTGTAAACAGCTGACTGCATACCACACAATTATGCTTCAGTCACAAACTTCTTCTAGTTCAAGAGACGGTATGAGATAGGTCAACGTGGATGTGAATCAATTGCAAGGGTTGTTTATGCACAGAGCAAAACTTGGCACTGCAGTAGTCCAAACAATTTGTGCAAAAGGTTCTTGATTGAACGACAGCAGTCAGGGGCCTCCATTGGAGCCTTCCAATCGGCTGCACCGCAATCATCAGCTGCTGCATCCTTTGGACTAGCCCGCCTGGGGTCAACACAGCCTGCCCTTGACCATGGCCCAGCTCAATAGTGTCCATTCAAGCCATCTTGGGCTGGACCTGCCGGTTACCAGCAGGACATTCAGAATGTCATATTTGTTCAAAATGATCTTGCAAGGCAGCATCCCTGAATGGCAGATCACGCACTGGATGGGACACTTTGATGGGAACAAGGACCTGTCAAGGAGGAGTTACAAGCCCACCTTTGGCTGATCAACACCAGATGCACAGAGGCTGCTGTCTTTGAAAGCATCAACAGTGTTCTTGTGTTGTGGCGCGATGGCCTGATCATTAAGCCTCTGGGGTCTGGCAACCTCCAACAGCAACAAGAGGGCTCCCGGGTGTTGGTCTTGAGGCCTCCAATGCGGTTGGTGATAATGCTCGCACTGATTCACTGCAGTTGGAGCCGGTCGAGATGATGAAGCTGTCAGGACTAAGCATAAGAAGCTTGGCAATTCAAAGTTGTAGACGCACACACAGAGCGACGGTGCCAATCTAGGCGAACTCGCTATTGCTGAATGCAGATACCAATCAGAGCCGCAAAGAGTAAGGTAGAGGTCGATTCGAAACAGTCAAGGTGAGGTTGAGAGTGTGTGCGGCAAGAGACCCATCTGGTCTTGGCCACGGTTCATCGTAGCCTGTAGCTGAAATGCGACGTTACAGGGAGCTGGACTAGATACGCAACCAACTTCGCCAGACTACGGTGACACGCTTGAACCAAGCCGGGCCAGGTACTGTCAGTGCTCCGTGCAAGAAGAGAGACGACCCAATGAGTGACTGGAGACGGTATTCGGAGCGTGCGGTAAGGACAGTGTGACTTGCAGTTCGCAGTCCCGGACCCAAGACTTTGAGCCAAGGCGTAGGGGTACTGCGCGGTTTGTTGATGATCGAGCTATCGACAAGCTTGGCTATTCGGAAGATGGTGCAGCGAGGGATTGATCTAGATGACCCTAATCAAAGCAGGAGCGCAGCACCCAACATAACAGCCGAGCCGACGGCGACCACACCCATCATGGCACCATTCGACGTTACGGCTCCATTACCACTACCCGACACATTCAATCCCGCCGAGCCGGTAGAGCTACTTGCACCTGCACTACCACTTGCACTTGCGCCACTACCACTTGCCGCCGTGTTACCGCTACCACCCGCAGTGACCGTACTCGTCCTAGTCAACGGACGTGCGCTACTCGCCCCACCTCCAGTGTATGCCGCACTGGCACCCGCAGCAGCCAGTGAAGAGATGAAGGACTGGTCGAGCGTAGTGTACGTAGCTAGGGCGGGTGTTCCTGCGGGTCGAGTGACGGGTGCGTTTTGCGTAGCTGTGGCCACTCCGTCACCTCCTGCGGTGGTACACGAGCCGAATTGAACGCAGGCAGATTGCGCGTTGTTGGTTGTGAATGGTGGTGCACCTTGCTGGGCTAGCGATGAGTCAGCTGCCAAGAGTACGAGACCTAGCAAGAGGAGCATGGTTGTTGAGGTTGGTGCCATGATTGCGTTGGTGCGGTGGTGTGGGTTTCGAGAAGAGAGATGGTTCGATGAGCAACCCACTTTGATTCTAACTGGTGGGCGTAGAAGCGGATGTACAAGTTTGATTTCCGACTTCCGTAGAGCGCTCGTTGATGCTGTTGTTGTTGTTGTCGACGTGGTTTGGGCGGGCGGGTTAGGTATGATGGTGGTGGCAAAGTGTGAAAGATTGCTTGCTCGACACGACCGCAATCAACGTCGATCGATCAACGGTGGATGGGGAAATCCATAGCCAAATCCGGGGCAATTCTGGCCGCGGGGCTCGACTGCCACATTTGGCGTCTCTGCAACCGAGCCTTCTCTTTTTCAACTTCCGACTGCTCGTTGGGTGCAATCGCTGTGTGGTCGGGGTAATCGACGCTGCATGAAGCTTTTTCCATCCATTTGAGACGCACTAAAGTTACCAACGAACCCTCACCAAAACCTGCCTTTGCCAAATAAACAAATTAAGGTACAACGCAGGCGCAATCTCAACAAGGGGGAAATTCTTTCCTCTTTCACGCCTCACACCTGTTTGGCTCAATTCGAGTTGTTCCTGGAAAATCGGGTCCCTTCAGCCCCGATTCAACCCTACCTTGGAAGCTTTTCTCCGACGTTGGACCGACGTATAACGACAACAAGGTTTTTGTGCACAGATGGTCTTCCATCTCGAGCTTAATCGTCTCTGCGCAGGACTTGTCGACTTTTCCTTTGTGCAAATTCTACAGTGGTTTGTGCGCAATGCCAGCCAATCTTGTGAGTACTCGATCTCCAGGCCTGGTTTTGCCATCGTTCCTCCATCTTCCACCCTCTCAGTCTACACTCTACAAAACATGGCAGCAGCAGCAGTCGCTGGTCTCATCCTAGGCCTACTTTTCGGCGTAGCAGCCTTACTCTCTGCCGTCCTTGCCTGCGCTAGCCAATCTGAAGCCTCTGAGTCTCTACCTCTCCACAACCTCTCCAACACTCCTCCAGCCGGATCTAATACCAAAAAGGACGACCTTGTCAAACCGAACCCGCCCAAAGACGCACCTCCAAAACCCGCCAGTGGCGACAATAAGCCGAAAGATAACAAGGACAAACCGGCACCAACAGCAGCAGCAGCAGCCAAACCTGAAGAATGGTCGGGTGCAAAACTGTGGCAAGAGTATGTCGCAAAGGCAGGAGACAATGCAGCCAGTCCACAGTACGTCGTATTTGATACAAAGTCGGGAAAGATCGAGTTGAAGCCCGCACCTGCCAACGATGCTCCGTTCCTGAAAGTTTGCGCTGATGGGAGGGTCGAGTTGGTTGATAATGGTGGTACGGGTGGTGGTGGAGGAGGCAAGAAGAAAGGTGGCAGTGGCGGTGGAAGCGAGGGTGGCAAACAGAAGGACGGGCAGCAACAGCAACAGCAACAGCAACAGCAACAGCAGGGGCAAGGTGGCGGAGGCAAGGCCAAGGCCAAGGACGATAAGAAGCAAGAAGGCGGCGGAGGAGGTGGTGGAAGCGGAGGCGAAGAGCAGAAGGCTAAAGATGGTGGAAAGAAGGATGAAAAGGACGACAAGAAAGACGAACAAAACAGCAACGAGCCGCAAGCCAAAGGTAAAACGAACGACAAAGCTGAAGCCAAAGACAACACCAACTACAACCAGAACAACAAGAAGGACGCCCCTGCGCCAAAGGCAGAGGAAAAGAAGCCCCAACCTGCTGCGGATGCCAAGAAAGATGCTCCAGCTCCAAAGCCAGCTGCTACTGCTGACGCTGCGACTTGCTGTCAAGCGCCAAAGCTCTCGTTGCACGGGACGGTCGAGTTGGTTCAGGTGTTGCAGGCGCTTGGTGTGACCCAGGCCACAGAGAACAAAGGAAAGCAGAAACCACCAGTCGCGAGCACCAGCTACAGACACGATCCAACAGTGCTTCATTCAGGACCGAAGGCCAAATTTGCTTGCAAGCACGATCATGGACACCGATCCAGCTCAAAATATCAACACCGCCACAGGCATTCCTCTCTCGGCCACCACTATCATCCTCGCCATTGTGAACCTGCGTCGAGACATGCTTCGCGCCCAAGTCAACGTTATGCAAGCTACTCGGACCATCGCACGGATTGCAACTGTTGCGATTCGTAAGTCGATCTGGATCCTGCCTGGACATGTTAAGAAACCACCAAACTGATGTGTCACTCACTACTCGCGTCCTTTCTAACCGAGATCTCAGATGCTGCGAACGAGAGCAGGACTGGGAATCAACTTCCGCCTCGACAATGACCACTTTCGATCTGCGTAAGTCGCACACACCATGCTCCTCCAATGGAGCGCTTCATGCCGTTTGCTGACCCTCCCCAACACATCTCAGACGCCCACGGTCACACATGCCGTCGCCATCATCGACACAGATAATCGGTAGTCCCGTCAATGACTCGGTTGCTCGGCGCACATTGTTTCTACTCGGCCAAAAAATGCCAAAGCGCCTCTCTGTCTTTGTAATCATGATGAACCACCGTGACCAACCACCTTTCCTCCCTCACTTGTTCGATCAATTTCCTACTCGCCGAACCCTTCGGAAACAAGACCGACCACTCTGCCCAAATCTCAAACGCTTCATCCCTCCAAGCTTGGAAGCTTTCCCTCTCAATGATTGTCGACTGCACAATCTCCTTACCCGGAAACACGGCCCATGTCACAGTGTTTGCCTCGCCCTCGCCTAGATTCGACTGGGAGAGGCCCGAAGCGTTACCGGCAAAATAGGTGATTTGAGCGTTGGCACCGAGCGCGTCAATGCGCGAGACGAGCCTGTCCTTGTTCTCTGTCGACATGAAGAGTTCGACAAACGATTTTTGAAAGATGAACCCGCCCGGTGGACCAAAGCCTACAACAGGGTCGGTGGAAGGTGCTCCGTCGACGGCAGGCTGAGAGCCGACGGACCACCATCCTTTGCCTCCGGTATGACGGTTGAGCGAGAGCAAGTGATCTCGAATCTGCAGCGTTTCGTTCATGAGTGGCGCATCGCACCAAGGGATGCACGAGATCTTCTCTTCGAGATACGATGCAAAGATCTTGGAAACATCTTCGAGCGACACGGGATGACCCCAAATCCGCAACGCGTCTTGAGGCGGAACTTTCAAGCTGACACCGTAACCGTCCATCTCGCCAAATGCCGGACTGCGCGAATCACCGTATCGACCGTTGGGGAATTCGTCCCAGGTGCTTGTCTCGGGTACCTGATATGAGCTGAACGTCCTTGCCAACGTCCTTGCGAGCGCTTCTTGGGTGGTGACTTTGAAATCTTTCGGTGTATTGGTGCCAGTGCGATCGGAGAGCATCTGATTCTTTGTTCCTCCCAGGTGCAAGTGCGCAGGAATACCCTTGAGCCTGAGATCGGTCTCTGCCTGTCCACCCAAATCAGTCTTCCAGCCCAGACCTTCAAGAATGCGTTCGATGCTCTTTTCGAGGTTGAGCGAGCACAGGTGGAAACCGCGAATGTCGGATTCGAGAAAAATGCGGCCGACCATGTGGATGCCGAGCGAAACACCGTACTCTTTGACGGCCGCGTCGTCGCTCTTGATGGGCTCGAGTGCATCGAGAATGAGTTGCGGCACTTGGACTTTGCACAAGTTGGTCATACGTCGGAAGCTCGAGTAGTTTTGAATCGGCATGATGCCGGGTAAGATAGGGATGGTGATGCCAATCTCCCGACAGTCCTTGTACCAGCTGAGGAACTGATCGACATCGTAAAACAGCTGCGTGACGATATACTGTGCTCCAGCATCTTGCTTCTCCTTGAGATAGCGGAGATCCCGCTGGACATCGCGATCGACGTAATCGGCATGACCTTCAGGATAGCCAGCTACGCCGATGCAAAAGTGGTTGCCGTGATGCTGACGAATGTAGCGGACGAGATCGGTTGCGTGCTGGAAACGCTCGTCTGCCGCAACCCAATACTCTTCGCCTCTTGGAGCGTCGCCGCGCAGAGCAAGGATGTTTTTGATCCCTAGACGCTTGGCTGTCTCGAGCGTCTCGTCGAGGCTGCTCTTTTCGACATTGGTGCAGGTGAGGTGAAGACAGACGTCGCACGCTTCATCACCTGGCTGTTCCCACGCTTCGCCTCCTTTGATGCGGTCGATATGCTGCTGTGCTCCTGAGCCGATCTGCTTGGCTTGTGCCTGAACCAGCTCGACGTCAGGATCTAGGGTACCCTTTTGTATTCTTCCGGCCAACTCGAGGGATTTGCCACCTGTTGTACCGCCTGCTCCCCATGTGACGTGTATCCAGCTCGGATTGAGATTAGCACGCATGCGAGCAATACGGTTGTAGAGGTTGGCGAGACCTTGAGTGGTTTTGGGTGGGAAGAACTCGAAGGACCAGAAGGGAGCATCGCGGGATGAAGCTGTTTGGATCTTGGTGGTGATGTGTGCTGGGTCGGCAAGTGGCTGCTCAACAGCAGCAGCAGAAGAAGGAGATGCCATCGCGGAGGTTATGTGATCGACGGAGTCTTGTGAATTGCTGCTGTCGATGATGACAAGGCCAATGAAGAAGGTATGGAAAGAAGAAGAAGAACTGTCTTGACATGGACTCTGTCATGCGAGCATCATACAACCTTGCAGAGAATCAAAGTCCGAGTTCCGACTTTTCTTTTTAAGATTTCGAAAGTGGAAAGACAGGGTCTCACATACGAAACTTGGCGGCTGACACTCTTACGTGCAAGCTGCGGTCGAATGACGAGGGAGTGTCTGATCCTGACTGGCCCGTGGCTTGCCGCCTATCTCATCGGCCAATGGCACTGCCGACCAGCCAAACCGAAGTACCGATGAAAGAAAAAAGAAGCACCATCTTGGCACGGCCAACTTGTGCAGATCAGCTTGCGCTCGCGTCCCGCCGGTCAGAGTTGAGTTGCGTTCTGTGAAGCCCTTCTCGTCACCTGCTTGACAGAGTGGAGAACAACAAAGAGCATGTTTGATCCTTGCGTATGAGGCAGGCCCCAGCTTTTGAACGAATCGATGATCAGGGATTCCAGCGTTTTAAGAGGTCCCGTTCAAAATGTTCTCGGGCCAAGCTGTCTTGGCTCGCAACTCGACGTGCTGACTTTCCGGTTGTAGTGTAACCAAAGCGGACAGCATATCGCCAAGGGACGCGAGCTTGAATTGCCTATTTTCTCGGCATGCAATTTTCGTCGTTCTGGTCTGAAAGCGGTGCTCTGTGCTCTTGCTGCTCTTGCTGCTGCTGCTGCTTGGCCCAACGGCATCCGTTTTCGGCACATGCGGCGTAGGATCGCTGCTTACTGTGGCTTTCCCACACACAGCTTTGAGAGCACCTTCGTCATCGTATCATCGTGTCCCACCCTTTCCAAGCCGACTTTTTTTCCCTTCAGTCAACAATATTTCCTCCCTCATTCCGGAACTGCCGAAGATGATGATTGTTGATTCGATCGGCTGCACCGCCGCACACAACCTTACCGCTTTGAAGTGTGTGTGTGTGTGTGTGTGTGTGTGCTGAGATGCGTGCGAATTGCAGGTATAGTGAAATGTCAAAAAGGCTGCATCAGCCCTCGCTTAACCTTGGTGCTCGTTCCTCCACCGCGTCTGCAGCTGCTGCAGCAACTTGGAAACGCAAAAGAGCGGTCGGCTCTTCCTCCTCGTCCATTGTCTTCATTCGGCTCCTTCCGTCCAAATCGTCAATAATCTCATCCTCGACTCTCTTCGACTTGCTACCATCACCCTCACTCTAGCATTTAAATCATACGCTCCCTCCCGACTTGAGCAACTCGGTTTCTGCCTCGACCAACTCAGCACGCGCGCACGCTCACAGACCGGCTTCACTCTCCACCATCCACGCAATCTTGACGATTGTCGACTCGGCAAGCCTCAGTCGGTCGTTATGCCTGTCTGCGGATCTTCCCATATTCACAAAGAGGCCGCAGAGAAGGCGCATCTCTCTGCTGGCTCTCGAGTCGGTCCTTCCCAGGACTCTCGCCCTCAATCATCGCAACCTACCATCACATCCGCAGTTGCTGCCGACCCGACACTCCCACCTTCGCAAGCTGCAAAGCATCTCTTCCCCGTTCCATCTGCAGCCAAACGTGGTGTGCTCCGCTTCAAGATCAAGGAGCAGCTCGAAGAAGGTAGAGGCAAGCACTGGGTTTGGGACAAGGGCGCCGTTCACCATGGCAATCGCGAGCCAGACGATGACGAGCTTGAGCGCGTTCGTCTTCGCTACGGATACAAGCCAACAGCCCAAGGCGGACCTTCTCGACTCTACCTCATGATCCTCGCAGACTGTCTTCTACCGCTTCCCCGCAACCCCATGTCGGGCGTCGTATCGCCGCCTCTTCTGGCCACGACAGGTATCGCGCCTCTTTCCATCTTTTCTACCGGCCCAGATATCATCGGACACTACTACGACTGCATTGTCGCCGCGAGGAGAGAGGTCATCCTCCTTACAAACTACTGGCAAGGCGGCAAAAATGTCGATCGCATCGCAGACGCGCTTCGTGAACTCAACAGCCGCATCCAGAAACGACGCAAACAGCGAGCGCTCGACGACCGACGCAAAGACCAGGCTAGCACCCGCGCCAATCCGTCACACACACCAGACCAAGAAAAGGCAGCAGAGCAGCAGGACGACTTGCTCGAAAAGCAAGGCGCTCCAGGATCCATGGTTCGCGCGCAGAAGGATTCCGACAAGAGCCACGCCGACGATCAAGACATCCAGCTCGGCCCTCCCACCGCCGAGGAGCGTGTCGTCGTCAAGCTGATGTGGGATCGCGGCCCGCAGACCTTGGCCGATCTGTTCCGTCTGCGCAAACCCGTTCCTCCAAGCATGTGGAAGGACAACGGCTTGCCCACCGAGAACGAGATCCCCAACCTCACCATGGAAATCCTCAATTATCACCGACCCTTGATGGGCACCTTCCATGCCAAACTTCTCATCGTCGATCGTCAGGTGGCTCTCATCAACTCGAACAACATCCAGGATCGACCCAACGTTGAGGCGTGCGTTCGTCTCGAAGGTGACATTGTCAACTCGGTCTATGATCACGCCCTCATCAGCTGGGGCAATCGACTTCAGCCTCCACTTCCCTGCCTCACTGCTCCTGCTCCCGTTGCGCCCTCACCTGCCGCCTTCATGACCGGCAGCGAGAGCACTCTACCTTCCCTCACCGTCGAAAAGCTCAAGCAGCTCGCGCTCAACGTCAGACAGCGTCTGCACGACGAAGACACCGCCACCGAAGTCGAAAAGGAACGCAGCATGCAAAGCCCTATCAACTTTCACTTTGGAGATGTGGTTGACCAGGTCATGCGTCGCGACAGCTTTGGTACCAAGGGTGCTGCTCCACCCATCCGTCTCCCTCCCAACGAGCATCACGCTGACGGTGAGAAGGCTGCTCGCAATGCTGGTGCGCTCTGGGCTCAAAAAGTGCTCGGCGAACGATTCAGCCAGTTCCAGAACAGAGACCTCAACAAACCGGAAAAGTCAGAATCCGAGCCAGTGCCTTCACCAAAATCGGAACCCGCACAGCCACCACAGCACAAGAAGCATTTTGCTGACATCGTCGAGGCGCTCATGAAGAAGGAAGGCGCCCAACCGCCCGCCTGGGCCGAGGGCGCGCTCGAAGTGTTCGGCCTCGGTCAGAGTAGTTCCAAGAACGTCGCGCAGGAGGTCAGACGCAATCCTCGTCCCAAGGCGACACTGGCATCGGGTGTCAATGTACCCACAGCTGTGGCAGAAGAGGATCACGCCGAGCAGCCGGACTGGCGCAGGTCCATCGAAGCTGAAGAGGAGAGTCTAGATGGCGCTCCTAGCCATACGGCGATCGACGAGGGTTCTGCCAGTCCTAAGGCCCCTTTGAGCAGCGTGGGTAGCGATGAAGCCGCGCTTGCCGTCAACAACAAGGATGGATCCGCTACAGGTCACGAGGCAGCTGCTAAAAATGTCGCGCCGTCAGAAAAGAGCGCGGCCGTCGCAGCTCCTGCTCTCAACACGGACATTTTCCAAAGCAAGCCGGAAGCCGCAGCTGACGCCGAGATCGCTAAGCAGCCGGAGCTCCAGTCGCCAGGTGCCAAAGCTGACGATGGAGTCCCCGGCTCTGTCGGTTATCGCCGAGTGCATCGCCGCACTCTCTCACAGATCTCGAAATCGTCGGCCGCCGAGCGTCTGAGTGCCATCACCAAATCGCTCGACTTTGCCAACAATTCCAAGGTCCAAGGCGAGATCAAGGCCGAGCAGCTGTCAGACGAGAAGATCTCGGCGCTCAACGATGTGCTCGACTTCCAGCCGTACGTCTTTCACAAGCCGCACGAGCCCGTTCCCATGGCGCTCGTCAATCGCCGACCCCACGGCACACCTGGCCATTCGGACATCCGCAATCCGCAGGATGCAGCCTGGCTCGCCGGCTTCCGATATGCCAAGAAGCATATTTTCATCCAATCTCCCACGCTCAACGCTTCGCCGATCAAAGCCGCTGTGCTGGCCGCCGTGCGTCGGCACGTCAAAGTGGAACTCTGGTTGGATCTGGGATTCAACGACAAGTCGGAGTCTATGCCATTCCAGGGCGGCACCAACGAGCAGGTCGTTACTGCCTTCTATCGGCAACTTCGACGCGAGGGCAAGGGAGATGAGAAGTATCTCGAGGTGTACTGGTATACGGGCAAGGACATGACGCGTCCACTGAACGCCGTGAGGAAGCAACGTAACTGTCATGTGAAATTTGCAGCCTTTGACGGACAGGTCGCCGTTCTGGGTAGCGGCAATCAGGATACGCAGAGTTGGTTCCATTCGCAAGAGATCAACGTCATGGTGGATTCAAAGCAGATCGTCGACGAGTGGATGGCCGCACTGACGAGGAACCAGAGTACCAAGCTGTACGGCATGGTGGATCAGAGGGATGGAATCTGGAGGGGCAGAGATGGACAGGAGCTGGTGGATACGGGCAAGGATCAGACCAAGACCAATGGGTCGACGGCGGCGGCGCAGAACAGCTCGCCGCCGAGGTCGGTCAACAATGCCAAAGCGTGAATGGGAGCAGGATGAGGTCGGTTTTATTTTAGATACCATGTATACGTCCTTTTGTGTAGGCTTTTGCCACTTTATCCGCATTGTCAACAGTCGTTTCGCTCTTGTTTGCACGGTCTCAATAGATGACGATCGTTTCAGATGCTCAGATGTCTTCTTTTTTGCTGGTGAAATCGAGTTCTGGCATGCTTTTGAGATTGAACTGAGCGTCAAGAGTCAATCTACATCTGGGGCATATCCGGGCCTGCATCCTCGCCCATTCCCGCATCGGGAGCCTGTACACCGGGCGCAGCGCCTCCACCGGCCTGTCTGCCCCTCTTTGCTGAAACCACATCGTCGACGCGGAGCAACAAGGACGCCGACTCGATGGCTGTCTTCAACGTCTGAATCTTGACCGCAGCCGACTCGTACAGCCCGTACTCCTTCATCTCTACCACTTTGCCCGATTCTCCATCGACACCGTAAGAGTGTTCTCCGTTGGCATGCTTGGCACGCAAGCTGGTGAGCGTCTTCATGGCGTTTCCACCGCAGTTCTGGATCAGAGTCCGCGGGATGACCTCCATGGCATCGGAAACGGCACGAATGGGTCCGACCTCGACACCTTCGAGCTCCTTTGCAAACTCGGAAAGGCCGTAGGCAATGGCCATCTCGGTAGCTCCTCCTCCAGGGGCCAAGAGTGGGTTGAAAACGACGTTACGTGCAACAGCCATTGCGTCGGCCAAGTTTCGGTCGATCTCGTTGAGGATATCCTTGGACGGTCCGCGAAGCAAGATGGTACACGCTTTAGGCTCCTTACACTCTTCCAGGAAGGTAAAGTACTCGTCTCCCAGCTTTTCAATGTGGAAGAGCCCACATCGCGTTCCTACATCTGCATCGCGAAGATCGTCGACGCGGTTTACAATGGTCGCACCGGTAGCACGAGCAATCCTGTTGTTGTCTGTCTTGCGAACTCGTCGAATGCACGTGATGTTGGCTTTGAGCAAGTAGTGCTGAGCCAGATCCGAAACGCCCTTTTCGGTGAAGACGAGGTCAGGTTTGAACTCGATGATTTTTTCGCACATGGACTGGATCTGCTGCTCTTCGATTTCGAGGATTTTGTTCCAATCTTCTTCGCGCGTGATTTCGATGTTGGTTTGCGATTCGCCCTTTTTGTACTCGAGCGGGCAGTCGAGCAGCATGATGCGTGGGTTTTCGATGCGTCTCCTCATCTTGGGGTGGGTGACGTCCTTGTTGAGCATGACGCCGTCGAGGACACGGCAGTCTTCGATGGTTCCGCCGGGAACCTTTTCGACACGGGCGTAGCGCTTGATGTCGACGGTCTTGCTAGGATCGCTGCCTGCCGAAGAGCCGGCGGAGGAAGAGTCGACCATAGCAACGGTGCGAACGGCTTTGAGGGCAAGTTTGCACATCTGATCGGACCATCTCGAGACAAACTTGGTACCGATGGAAGTCTTGATGAGTGCCAGCATGTCTTTGTCGTTGGTGACATCGACGGGGACTGAAATCTCTTGGACGATCTCGAGTGCTCGCGCGAGCGCCTTTTTGAACGCCGAGATGATGACGACGGGATGGATACCGCGTTCGAGCTGAGGCAAGGACTGTGCAAGGATCTCTCCAGCCAGGATAATGACACTGGTGGTACCATCACCGACCTCTTCGTCCTGAGTGCGACTGAGCTCGATCATAGACTTGGCAGCCGGATGAGCGACTTCGACCTCACGCAGGATGGCGTTTCCGTCGTTGGTGAGCAAGATGCCGCCCATGGGATCGAGGATCATCTTGAGCATGGCTTTGGGACCGAGACAGGTACGGATGACATCGGCGACGGTCTTGGCGGCGGTGATGTTGGAGATCTGAGCTTTGCGACCGGTCTGTCGCTCTGGTCCGGTGTTCATGACGAATACGGGTTGTTGTCCCGACATGATAGCGTTGTGGCTGTGTGATGTGTCCTCGTCGGCTGCTTTGCGAGTTGTTGCCAGAATGAAACCCACTTGCGCTTTCGAGAGGAGGATGCGCAGAGATCAACACGGTATGAGGTGGTGGAGTGAGACGCAGTCGAGAAGAATCGGCGTTACCGACGAACAATCACTTTTGGAAACGCTCAGCTTTCTCTGTCTCTCTCTCGCGAAATGTGACACTTTTTTTTGCGCACGCTCTCTTGCTGCTGCGACAAAGAGAGAGTGGAACTGCAAAGAAGCAATCACAGCCCGAGAGTCAACGCGCGCGAGCAGACGGCTGCTCTCAACAGGAAAAGCTGCGCGTGCCTCTCTGATTTCTTCCAGCTCCTTCTCAGCACCGAGATCTGAGCCCGATCTATTTCTCCTTTGACTACGTTGTTAGAGTCTCACACTTCTAGCCAAGGTTATTCGGCCATCTCCTTTCGGCAGCCAAAGTTGGCCGACCTTTGTGAGCTTGACACCGCATGGCCGAGAAAGCCAACCGACACCCACAAACGCACGCACGAACGCACGCACCACAAACCTAGATTCAAATGGCACAGAAACCAGCTCTTCTACAGCACAAAAGAACCTTGCTGGGTAGATGATGGCTGCTGCCAGCGCCTGACGGCTCGTCTATCCGAAGCAACGACAACGAGCCTGAAACCACGACACGCGAGGTTACTCAGAGCGAGGCTTGGAGAACCCACCACACCTTAAACTTGGATGAGTCTGAAACCGAGCGTCTGTCCAGGCAGTACGTTGAGCGAGGCTTCCTTTATTGCTTAATTTTGAGAAAGCTCTGGCAGGAAAGCCTGGTGGTATGTGTGTGGGTCCAGTGCAAGTTCGAGCTCCCTTTGCGCCGGCTGGACCAAGGCACTGGCAAAGCTGAGACAAAAATGACGACCCTCGAGTTTTCTGTCAGTGCGCTCTTTCCCTCGCACACTTTCTCTCGCCGACGCACGCACGCACGCACGCAAGCACGCACGCACACGCACACGCAGTTCCCGCATGGCTCCGTGTCCTTCTTGCATTGGCCCGTAACACCTACTGAACCCACTTCTTTGTAGTTCTGCCCATCCACCATCCTACCAGCTTCATCTATTGTCGTTGCTGTTGTTGTTGCTGTTGCTGCTGCCTTTCTTCCTCTTCTCTATTTACAGGGACAGTGCCACATCACATCGACATACCAACCCGCATCAGCAACACCTATACGCTATCCGAAACTCACTCTTGCCACCCTGAAGGATCGCATCGCATCCACCTGCTTCTACTCGCCCACGGTCCTTCATCCAACACCGCTCTCTCTCTCTCTCTCTCTCTCTCTCTACCTCCATCACCTTTACAACACCGATTGAGGAAGCAAATTTCACCACTGCTTGTCAGCCAGCACGCCGTCGCCTGCTCGCTTCCCGATAAAGCCATCACTTAGCCGTTCCCATCTTCTTCTTCTTCCCACTCAATCACCGGGAGGATGGCCATCTTCGGTCTCAAGTCACGCAAATCGTACTCGTCCGACGCTGCGAGCATCACCAAGCGCAGACCAGACTCGATCTCGAGTAAACACAACCTCGAGGCTTCTGACGTCGTCGGCGCCACCCCCGAATTTGGCCAACTGGCAACCGACCGTCGTGGTGCTTCCCACGTCTCGGATTCTTCCTCTCTTGTATCTCGCAACTCGTCCAGCATGAAAAAGTTTTTCGGCAGCACCCGCAGGAAGGGTAGCCAAAGCGTCGACGTCGGCTCTTCCGACAGGCCCAACCAGCTTGGCTCTCCGTCGTCCGACTATTTCAACAATGCCGCTGCCAAGGGGGCCAGCCGAACCAGCCTCAACAAGTCGTCGGCTGTTGCCACGCCATCCTCGCCTCCCATCATCACTCCATCGGCGGTTGCTCCGTCGTTGAGCACTCCTGGTGGCGCTGCCACCTCGTTTGCCCAAGCCGTCGATCGCGACGTTTCGGGCGGCCTTGCTGCCTCGCCTGCCCTCGCTGGACCGCGCCCCTCTGAGCTGTTTGCAGGCAAGGGTATTCAGTGGAACTCGATCGACCTCACCTCTCGCGACGTTTCCAAGCCAACAGATGCAGCCGCCACCACCGTCGACATGCAGAAATTCCTCAAGGAGCGTCGTCAGTGGATCCCCACCTTCAAAGATTCGCATGTAGCTCAAGAGGCAAACGTGCAGCTGCCCAAATCGCTCGATCAATTCTCGTTTGCTACACCCGTAGAAGTAGCCGCGACTCCCGCCGGGATCAAGAGCCTCAAGGATCTTGAGGATTCACACAAGCGCAAAGCCGCGCTTCTCAATCCTGCACCGCTCGCCACCACCAACAACGGCACCATCTTCGAAGAGGCTGCTGCTCCCGACTCGTCGCTCTCGACAAGCCAGTCTGCATCCGCGGGAGTTGCAGGCGCCGCTGCTTCCGGTTCCAAGTCTGCAGCTCAGACGCTTCCACCACCCCCTGCACCGCCTTCTCGTAACCAATCGTTCCGAACTTCGACGTTTGTTAGTTCCGGTGATTCCGCTACAGTCCGTCCGTCGAACAGCATCTCGCGCAAGCCTCAGGCTGGTCTCGGCGCCAATGGTAGCACTGCTCCTGCTTCCGCGGCTGCATCACGAGACATTCCTCAGCGCAGAAGCTCGGTGCGCAAGGAGCTTTCCGGAATTGGATCAGATGCCACTCCTGACAGACAGGTGAATGCGCCCGTTGCTGAGCAGTCCTCCAATGGGACCACTGAGCCAGCTACTACTTTGGTCAACGCAAGAGTCGAGCAGATCAAAGAGCAAGCAGATGCAGCAACAGCGACCGAGTCAGCAACAGCCACGGCCTCGGGAAGCGTTCGACCTTCCATGGACACTGCGCCATTTGCTACTCCAAACGGATCGCAATCGCACGATAGTGAGCGTGGCACTCGCTCTCCCTCTGGCCTGGTCCAATCAGCGCTGCAAACCTCGCACGACTCGGCCACTGCAGTTGCTGCGCCAAACAGTCCACCGCGTCCTTCCAAGAACGGACAGCGCACTCCCTCACGACAAAACAGCAGAGAGCCAATCGCCGGCGGCCTCTCCAAATCGCCCAGCACCACTTTCACGCCTACCGAGCAAGAGCCGTCGAATGGCAACAAGCTGGTCGAGAGAGTCGCTCAAGCTGCACCTGCCTTGCAGAACGTCGTGCCTGGTACGGGGCCTGCTGCCTCTGGTGATGCGTGATCCAAGCGATCGACACGTGATTGTCACTCGGTTTTCTGAAACAATACCCAATACTATGTTACTCGATGTGTAGAGAGCGTGTGTGAGCGTGAGCGAGTGAATGAGGTTTTCGGAACACGGACGGCTTGGAAGAAATGCGGAGTGAGGGACTTTTTTTTTCGACAAGACCCTTGAACGGTTTTGTCAAAGACACCTCCATCACTTGGTTCCACTGCTGCTCGCTGTCAGGCTACTTGCTTGGAGTACCTCAGGCTGGGATTGGGACGTACACGCTTCCATTACCTGTGTCGCTGCGCGCTTGCGGGCGGCCAAGCACACGTCTGAGCTTGTTTATCAAGCTCGCAGCCGGTCGAACGCATCTCCATTGGCGCTACGTGACCATGGCAGACTTTTACATTCGAGCAGCCAAAGCGCTCGATCGAGTCCTCAATGATGAATGTTCCGTCAAGGCCGCAGCCGCACCGCATCCTGACTCGGGACGAGTGCTCGCAATTCTCATCAACACCCTCGCATACCGCAGTGCGCTTCAACGAGCTCTCCAAGTGTCGAAAGTATCCAAACTCGAAGAGAAGGTGTTCACTCTGGCTCCTCCACCATCAAAACCCTCCAAGCAGTCTACCTCAAAGGCCAAGAAGGCACCGGTCGAAAAGCGGAAAGCTCCGTCGTCCAAGGTCAAGGGCGATTATCCGAGTATCACAGCGTTCCTCCTCGTCCTCTGTCATGATCTCATTTTCCAATCTCGAGGCATACAAGCGAGCAAAACCTGGCCTCCAAAGGTGACCCTGGAGCGCTACCAGTCGACGATGCGTGCTGCGCTGGTGCAGCTACAGATCCGTTCAGGCAAAGCGAGGATCGAAGATCTACGCTCGGGAGCGCTATACCAAGAGATGACGGCGAGAATACCCCGTTGGATCCGCATCAACCCGCTCCGTGCGACGAGAGAAGAGGTGTTTTACTGGCTCAACGAGAACAAATACATCCAAGTCCAAGGACCCGAATTGGACGGTGTGAAAGAGTTTGCAGAGTCGCAACACGTTGCTGGTTTGCTGGCGTTCCATCCCAAGGCGACGAGTACGCTGTTGAAGAGCGAAATGTACAGAGACAGCTGGGTGGTCATGCAGGATTTGGCGAGTTGTTTTCCGGCGTACATCTTGGATCCGCCAGCGGGCGCCAAGGTGGTGGACGCGACGAGTGCGCCGGGGAACAAAACGAGCCATGTGTCGGCGGTCATGTTTGCAAAGCGCCAGAAAGACGAGGAGAGGGGGAGGATCGATGCATTTGAACGGGATGCTGTGCGGTACAAGACGTTGGTCAAGAGGTTGGGTGCGGTTGGTGCGGCCGACAAGTCAGGAGCTGGGACAGGGGGTAATGTTGTTGCGCAGAAGAAGGACTTTCTCAAGACCCAACCGGACGACTTTTCCGAGGTTACACACATGCTCGTCGACCCGAGTTGCAGCGGTAGCGGTATCGTCAACCGCCTAGACTTTCTCAAGGAAGACGACGATGTCGAAGACGTCGATTCCCCCTCCACCATCACCACCGCCGCCGCCGACGCGAGCACCAGCAAACTGGCAAAACGTCTCCATCAACTGTCGGAATTTCAACTACTCATGCTGCGTCATGCGTTCAAATTCCCCTCGCTCCGCAAACTCGTCTACTCGACCTGCAGCATTCACGCGGCAGAAAACGAGGCCGTGGTCTTGAAAGCGCTCGAGACGTCAGAAGCCCAGGACGCGGGTTGGAAGCTGGCCCCGAGAGATCAAGTGATTCCCAGCTGGCCGGTCAGAGGCGATAGAGATGCGTGCAAGGGGCGCGAGGACGTGGCGGAAAGCGTGATCAGGTGTATACCGGGTGGTAAGGGAGATGGCGACAAGCCGCATGTGGAGAGCTGTAATGGGTTCTTTGTTGCTTGCTTCGTAAAGGCGCAGGTGAAGGATGCGGTCGCCGAGGCAGGGAAGAGAAAAGCGGATTCAGTGGACGAGGAAACCGATGACGACGTAGGCAAGGATGAAGAGCAAGCAGACAAAGACGAGCCAAAACCCAGCTCCAACTCAGCAGCCAACCGAAAGAAAAAGCTTCAAAAACGACGAAAGAAGCAACGCCTTGCACAACAGTCGTAGCACCCCTTCATCGCACAAACTCTCTGCTCTCCGGGCCAAATGATATGATTGCAAACTCGGCACTACGCATTCACAAGCATAATCACATCGAGCTGTCTAGTTAGACGAGCTCGAGATAAAGAACCACTTGTCAATGCTAGCATCAATGGGAGCCGGAGGCTGGGGGTTAGCCTTGGGCACGCTAGTCACCGCAGCATCACCAGCACCCACAAATCCTTTGCTGCCCTGGACCGACGAGTTGGTGAGGCTGATCTCACCCGCATCGGCCTGGCCACTGATGAGCCTCTTCCAAGCCTCGTTGCACTCGTGAACAATCTCGGTGGCGTACTTGCGGTTCTTGGCTTCACCGCTGAAGGCAAACTGGTTCTCGGGCTTGCCATCGGGGATCTTGTAGATGCGGAACCATTCGTTGGTGGCACGGATCAAGCCAGGAAGGTGACGCTCGACGTCTTCAATGTCGTTGAGCTTGCTGGCCAGGGGGTCGTTGATGTCGATGACAATGACTTTCCAGTCGGTCTCGCCCTCGTCGAGGAGAGCCATGACACCAAGCACCTTGACCTGCTTGATCTGACCGGTGTAACCGACCTGTTCACCAATCTCGCAGACGTCGAGCGGGTCGTTGTCACCCTTGGCCTTGGTGTCCGGGTGGGTGTGGTGCGGGTCTTCCCAGGTCTGCGGGAAAGCACCGTAGTTCCAGATGTAGCCCTTGTGGGGGAAGCAGTTGCGCACGAAACGCAGCTTGCCCTTCTTGGTGTCCTGCTTGAAGGCGTTGAAGTTGTCCTCCTTGCTGATCTCGACCTTGGCGTTGGTCCAACGCGGGATTTCGACAATCATGTTGAGGATGGTCTTGCTCTCGTCGGCAAAGAGGGGCACATCGTGGAAGGGCGAGGCGGGCAAGCCGGTCTTTGTGTTTTCGAGATAGACGCGGTAGTCGAGCGTGTTGGGAGCACCGACGGCGCGCGTCTTGAAGTCGTGAGCAGAGGCCATTGTGGATGAAGCGATACCGTTGGACAGTTGACGTGCGGTCTGAGAGAGTCTACGGATCGATGATGCTGCACTTGCGCTGACGGGTGACGGCATAAACCTGTTGCAGAGGATGGCAAGCGAGGTAAAGACGATATGGTGGTAGGAAGGAGGTGAAAGGTGTTGAATGCTGCGTGCGCCTTGTGTTATCCATCGATCCTTCTTGGCGGTCAAAGCTCCCGACTGGCATCTTCTCTTTTTCGCCTGCAGCCACGCTGAACATCCATGTCGTTGTCCCGTGCTCTTTTTCTTTGGATTGGCTCGTTCTTCCAGCTTCTCTTACAGAAGACGATTTCCATAAGGGAACCTTTGTATTCATTCCCAGACACGTTTGAAAAGTGTCATTTCCAAGTGGCTTGAATTCAAATCACGCCACCGGATTGTAACCCGATTTGAAACAGATCACCGATCGAAAGAAGCAGTTGTTAAGGTGATGAGGTAACACGTTCAGGAAAAAAAATCCTCGAGGAGGCGCGTCGACGCCTCGTTCTACTGTACTGTATGTATGTGGAGTTACGCCCAGCGCTAATTCCAACATTGCCAGTCAAAAAGAGACCAACACTTGTCTCTGTACGACGCCCCCAACCGCCTTTCGCTGTTGGTCGTTCGACATCACTGTCTACCACACCCAGCACTGGAAAGAACAGCATCCGGACAACGCTCAACATGATTCGAATCCGTCATCCACAAGGAACGTCGTCTTTCAAAATCGAGGACAACACATCCCTCGCACAGCTTCAAGCCTACATCGTAGAGCAGTGTGCGATACCTCCATCAGATCAAGAGCTCAAGATTGGATACCCGCCCAAGAGTCTACGTCTCACATCCGTCGATGGTGCGACGTTGCTAAGCGACAATGGCATTGGAATCAAGAAGGGCGAACAGGTGATTGTAGCACGTAAAGCAGGCAGCTCTGCATCTGCACCACCAGCTGCTGCTGCTTTATCGTCGTCATCATACAGCACAACGAGCTCGTTTGGACGTATGGGAGGCCCCAAGCCCAACATCACTACTGCCACTGGACCACGCGACTCGTATGGTCTTGGTGCGCGAACGCTTCAGGACCGTCTTACCGCACGCAACGCTCCTCCCTCGTCTACAGCATCGGCTGTTGGCAAAGTCATCGACGGAAGTGTCTCGGTCACACTGCCCTCTTCCCCCTCATCATGCCTCACGCTCAAAGTAGTGCCAGACGACAATTCGTGCCTCTTCAACTCGGTAGGCTACCTCTTTTCGCAGCGTCTCGGCACCGACGTCTGTCAAGACCTTCGCCAGGCCGTAGCCTCGATCATCCGCTCCGATCCCGCCTCCTACCCAGATATCGTCCTAGGTCAACATCGTGATGCCTACATCTCCAAGATCCTATCACCGACCACCTGGGGCGGAGCAATCGAACTCTCGATCCTCTCACATCACTTTGGCGTCGAAATCGACTCCCTTGACGTTGCTACGGGAACGGTGCATCGATTCGGCGAAGACAAGGGGTACGAGAATCGAGCGTTGGTCGTCTACTCTGGCATCCATTACGATGCCTTGACCCTCAAGGAGGCAGGCAGCGAGACGACGGTGTTTCCCAACTTGGCAGCATTAGGTCTCGGTGAGGATGAAGATGAAGTGCTGGGTGCGGCCAAGGAGCTTTGTCGAGAGTTGAAGAGGAGAAAGTACTACACGGATACTGCAAGCTTCAGCTTGAAGTGCAAACAGTGTGGCACAAAGCTGACCGGTGAAAAGGAGGCGGTCAAGCATGCAAAGGAGACAGGCCACGGGGATTTTGGTGAGGTTTGAGTCTTGGTGGTAGTAAAACTACTACGAGTCGCGATTTGGGGCGACTAACGGAAGCGATCACAGCAGAGGCGATTTGTTCGATGTGCGATGCCGAGCTTATCACTCTTGATGCTGTTGTTACAGATCGAGGGCCAATAGACAGCAACTCTTAACACGCACACAAGCCTGTGCCCTTTCAGTTCTTTAATCTCTCCTCTTGTCGAAGCTCGTTGTCATGGGTCTGCAATCATCCTGGGCGTGTCTCTGAGCCGGTATCAAACTACAACAACGCTCCCTTTGTTCCTGTATCGCTTTGTCTATTCTGCCGACCATTGGGACCGGCCAATTTGTTCCACAGCAAAGGGCTCGCATGAAATCCATGGAAGAATCTCGGCACGTACTTTGTAAGCGTAACGGAGGTGGGGTTTTCTGGTTGCCACATGGCAACTTCGAGAGGGTGCCCTTTGTTATTGGCAGAGCCCACTTGAGGACGGATGGTATTCGGCACGAATGTCGCTTGTGACCTCACTTGCATCCGAAGGAGACGCAGGGTAGTACAACAAAGGGGCCTGGGCATGACATTTCCGATAGTGCTAAGTTTCCTATTTCGATTAGAGTTGGACTTCAGCTCTGGGCGTCCAGGAAGATTGCGGCTATGCGCGGGCGTCACGCTCGGAACATGTGGTGGGGATCGTTATACGTCGATTTTTGTCGTTTGTTCCTTTTCCCTTTGTTCCATCCTCTGGTCCCTATCATTCCCCAAGCTTTGCTCCGTGTTTGCTATACCCTCGAGACTCATATAAGATGTTCAACTCAAGCTCGCTCTTTTCCCCCGTCTCTCTTCTCCGTGTTCACACCCACACCCTGCCTTTTCCTCATCACGATGCCCAATATTTCCCTGCTAGGACCCGTGATCTGCCTCTTCTGCAGCCTCGTCACCTGTATCAACAGATGTACTGCTGTCCCTGTCCCTCCCTGCCCCGGCAACGACTGCATCATTCTGACCGACCCACCAGTCAATCCGCTTCAAGTCATCCTCCCGCTCGGTCCTGTTCTGGGAACATCCGTCGACTATTCCGCCCAACGCTTCAGCCTTCCATACGCCCTACCGCCGGTCGGAGAGCTGCGTTTCGCTTCGCCCCAACCCATCACCTCTTTCAACTCTTCGCTCTACAATGCTACTCAACTTCCGAAAGCATGCACACAGCAACCGGATGCGCGGTACGGCATCTCTGCTGATAACGTCAGTGAAGACTGCTTGTATCTCAACGTTTACCGTCCATCGGGAGGGGCAGTAGGCATGCCGGTGATAGTATGGGTGCACGGAGGAAGCTTTATTGCCGGCTCTTCGACTGCCCCAGGGTTGGATGGAGCGTGGCTGGCTAGTCAGAACAATGTGCTTGTGGTGACGGTGCAATACCGCTTGGGGATGTTTGGGTTCTTTTCTCCCAGCAGTCTCACCGATGAAGCTTCAACCTCGTCCGGTCAAGTTCAAGGCAATCAAGGTGTGCGCGATGTCGTCCAGGCGCTGCAGTTTATTCGCAACAATGTGGGCTTGTTCGGAGGCGATCCCAACAGCATCACTTTGGCGGGACAGAGTAGTGGCGCCCACATGATTCGATCCTTGCTGAATGCTCCCTCAGCAACGTCGCTTTTCCAACGGGCAATTCTTCATTCCGATCCGGCCAACTTCGGCACTCAGTCTTTGAAAACGAGTCAAGCGGTCAGCGACTTTGCACGCTCGCGAACCAAGTGTTCGGATCTGGCGTGTCTGCGTGCCATGTCAGCCGCTGATCTCCTGAGTGCAAGCACAACAGCGGTACAGACGGCACAAGGCATCGATGCATCCGTAGCATTCAGCGAAGTCTGGCGACCCTTCCTCGGCGATCTGACAGGCTCAGCTTTCGAAGACAACCCAGTCGACGGCAGACCGATCATCTTCACCAACGTTGAAAACGAAGGAGGCTCGACCGTCGGCGCTATGCTCTCACCTACCCCCGTAGATGCTGAGAGTGCACAGCTCGCAGTCTACCCGGTAACCCTGACACGTGAACAACTGCTTCAGCAAATGTACAACGCAGGTCGTGGCACCACCCTCAGCACCGCTTCGCAGTACGCAATGAACACCAACACTTCGTCCTACCCTCCTTCTTCGCAAGTCCAACCCTTCTCAAAAGCGGACGACGGACTTCGACGAAACCTCGCAACAATCCTAACTCAGGGCATGTTTACCTGTCCGACATGGCTCAATGCTCAACGCTACTCTGCCCACTCCTCATCCTACGTCGCTATCTTTGAAAGGGGCATTCGATATCCTTCCAACGCAGACAACAACTACTGCACAGGTGACAGGGTGTGTCACGAAGACGATATCAAGCTCCTCTTTAGCGATCCTAGCAAGATCGATGACGTGTCTACGCGCAAATTGGTGAGAGAGGTGCAAGCCAGATGGGTTGCGTTTGCGAAGAGTGGCGATCCGAATACGGCCAAATATGGCGGGTGGAACGGCGTTGGTGCAAGACAGCAGAGTGCTCGCGTGCTGAGGCTGGGAGCATATGGCGATAGATCACCGGCGTCTTCGTCGCTGGATACAATTTCGCTGCAGTCGGCACAGTATGCGGGATGCGGTCAGGTGTTCGGAAGTCAGGTCCAATTCGATTGGCAGCTGTATGGCTAGAGCTCTTGCCAAAGAGATGATAGAACGGGCTTCTTCATCGCTAGGCCCTGATAGTGTTTCTTTTCTCCTCGGTTCCGCTAATCGTCTGATCACTGTCGTTACTCTAGCCTATGTACATCGTTGTGTCTCAAGTAATCTGACCCGATAGATTTCTTTAGACACGGCCACGAAGAGATGAACAAGCAGAGCAATGCAAATCTTGTGGTTCCAAACGGACTCAACAACCACACATGCTCGCTTTTACATGGGTTCTTTCACTGTTTGAGATTTCTAACTGTTCGATCGAGCTTGAACGATTCTACATGCTAAATTTTGGCTTACGAGCTCATGCCGGCAACCATGCCGTTTTTTATGATCCTTGTTCTGACCGCGGAGGTACCACTGAGTCAGGAGACGAGTGATACCATCGTGGATACGCTCGATCTTGACTTGACCTTTTGTGATGACCTCCATTTCCAGACGGGAAGATGAAGGTTCAATCGGCGTATTTTTTTTTCTTTCGGCACAAAAATAAGCCGCGCACCGACGCAATGGTCCCCGAACGGTGCTGTCATTTGGTGGTAAGCTGCAACTGGCCGAACGGCATCATTTGCAACATTGAGTGGATCGGTCAACCTCACCATCGGCTCCAAAACGCTCGCGAAAGGCCACGTAAGCAAAGCAAGATCGTCTTGTGACCTAGCCAGCGGTAGCACAGGGTCGGATCAAAAGGTACGATGGTCGAACTGGACCCGACGGTGTCGGCAACGGAAGCTGGCAGCATATAACGTGGTTCATGACTTTGCTTCGATCCAGATCGACTTACAGTACTCGCACGAACACGAACGAAGCTGACCACACGGCATACTCCGGTGATTTGGTCATCCACGCCTCTTTTCGTGCGGCAATGTCACTAGCAACGGTATATGCTCAGCTCGCCTCTAAACACACCACAGTGTGAGCAAGGAGGCAAGGTCGAACCTCGCCGGTCGACGTTACAGATGATGGGACCTGCATCAATCGTGGCTTGCTCCACGTGTAGCGACAAGGCGCGTCAAAGGGGATCATGTGTGTTTGCGCGCGCGATGCGGGGAAGATGGGGCACCACAAACAAAGGGGACATGTACATTGGAGAAGAGGGGAAACACAGCGCTGTGCAATACAATACAATACAGGGATCACAGCTTTAGGGGAGTAAAGGATGGCGTCTGCCCGCAAACACGTTGGATCACGGGTCATTGGTTGCCCCGCCTTTTGACGCTCAAGACGCTCGGCCATAACGTCGCCGGCCAACCTAAGGCCGGCGACCTTGTGTGGAGAAGCGAGCGAACAGATGTCCAAAGACCCTTGAATTGCAAATTAACAAACTGCTAACTCACTGTAAAGCGCCAATGGATGTCCCCATCGTACAGTACAGTACATGGTCTGGCTGGGGTTGCACCTGGGTCGGAGTCTGAAACCATCTTGGAGATCTCGTCCTGGTTCTTGCCATGAGGCTTGACAAACAGGTTCGCCGGTCAGTTGTACTCGTTGTATCCACCGCTGACCGGACCCTTGTTTTCAGCGCCTTGAACATCAACCTGACCGGTCAGCCCGTACTCCGTCTTTGGCAAGGGGTCTACTGAACGAGAGTGCGTCGACAGCATCTCGGCAATTATCCGGAAATCGCACACAGTGTGGACTGAGCGCAGTGAGAGCGGCAAATGTGGATTGAAGGCGTTGATGACAGTGGCAGCGGCAGCGACAGCGACAGTGGCTCAGTGGTGGGTTGCGATGCCAATGCATTTTGACCGCTTTGACACGGCTTCGTGCAAACCGTTTCTCTGTAAGCACAACAACAGCCACGTTTGCGGGGAGCGACGGAAAGAGCAATCAAACTGGCTTTGGTGAGCTGTTTCGCCTGACGCCGAAGCCAAAGCGGAGTTACTGCTGTCGAGCTCTCGTCGCTGCTGCTGCTGCTGCTGCTGCTGCTGCTGCTCAACTGCGCGCATCCGCCTTCCCGCTTTCTGTCTCTCCCTTCCTTGTCTCTGATCAGGTGCCAACTTCGGCTCTGCACGCACTAGCAGCTCGTGTACATTATCGTTTAGGCACCACCACCAACCAACTCACTCGACTTGCATCTCACTCGTGAGCGTTTGCCGGGCATAGGCTTTACTTCATTTCGGATCAGAGTCACTTCAGACGGTGCGAAAAGTAGAAATACCCCCTTCCCCACATCGCTCCATACGTCTGTGTCTCCCGACATCATCCCCCGGCTCTCGCCCCCTCCATCTCACTTCTCTCCAAGACTCAAGGGAGCTCTCCTCATCATGGTTGGCGTTGCTACCACCGGTCAACAGAGCGAAGTCGCTCAGGCCCTCGCCGACCACCGTTTGTCGATGGTTGGTGCCACAGGCGCCAAGGGTCTCATGAAGAACGCCCGTACTTTTGCCATCGCTGTCTTTGCTTCTATGGGTGGTCTCATTTACGGTTACAACCAGGGTATGTTCGGTCAGATTCTGAGTATGCACTCGTTCAGCGAGGCCAGTGGTGTCAAGGGTATCAACAACCCTACCCTCGCTGGCTTCATCACCGCCATTCTCGAGCTCGGTGCTTGGGTTGGTGTATTGATGAACGGCTACGTCTCGGATGCATTTGGTCGTAGGAAGTGTGTCGTCTTTGGTGTTGCTTGGTTCATCCTTGGTGCCGTCATCCAGGCTTGCACCCGCGACGGTTCCTACGACTACATCATCGCCGGCAGAACCATTACGGGTGTGGGTATCGGCTCGTTGTCAATGATCGTCCCCCTTTACAACGCCGAGCTTGCCCCTCCCGAGATCCGTGGTTCGCTCGTCGCTCTTCAACAGGTAAGCTCACAAGCCCTTGGGTATCATGTACAAGCCCCTTCGTAGCGTTGCACTGACCGCTTTGCTCTATTGTTCTTTCTCGCCTGCATTTCATGTTGGCCTGCATTCGCCCGCAATTCATCCGTACCCGCATAATTTTGCAGCTCGCCATCGTCTTTGGTATTTTGATTAGCTACTGGTTCACCTATGGCACCAACTACATCGGTGGTACCGGTGCTGGCCAGAGCAGTGCTGCTTGGTTGATCCCCGTCACCGTCCAGATCCTGCCCGCTCTCATCCTGGCTATCGGTATCTTCTGGCTTCCCGAATCTCCACGATGGCTCGTCAACGAGAACCGCGAAGACGAGGCGCTCAAGGTCATCGCTGGTCTTCGTCGCCTTCCTGAGAACGATCTCCTTGTCCAGCTCGAGTTCCTCGAAGTCAAGGCCCAGAAGCTCTTTGAGGACCGCGTCTCGGCTCACGATTACCCTGACCTTCAGGACGGGACACGCGGAAGCAACTTCAAGCTCGGCCTCGCTCAGTACAAGTCTCTCGTTACCAACCCCGCCAATCTTCGCAGAACGCTTGTCGCCGTCCTAGTCATGACGTTTCAACAATGGACTGGGATCAATTTTATATTATACTACGCCCCGTTTATCTTCAAGAAGATCGGCCTTACGGGTAACACCACCTCGCTGCTTGCCTCGGGTGTTGTCGGTATCGTTCTCTTCCTCGCCACCATCCCTGCTGTGCTCTACATCGACACCTGGGGCCGTAAGCCCACCCTGATCGCCGGTGCTGCCATCATGGGCACTTGCCACATCGTCGTTGCCATCATCATCGCCACTTGCGGTAACAACTGGCCTGCTCACCGCGCCGCTGGTTGGGTTGCCTGCGCTTTCGTATGGATCTTTGCCGCTGGATTCGGCTTCTCTTGGGGACCCTGCGGATGGATCATAGTGGCCGAAGTGTTCCCTCTTGGTCTTCGTGCCAAGGGTGTATCGATCGGAGCGGCCTCGAACTGGCTCAACAACTTCGCAGTCGGAATGAGCACTCCGGACTTCATTTCGGCTGCTCCTTACGGTGTGTTCATCTTCCTCGGGGTTATGTGCTTCCTTGCCATCGCCTATGTCTTCGTCTTCGTTCCCGAGACCAAGCTGAAGTCGCTCGACGAGCTCGACGCCGTCTTCGGTGACAACTCGGGTCGTTCGCAGTGGGAGGCTGGTCTCATGCTTCAGGCTCAGCGCGATGTTGGTCTTCTTCGTCTTGCCGGTATTGAGGAGTCCAAGGGCCTTCCCCACGGTGACAACGCTTCCGGGGACCTCGACGAGAAGTCCTCCTACAAGGACGAGGGCAACGTCGTCACCTCGACTGTTTAAGAAAAAAAAAAAAGACTCTTCTTCTTTCTCGTTGCGTGATACCCTCTCGTCCTACCCCTTTGTCCTGCTTGCTTTTCGTTCAGGAAGACACGCACACCCATCTCACTCCTGCTCACACGCCCACGCATGTATCTCTCGGTTTGGATCCGCTTGTAACTCCACGGCTTTTCTCTCTTGCAATGGTTCTTCCCTCGACTCATACGTGTGCGACGGGCAAGTGGTAGCTGAAGTTTGTCTTGCTGTGCGTGAATTTCTCTACTTCACGTGGCGCTCTCAAAATTTCGAAAAATGAAAAAATACAGACACTGCGCCAGTGCCTGTTCCGGCTTTCGATGGAGTCTGTGTCGACCCCGCAGCATCCTGGCTCTCCGGTAATGCACTTACTGGAGTTCTTGTTAGGGCCGTACGGTCTGGGAACCGCGAGTGCGGCTACGGTCAGGTGCGATTGGGAGCGGAGAGGTCGTGGAACTCTGTGGGGCAGCCAGGGAGTGCCGCAGAGGAAGGGGGACGCAATACTGTTAGGACTGTGCCTTAACACCCCTCCGCATTAGTCGGGTGAGGCCGATTGTTGGCCCGATCTGCGACTCTCGCGGAAGTGTCAGACTCTCCCCACGCATTCATATCTCCCGCGTTCACCGACGAGGATGTTCCCGGACTCGTTGTCGCATGTATTACTTAGTAACGCTATAACAGTAGCTCAGTATCGCGTCCCCTTCCCCCTCGACGGTGACCCAGTGTTCCGCGGCCTCTCCGCTCCCAATCGCACTTGACCGTAGCCGCGCTCACAGTTTCCAGATCCTACGGTCGTAACAGTGCCCCCTGCGGCCGGTAGCCCCATTGCTTGTAACATAGAGTGACAAGGTCTGTATGGCACTCAAGAACTCAATCAGGTAGCTATTGGTGCAAGAATGGCAGTTGAGCTCATACTTGGTTGGGTTGTTTGTCCTCTTTTTTGCAAAGAGCTTTCACAATTGAAGCCAGACCTGCAAGTCCCTTTTGGTTTCCATGTTGCACATCTGTGTTTGAGCAGAAAGCGCTACTTGCATGTATCAATTTGCACTCACTTACACAATGACACTTGAGACAACGTGCACATCTAGTTTTGAGGTTGAGGTATGAGTATGCCATCTGGCTCTCGCTATGGACAACTTCTGTTCATTTGCAAGCAGCTGAACAACGTTTTGCCTTTGTATGACATCCTAATCATGTCAAACTCGTGATCAGAAATGCCCTTGCCATTGACTTGCAGATGTGCTCTTTTGCGATCATGTCGAGGCTGGTCTCTGTCGGAGTACATCATTTCCAGACGTCATTCCGTCACTGCAGAACTGCGTTTAGCAGCACAATTCGAGAAGCACGCTTCGCAATGCGACAGCTCGGCCGCGATCGGCGAGATGCAGTGCCGAAACATGGTTGGCAGCGTTCCGTGAGCAAGGGAGACCGGCACAAAACTGTGATCTCGGAATTGCCGAAGCCACGACCGCGCGGTGAAATTATGCAAGTCTTCTTGGCAGCGCAGATTGACAGCAAAGCTTCGGTGGATCCGACATGGCAGAGTGTGGACTCGCATTAGAGTCACAAGGTCGCACACATTCATTGAGCGTGTTGAACGCTGCGAAGGCTTTGTGCGCTGCGCTTCGAACCAAATCATTGAGTGAGGACGATCCACTTGCGACTGCGTTGGAGCCCCTATACTTGTGCCGTGTTGCTGGAACAAAAGGGGGTGTCGGCACAGGTAGAATCGCGTCAAGCTTTGGCTACGGACTAGAATCAAGGGTTCAACTCTCTCTGACGCGGTTTGTTGGAACTCCGACGCAGGGAAACATCCATCAGAGACCAACACTATTTTTCCGTTTGACACAGATCCAGCACAGCCGCGATGCGCTTTTTCTTTTTCGCTTGGATGTTCTTCAAAGATGCCAAAGAGAGAGAGAGAGAGAGAAAGAGCTCTCTTTGGTGGCCGGCAGCGCCGTTACGCCATCTGTTCGGCTGTACCGAAGCCCCTTTTGACTGGAGCGTCTCCACTTTGAATCGTCGTTCCTGGCCAAGCGACTGCGCACTTGCCTCTTCGAGACACCCGCGCCGCTGCTGCGCTTCATTTGGGATTTGGCTTAGATGGCTAAGTGAACACTCGACGACGGTGCTTCTTTTCTTTCGCCCATCCCGACGCCTTTGTCTCTCATCACTCGAATCGGTACTGTGCGTGATTCATTCTATCTTCTTCTCACTACCATCTGCCACTCGCTCGGGAACGCACCTCACCTCAAAAGACACGTCGAGCGCAAACCCAAGCCCACTTGCCATCATCTCGAAACAATACCCCTAACCATGCCGTCACCCTATTCGCCAAGACCTCAAGGTGGGGGTCCAGCATACGAGCCCATCGTATCGAGCTCCCACTATGACGAGACGGCTTATCCGCCTTACCACCAACAGCAACCGCAGTTCCCTCAATACTATCAGCGCCAGCAGTATCCACAGGAAACCGCCTACGACGCCCCCACTCCCGCGCTCGCTGCTGATAATTACTCGCCAGACTACAGCATGGAAGACATGCGAAAGCCGATGGGCGGCGCAGGATCGCAACGCTTCTCCATCTCATCCCACCCCCGCAACTATGCCGATCCAGATGCAGGCTGGTCCGAAAAGCGTCAGTCGGGTGTTCCCGTAGACTCGTATGCTTCGGCGCCTCCCGCTCGCAACCGGAAGAAGATGTTCTGGACCATCGGCGGTGCCGTCTTGGCTGTCGTTCTCATCATCGGTGTCGTCGTAGGCATCGTCGTGGCCAAGAAGAGAGACAGCAATGACTCGGCGTCTCCCTCTAGCAGCAACAGCAACATCCTCTCCGGCGATCCTTCCAAGTTCAAGAAGAACTCGGCGCTTCACAACAGCTTCTGGGGGATGTGCTATACTCCCTTCAAGTCTCAGTATCAGTACGGCTGCGGTGTCGATCTTGCGTCCGTGGTGGAAGACGTCCAGACTCTCTCTCAACTCACTACCCGTGTCCGTCTCTATGGTGCTGACTGCAACGTCACCGCCCTCATGCTCGACGCCATTGAGCGCACCAAGGTCAACCTCACCATCTACCCTGCCATCTATCTCGACTCGTCCGATCCTGGCGATGTCGCCTGGAACCGCCAGGTGGACAATATCACATTTGCGCTCGACAGCTTTGGTACCGATCATGTCGGTGGTATCTCGGTCGGCAACGAATATCTTCTCAACGGCGGCTCTGCCACCAACCTTTTGGCGTACGTGCAAAAGTTCCGTACCCTCGCGACTGGAAAAGGCTGGACCTTCCCCGTTGGCACTGCTGATGCCGGAAGCATGTTCACTTCCACTGTAGCTGCCGGAGTCGACTATTTTATGGCAAACGTGCACGCCTGGTTCGCAGGAACTCTGGTCGCCGACGGTCCTGCCTGGACGTATCAGTACTTTGAGGACAACGACGCCAACGTTGCGGCTGCAGCTCCCAACAAGCCTGCCGCTTACATTGCCGAGACGGGCTGGCCTTCGGGTGCCAACGACACCAAGGCCATGACCTATGTCAATGAAGACGGTCAGGTCACCGGAGCCAAGGCTGGTGTTGCCGAGCTGCAGACTTTCTTGGATGGCTATGTTTGCGACGCCAACAAGAACGGCACTGGCTACTTTTGGTTTGAGCTCTACGATGAAGAGTGGAAGAACGCTCTCTATGGCGGTGTTGAAGCGCACTGGGGTCTGTTTGACACCAGCAAGAAGCTCAAGCAGATCACCATTCCTGACTGCAGTCACAACTGAGGACATCAGTCGGTCTTCAAGCCCTTTTTGTTCCTTCCGTTGCCCCTTGTATTTTAGCCGGTGACACGCCTTTCCACGCATTTTGATGGACAATGATCGATTGACAAATGTGGTTTGAGTTACTTGTGACAGCATGAGCAGAGGGCGGGATCTACTTGTCACCCGGATTCTTGTATCTTCTAAGCGCCCTCTGTCTAGCCTCTGGATGCTCTACGATCGGTTTCGGGTATCCCAACTTTTCGAATTCGGCCTTGGACAATCTATGGAATGGATCATGAATGGCGTTGCCCTTGACGTTTTTCAGCTCGGGCACAAAGTGTCGGATGTAATCTCCCTGCGGATCGCTCTTTTCCGACTGACTGAGCGGATTGAAAATACGGAAATAGGGCTGAGGATCGGTGCCCGTAGAAGCCGACCACTGCCAGCCTCCGTTGTTGCTGGCAAAATCTTGATCGATAAAATTGAGCGAGAAATGACGTTCGCCTTCCCTCCAGTCGTGGAGCAGGTGTTTGGTGAGGAACATGGCGGAAATCATTCGACCTCGATTGTGGATGTAGCCTTGTTTGATGCATTGTCGTTGTGCAGCGTCGACGATCGGGTAGCCGGTGCGACCTTCTTTCCAGGCTTGCAGCGTGGCCGGGTCGGTTTCCCAAACCACGTCTTCGTACTTGGTGATAAAGGCGTGTCCCATACACACTTTGGGCCATGCAGCGAGGACGTGGCCGTAAAAATCGCGGAACGAGATCTCGGTGTTCCACATGGCGGCACCCGAGTCTCGGCCTACCGTCAGCTTGTCCTTGGTTAGAGCCTTTGTGCGACGAAGACACTCGCGGGCAGAAACGAGTCCCGCAGCCAAATAGGGACTGATCCTACTTGTTCCATTTTCGTTCAGCAGATTCCTGCCCTCTGCATACCTGCCCAAGCGCGAATCTTTGGCATTGCCGCCAACCTCTTTGACACTGGGCTCGTTGGCAGGTCGGTCCAAAGCCGTCTCGCCTCCCTTTCCCTTCATAAAGTTGTCCAACACTTGTTGAGGTGCATCGCCGTCAACAGGCCAAAGCTTGGCCATGTATTCTCGATCTTTGCATTCAAACCCTGGCAGCTCTTCTGGAATGCCGTAATCGCCTCCGAGTTTGTCCAGATCAAATAGTGCTGAGAGTTTAGAATCGTTTTGAATCGATCCATCGTTGGGCTCAGGGTCTGGAGACGCCTCGATCAGCGACATGTCTTTGGAAATGCATTCGGTCCATCGGCGATTCCAGGGAGAGAAGACTGAGTACGGACGCCCGTCGTTGGTCGTCACTCTACCAGGTGGGACGACGTAACAGTCGTGAAAAAGACTGACTGCGAGATGGTTTTTCTTGGCACCGTCGACGATGGCGATATCGCGCCAAAGCTCGTCCACTTCGTACTCGATGTTTGCAGTCACTTGGGAGACGTTCCACTCCTGAGACAGCTCGAAGAGCTTTTTGCCCAACTCGGTACGGTTGCCGTGATGGGTGTAGACGACCAACGGAATATCCAACTTGTCAAACTGGGCCTTGAGACTGGCAAGAGTACGGAGGACAAAGTCGATCCGTCTCGCACCTCGATCGTGCGCTTTGAAATCGCCCGGTGTGAGCGCAAAGAATGCAATCAGGTGACCACCCTTGCCCTTGTTGCGTCGCGCCGCAGCAAGGGACGAAGCATGCGCCAATGCGCGGTTATCGTGAACACGAAGATCATGCATACGCATCCAGTAGAGCACATTTTTGCCGTCCGCCTCGTCATTTGCTTTACTAGGTGCATGTTTCTTGAGTGCTTCTTCGAGATCCTGCAAGGGCGTTTTGTTGTCGCTACGGCCCTTGGGGTTAGGGTTGAAATCGGACCGATGCCATCCGTCACCTGATTTGGCGTAAGCGGAGGAACCGTATTGCTTGGTGACCTTTTCGCCACCGGTGATGACTGCTGAGCGCGAAGCATCTTTGCCAGCAGCTGCTGAAGATTTCTTCTGACGCTTAGTCGGAGGTTTTGATGTCTCGGATTCGTCTTCGTCAGGATGTTCGGCGAGTTTAGGATCGAGTGCTTTTTCGTCTTCGTCGTAGTGGCCGTCCTTGGTAGGAGAGGCGGGCTTGCGTTTGGGTGCGACCATCTTTGCAAATGTTCTAGTAGACGAGGTGGAGAGGGTGAGAGATGAGAGTGCGAAAGAGCGTTGTGTTAGTTTGAGGGGCAAGGAAGAGCTTAGAAGAGGGCTGATGAAAAGGAGCCTTGTGGTTCGCATGGATGGGAGTTGGAAGGCAAGATGGAGGAAAGAGCAGATGGATAGAGTGGATGGACTGACACCCGCAGAAAGAGACTGGCCTCATGGAGCTGCATCGGACCATGACGTTTAACGATAAAAGTCTGAGACGGATCGGCTTTGCTAATCTCGAACTGCATTCGGCTGCAGCTGTCAAAATCTGCATTACAGTTGAATAATTTGTGGAGGGTGGATCGCGGGCATCGCTGTGTCTGACTTTGTTGCCCGATTACAAGTGAATTCGTTGTCAACGACGACAGCTTTGTGCATAACATTGACCAAGTCAGTCACTTGTCCAGACGGCTGCTGGAGGATTCTGCCTGCTGCTTGTCCAGTTGCGCCTGTTGCTTGACCACTTTTGCCGGCTGGTTTTCCTCTGTCTGTTCCTTTGCCTTGACCCTTTTGTTCGCCGACGACGGCTTGCCCTTTGACTCTGGATCCTGTCTGAGCCGTTTGCCTGCCTTCCTTGTTGGCTGCTTCAAGCTTTTGCCTATGCGCCTTCTCCAATCCTGAGATATTAGCGTGACGAGCCTACCAACAGCAGCCTCGAGGTCATGGATGGTTAGGCCAGTGGCTCGTTCGAAGTTGGCGACATCCAGCGCACTACGGCGACGACCGCCCCTGCGAGGTGCTGCAGGGCCGGAGCGAGTGACTGCCTGGGATGCGGTGGTCGTGCCGCCTGCTTGTTGGGTGGAGGTGGCACGACGAGGTCTGCGGGTAGAGCGACAACGAGACATGCTAGCGATGGCAAGGAGTGCACGTGGTAAACGAATGGGAAGAGGTGGAAGAGTTCTGGAGAGCTTGTGCGGGCTTGTCACATCTCTCCGCAAGGTCCAAGAACCTGTTGACGGTGACTGGAAATCCACCAGGACCAACACTGTTTGCCTATGAGCCCGACAGAGATGGCGTTGGTATGAAAGCCTTCTCGTTGCTGGTTGCCCGATCTCGACTGAGCACCCGATGGCCAAGAATGGGTCTCGCCCGAAAGAGACAAAAAAAAAAGTCGAAATGAAATTAGAACTTTTTTTCCTATAGTCACACGCCTACAGTATCTCGTCGAGACAGGTCACATAGAAGAAAGCTCACAATTTAGAGAGCAATTTTCCACTGCAAATCGGCAGCCGAGCAGATTCTCTCTCTCCTTGCTGACCTTCCTTTACCTTTCACTTGGTCACCATCCCCTTGCCCAACCTCTCTTGTCCTCTTACTCTTCTGACAGACACCATGGCCACCATCGCAGGAGGTATCAAAGTCTTCTCCGGCACCTCCCACCCGGAACTCGCTGAACTCATCGCCAAACGTCTCGGTCAACCTCTGGGCAAAGCTACAGTCACCCGCAACGAGTCGGGCGAATCCATCGTCCGCATCGCTGAATCGGTTCGCGAGCATGATGTCTACATCATCAACACGTCTTGCGTCTCTCCTACCCCGACCGGAGCAGCTGCCAGTCCCAATACGTCGCTCATGGAGCTGCTCATCATGATCCACGCGTGCAAGACGGCTTCAGCACGAAGGATTACGGCGGTCATCCCGCACTTCTTTTACGCCCGTCAGGACAAAAAGGACAAGAGTCGTGCTCCGATCACGGCCAAGTTGATCGCCAACATGTTGGAGAATGCCGGCTGCGATCATGTGATTACGATGGATCTGCATGCGAGTCAGATTCAGGGCTTCTTTGATGTGCCCGTGGACAATCTGTATGCTGAACCGGCGGCGTTGCAGTATATTCGGGAGATGGTGGATGTGAACAAAGCGGTGATCGTCAGTCCCGATGCAGGTGGTGCTAAGCGTGCTACTTCGCTGGCCGATCGGTTGGAGTTGGACTTTGCACTGTTTCACAAGGAACGCAAACGCGCAAACGAAGTCTCGCGCATGGTGTTGGTCGGCAACGTCGAAGGCAAAGTGGCCATCCTGGTGGACGACATGGCCGACACGTGTGGAACGCTCGATCTGGCAGCCCAGCAACTCATCGAGTACGGAGCCGAACGAGTCCTCGCCATTGTCACGCACGGCATTCTCAGCGGACCGGCACTGGACCGAATCACCCACTCGCGTCTGGAGAAGCTCATCGTCACCAACACGCTACCGCAGTCGCACAACCGCAGCAAGTGCAGCAAGATCGAAGAGATCGACATCAGCCATGTGCTCGCCGAGACGATTCGTCGCAGTCACTACGGCGAATCGGTCAGCGTGCTCTTCAACCAGATTCCCTACGATACACCGCAGCCGTATCGGCACGACCACGACGACGAAATCGTCGCGGCGGCGGCGGCGGGCGCCACGCCAGGCCAGGCCGGTCCGTTGGTAGGCGCAGCAGGAGCAAGCGGCAAAACCAGCAGACCACAGAGTCGAGGCATGAGCCCCTCGGCAAGTCGACACTTCCCGCCGAGCCCGTATACCTTGCCGGATCCACCGGCGGCGGCCAACTACTTTGCAGAGCCAAACAGCATCAGTGCGCCGACAAGTGCGCTGGGCACAGCGCCGGTGCAGAGGGACACAGGCGCACTGGATACGCCAAAGGCAAGCAACATGACTCCTTCACCGCTGAGGAGAAACGTCGAGTAATCTTGTTTCTGTACATCTCTTTCGAGTTGGCATATTTGATCTTCAATGCATGATTCCTTCTTCAGACCGACTCAAAGATATCATCTTTCGGATTGCCTCACACACCGTCAGACTGCGAATCACCTAAACGATCATCAGATTCATCCATCCCCCAACTACGCATAGCCATACCCAGGCGGCGGGGGCGCAGCATACTCGGCCCACTGCGCCGACTGCTGCCTCTGCACCTGCTGTCTTTGACCGTACTCGTCCTGGTGTGCATATGGCGGAGCTGCAGGGAACACGTCTCCCGGCGCAACACCGAGATCTCCGCTATACCTCCTACCCTGCATCGCACTGGGTGTTCCTGCTGCCGCTGCTGCACCCAGCGGATTCTGTTGCCCACTGTGACGCTTCTGAATGTGCAACGGCTGTACGCCGTGATCCGAGCCTTCGGGAGTGGTGGCGTATCCTCCGGGTGGGACAGGCGTCAGACTCGGAGGTTGGGGTAGAGGATGTGCGGCGGAAGACCAGGCGTTTTGTTGCTGTGCATCGTCGTACATCGAGCTGCCCGTGGCGGGAGCGGTCATGTTGGCCTGACTGGAAGGATTGCGTGAAAATCCGCGTCGGAAAGCAGCTGCGGTAACCTTCTTGCCTTCTTGCTGTGGTGACGCGCTGGCTCCCAAAGCGCCGTAGGAAGACATTCGGTTGGCGTTTGCGGGAGGAGAGATAGGGCGACGTACGGCTTCCTGCATGGCGCGTGTGCTGCCGATGGATTGAAAATAGGCGGAATCGTCGGTGGCGTTGGCTGCAGCGTACGTGGTTGGAGAGGTGACGACGGTGGCTGGTGCCGTGGATCCGTTGAGAGGCGTGGCCGTTCGAAGAGGCGGCAGTGTGGGTGCGCCTAGCGCTGCGCTGGGAGGATGGGATACGTTGTCGGATTGGACGTGAGGGTTGGGAATCGCACTGCTGGTGGTGTAACCGTCGTAGGCATCCGACTGATGTCCGCTTTCGGTGGAAGCGGCACCGCCAGCAGCGTCGGCGGGCGCGGCGCCAGCGCCGGCAGTGTCTGCGTTCAGGTGTCCACCGTGAGCACTATGATAATCAGCACTGTTCCTGTTCGACCCATACGCCCCGGTTGGAGCCAGGCCACCGGTTGACCCATTGTACGACTGGCTGTTCTGCATGGAAACGCCACCATCCTGCTGATGCGGGTCGGCATTCAGATCGGCACCGGCGGTGGCCGCCATAGCGGCAGCGGCGGCGGCCGAAGCTGTCGAGGTATCGCCTCGGTCGTAACTGGTTTGGGCTTGTGCCCATTCGCTGGTCGAAGTGTCGGGAAGAGGATGTTCTGCATTAGCCGAACCAGGAGCGCTATTGCCCTCTTGCGCCCACTGCGATCGCGAAGCGTGTTGGGCATAGATGGGGGTACGTGCAACGTCGTCGTCGTGGCTAAGGATGCGATTGGCAGCTGGACTGTAGCCCGTGTCTGGATCGACGTCGCCAGAGCCATGGGTGGGCAGGTCGTGGTAGACATCGGCGTCGTGGTTAGCAGCGTAGGAGTGGGACTCGTTGGCGGTGGTATCGGCGAGGGACAAGTCGCCGAAACGAGGAACACCGGCCGAGGGGCCGACGGGATTGAAGCCAACATCGGCAATGGACCTGGTAGCCTGTTGAAGCAGCGATTCAGTTTTTGCAAATCCAAAGTATTCGGCGCGAGGCATTCCGGGCTGCGTGGGCTGCAGCGGAATCTCTTGCAGCATCAATTTTGAGATTTCGGCGACAATGGTGAGCTTCTCGGCCATCTCAAGCAACGCTCCGGATTTGATGCCGAGCGCCTCTCTCACGGTCCTTCGCTTAAAGTCACCGATGGCCGCATCCTCGTTGAGAACGTCGATATGCAACGATTCCATCTCTGCTCGCATATCCTTGAGTTGGGCGGTGACCTTCATGAGCTCTTTGTTTTCGGGGCCCATCTTTGCGAGTTTACGTTCGACCTTTTCGATATCTGAGCCAAGAGAACGTTTGCGACTCTTGAGATCGGCGAGCGCTTCTTCGCGAGTTCGGATCGACTTGAAATGAAGACGTACGGTACCGAGATGCGAGTTGAGACGGTTTTGAGAAGCGGCATAGTGATCGTAGAGCAGCGAGACTTTGCCAGCAACGTCGTTGAGATCGGCGCCCTGATCGGCGGACCAAGCTTTGATGGCTTCTGCATTCTTTTTAAAGTCGGTGGCAGCTTTTGTGTTGGACTGGATGAAACTCTTTTCTGAAGTGATGAGATCCTGCAACTGCCTCAGATCCTGATTGCCGAGAGCTGGGATCTTGGAGGTGTGTGCGACATGTTGTTGTGCCTTTTTGAGGAACGACATGGTTGGTGAGTAAAGGGAAAGGAGGGTATATTGGTTGAATTCCTCTCGAGATGGGAGGATGATGGTGGTTGAACAAGAGCAAGTGGAGATGCAGCTGGGTCGGAATGGTAGTCACGATGACGACAAAAACGGCAAGGCCAAGAGAGAGAGGCTGTGCTATTTTTTGTTGGCTGTGCAACTGCTGCTTTCACTCTTAAAATGATGTCCAACTCCGACCGCCTCTTTTCCTCCCCTTTTTTCTTTCTGTTGAGCGCCACACGGATCTGGTGCCTGTCTCGCGTGCGTATATATTTGAAAGCTTTGTTAGATCCATGAATGTTTCTGCCCTCGCAAAGGGGGCTGACGTCACGTGCTGCAGATGGTTGCATGAAAGCATCTCGCAACAGAACTGGCTCGAGCGCGCTAGAGTGTGCGTCCGTCCCACTTTCCCCACATTTCGCTCTTGTCACCACGACTACCACCACCACCACCACCTCCTTGTATCCAACAGCATACACCATCGCGAGGATCACCATCAACCGAAAGCTCAAGCCTCGCCTCAATCTACCCACAATGACCGTCTCCATCGCTGGTCGAAGCCTACGAGCCGCTACTCGAGGCTGGTCGCCATCCACCTCGGCATCAAGTGTCGCACGTTCTACCCGTATTGCTAGCATCGCGCCATCTCGGTCGCTCATCGTCCCATCGCGCGCCGCGCTAGCCGAAAAGCCACAGCCCGCCGCCACTCAACAAGACGACGCAAATCAACCCAAGCAGAGCCTCCTCAAGTCGCTCCTCCATGGCTCGGACAAGGCCAAAGCCGAAGGCGTCACCACACAGTCTCACTCGATGCAGGTCGCACGTGGCAAATACATCCACGAGATTCAGCGCCAATCCGTCTCCCCCGCCCACGCCACCGCCTACCGTGCCCTCATCGCAGAGTACTTCCCCAAGCTCGCTTCCAACCACATCCCCGTGCGTCTCACCGGAAGCTGGGAAGTCATCGTAGGCGATCTCGAAACTTTTTACCATATTTGGGAGTACGATGGCTATGCAGGCTACGACAAGGCCGTCGCCGCTTTGCAATCCGACCCCGAGTTCCAAGAGTTTACCCGTCGCTTGGAACCTCTGCTCTCGAACCGATCCAACTGGCTCACTCAAGAGTTTTCCTTCTGGCCCTCTTCCCCACCTCGCACCACCAACGGCATCTACGAGTTGAGGACCTACCACCTGAAGCCAGGGCACTTGCTCGAGTGGGAACAGCACTGGCGACGCGGCCTTGAAGCCAGGCGCAAGTTTGTCGAGCCCATCGGCGCTTGGTTCACCCAGATCGGTGGTCTGCATACTGTCTTCCATATCTGGGAGTATCCCTCGTTGGAGGAGAGGAAAAAGACCAGGGATATGGCGTGGCAGGTCGAGACCTGGAACGATACCGTCAGTCAGACGGTCAAATTGATTGACAAGATGCACGCCCAAATCATGAGGCCGTTGCCCTTCAGTCCTTTGAAGTAAGCCAGTCAGTCAATCAATCAATCAATCAGTCAAGCGATCAAAGCATGTCGAAGCAATGTGCCAATGAAATATAAACACACACATCAGCAGTCATCTCTGTGTGCTTCTGTGTCATGCTCGATTCAACAAGGTCGACATCATGTCACTGCAACCCCCCCTTGTCGTGAAATCGCTTCCACGTCCTCTCTCCAGTCTCGCTGATCAACCGCCACGTCTCTTCCACGTGCTCTCTTCTGGTCTGCGGACTACCCACGACAAACCTGATACAGAACCCGACCTCGGGCAAACTCGTCTGCGTCAACACAAACTTGTCCGACAGCTCCTGCAGATCCTCCCAGAACGCCTTGTTCAGCTCTTCCACATCCGACCTTTCGTCCTTTGGGTTCAATCGAAACACTACCAACGCCCATCTTGGCGGTGCGACCAATTCAAACATTCCACTTGGATCTGCCTCCAACAGCGTCTGAAACCTCTTGGCCAGTGCCATGGTCGACCGAAGATGCTGTTGAAAACCTTGGACGCCAAACGAGCGCAGAACAAACCAGACCTTGAGACTTCGAAACCGTCTTCCGAGCGAGATTTGCAGGTTTCGCAGATCGAGCACGTTGCCAGCATCGCCTTGTTTGGTGCGCAGATACGTAGGCGTGATGGTCAGCGCTCTCGACAGATCGCCTCGATCCTTGACCAACAGCGGAGAACAGTCAAACTGGACCAACCCCCATTTGTGCAGGTTGGTACTGAAGCTGTCGACTCCTTTGCCGGCAGCGTTGATGGCGTCCAGATGCATCTCGGTGCGCATTTCGGGTAAAGAGAGGCAAACGCCGGCGTATGCGGCGTCGATGTGGAGCCAGAGCGTAGCGTGGTTTCGCACCACGGTGATGATTTCAGACAGGTTGTCGACGGCACCGGAGGAAGTGGTGCCGATGGTGGCGATCAGCAGGAACGGTACTCGTCCGCAAGCTTCATCTTGGGCGATTGCGCGGCTGAGGGTGGCAGCGTCGAGTGAGTAGTGCGGAGCAGAGACTGGCAGAGCTCGGAAGTCTAGGCCGAGGATGAGGGCTGCTTTGGCGGCAATGCTGTGGGTTTGACTCGTTCCGTACATGACCAGTTTGGATGTCAAGTTGCCCCTCCATTGGGCAAGTCTGGAGCTTGCAGTGAGGGTCGACTCTTGTCCCACTTGTGCAGCACTTTTGCCGTCCCTGGCAACATTCTGATCCGCATCCAAACTTTGTTCCCCCTTCTCTTGACTACCAGGCATGGGATGATCCCTCGCAAGCAGTCCGATACACCTCTCCCGAGCACCAATCGCCACGGTCAAGGCCACCTCACTTGCCGACCCCAACACCACCCCTCCACCTTGTTTCCCCTCACCGGACAACCAGCTCTCATCCAAGCCCAACATCCTGCCGATCCAGTCGACCATGAGAATCTCCAGCTCGGTCACGGACGGCGACACACTCCAGTTGAACCCAGGATTGCTGATCGCCGCGCAGTACAGGTCGGCAATACATCCTTCGAACGATGCATTGCACGGAAAATAGCCGTAGAAGTTCGGATGCTGCCAGTGCGTGATACCGGGCATGATGATGGAGTGGTAGTCCGAGTCGATCTGGTCGAAAGGTTCCGAGGCGGTGGGTGGGCACCGAGGGATGGAGCGCGACAAGAAACCCGGTGAGACGGGCGACGAAACGGGAAGAGACGAGAGAGAGGTGTAATAGTCGCAGATTCGGTCGACTGCGGCGTAGCCTGCTTTGCGGAAGCTGTTGAAGCAGAGGAGAAAGGTGTCAGTTGAGACACGAGAGGGTGAGCAAGAGAAGGAACACATGGGGGGCAGGGAACTTGGGGCTTACCCTTCGATGTCCATCTTGGCTTTTTTTGGCTTTTGGTGAACTGTTGGCACGATGAGATGGTGACGAGATTGGCGATGAGGAGGAACGAAGAACGTTTGCGATTTGGACTATACGACACTTCCACTCGCTCGGATGTGTGATGCTCACCCGAGCCCATTTTTATACCGCTCATCACTGTTCAAATCCGTGCTTGACAGCAACCGCCTTCCACTCGCCAGCCCTCTTACCAGCCTCTTTGCTCACCACGGTCAGCCGCTCACATGCCTCCGATCGACCGACATGCAAAACCCAACCAAAGCGACCGAGAAGCTGTTGAATTGCTGCTGCCGATCAACCGGCAATCAGATCTTTTCCCAAGAAGAAAGAGCAGCTCGCCTCTGTTTTCCGTCTTCTGCTTTGCTTTGCTGCGTTGCCGATTTTTCCGGTGACCTGCCCGATCTGCCGTATAGCCTTGGTTTTGTTGGCAGGCGAGACGAGTAAGGTTGCTCTGAAGCTTGTTTCAAGAGACGCTCAGGTCTGCACGCAAGCACGGTTGTTGCTCAACATTGCTTGCTAATGCTCATGGGGCCATTGAGCGCACATACGATTCGCGCGCGAGTCGTTCAGCCAGGAGAGAGATTATGATCGTATTCCGGGTAACCTTGGAGCGCTAACCACTCTAGAGTGACAGCTAGAATAAGCGCCAGTGAAGCCAAATTACAGTTCGGTCGCAGTCGCTGAACGATGCTAGAAAGAGACGATTAGAGGGTTGAACAAAAGAGAGAGTGGCAGGTGCAGCCTTGAAGAAGTTTGCGCTAGGGCTCAGACGCCTAGTCCAGCCTGGGCAGCGGGAAAACAGGCAACACCTTCAAACCCTCCTCGGCCAACATGACCGAGGTAGCGGCATAGAAGAGACACACGCCCACAATGATAAAGAGCGCACCGCTCGTCTTCAAGATGACCAACTCGGGAGCGCCACCGATGTATCCACCGCCCAAACAGCCGAGGGCGACGACGATGAGGAGCGCAGCGCCTGCAATGGGACCCGAGGTACGCATCGAGGCGAGGAAGATGAGGAAGATGGGGATGAGAGCGATGAAAAACACCATGGCGGCAGCTTTGTAGAACTCGGCGACTCCTGCGAGCTGGTTGGCGGCTCCCGTGACATAGGTTGCCTGGATACCGGTCCAGGGGAGGAAGAGGAGCGAGGCGCCTCCGATGAGACCGGCGAGAGATCCGGCAATGGTGGCGAGGTAGGTCGAACCTTCGGCAAAGGCAAACATGCTTGCGGTAAAGTTGCCAATCATTCCAAGCGGTAGACCGATGGCCATGACTGTCAGGAATCACCAAAACAAAACAAAACAAAACAAAAAAACAATCTCGTCCGAGGTCAGTACGGTTTGTCTGTCGACACAGGAAAAGTGGACAAGATAGTAAGGTCTGTCGAAACTTACCGATGGCCGGGTTTTCCACACCACGGTGCCTGATCAAGACCAGGCCAAGCAGCAGGACAAACGCTCCCGTGGAAATGCAAAGCAGCGGGAAAGGGTTGGCGATCCTTCGATGGTAAACGGGGAAGCCGGGTTGGGACGAGTCGACCTCATGCCCTCCCGCGGTGACGGTGCGCGTGAGACGATGTCCCTTGGACGTAACGACGTGGTCGTTGCCGTTGGGATCTTCGGCGAGTCCCCACTGTTGCTTGAGGTTGGGATGCTTGTAGTTGGGTGTCGTCATTGTTTCCACGTTTGCCGTTTCGTAGAGGGGAAGAGAGCGCTTGGAGGACGTGGTGAGGTTGGAGGGGATGGTGGTAGTAGAGGTCAATGTAAGACGATGATGATGAAGAGCGATGGAGGGAGAAAGCCCAAAAGAGTGTTGGCAGGAGGGACAGTAAAAAGAGGTCGAGGGGGGTCGAGCCTAGACAAGGGGGAAGAGCAAACAAGCCTGCAAAAACGGGGGTTGGGTGCTTACAGGACTCATTCGCGTTGGGCAAGGATAGCAAACAAAATGCGGGGAAGCTCGCATGGAGCACAGAGTAGAGCACAGACCTGAGACCAAAGTGTGACATTTTGATGCGATGCAAACAGCTTTTAGGATGGATGCTCTGCTTGCCTGCTCGAATGACCCGTTGGAAAAAGGCGCAAACCCGCGGGGGTGGTGGCCCAAGCGAAACAACAAAGAGCATTCAAAGCACCTCACATCGCTCGGCACCAACATTTGGTCGCACACCTCGGCAACACAGTCAGAGTCACCAGTGCGAAACGTAAGGCGATAAAGCATGTCATCGTCGCAAAGGTTGAGCCGAAACGGTGGAGTTTGGCCGAGTCGGAATGAAAATGCCAAGTGGCGGATATGTAAAGAGCTTGGCTGTCACTCTGTGCAAAAGCGCGCGCGTTCCAACAAAAGATTACTTTAACCGATGCGGATAGTCACTTTGTTTAGCGCCTCTTTTTTTTTGTTCGTCGCTGCCAAAATGAAACAATCTCAATGAAGGTTGAAAAGCTTTGCTTGGTGTTTATGCTGAATGGCGTGCCACGCCAAGCCGATATGATCACTAACTGGAATAGCAACCCTTGCATTGGGGGGTGGGGGATGTGCGACACTAGTCTTGTTTCATCCCGGAGAGCCGACAAGTGGCAGAGGAATGACTTGGAGTCAGCTTTTCCATGATCACGTATGCGAGGTCACATGAGGTCTTGATATCAGAGCAAACACTAACGCAAGGAATGCACAGAGTCGAATGGTCATTAGAGACGTAAGGATGCCACCGCAAACGCTTCTCCGAGATTTCCAGCCCAAGTGACGGACGACGACCAACGGACGGACGATGTTGTTGTTGTTGCCTTGGTTACCCCGCATTTCTTTTGAAAATTCGCCGCACGCACCGCGGCACAAAGCGCACCTTTTTTTTTCTATTTGGACACAAATATCTCCGCGGCTCGGATGCGCACTGAGTGGGAAAAAGAAAACGCACGCGCCGATTTTGGTTTGCAACTCCGCATTTTCTCTCGTTTAAATCCGCCTCCACGACGCTAAATTGGTTTGGCTCATTGTACAGTACATACACCACCTTGATTTAGCAGCGGTGTGTCACCCCATTGGCCGCGCCAAGATGCTCATGCCGGTCGAGCACCTCGCCAGCTTTTCGTCTTTGCCTTAGCCGAGAGCCCTCGCGACCAAAACGTGTGGGGTAACACAAGGGGGGGAAAGCGTTCGCGCAACGCGATACGAGCATGGGTCAACCCGCTCCAATTGCGTCTTGTACGCACGCTTACAGTACTGGTTCGCTTGAATCTCTGTTCACATCGTTGATTGAGCAGCTCATTCGAGGCTTTGGTCTGTGAGGATGGCTCCTCTGATCCTTTGGGCGAGAAAAAAGTGATTTGTGCGTCTCCCCGTCCCTGTTTGGGATCAAACAGCGGCTCTTGCACCTGACTACCATAGCATCTCCCTAGCTTGCGTCTGTCATTTGTCCTTAATCTCCCTCCCCCTTCACCTCCGACTCTTTTCCCCTACCAAGATTCTGAATCACCACCACCATCACCACCATCCCCCAAACTCAAGCAAGCAAGTAAACCCGCAACAATGTCCGCCGTCGCAGGTCATCAAATGACCGCCACCGCTCCAGGTGCCGACACCACCAACGGTGCAGCCGCGTCCGCCCTCGACGCCCATGCAACCGAAGCCAACGTCAACGGCCAGTCCAACGGCCATGGCTACACCAACGGCAAGCACAGCAGCTTTGAAAACGAAAAAGCCGCCGCTGGCGTGCCTCATCAGGCTCCTACCTACACTGGAGGCGGTGCGGGCAACAACTACCTCAGCCGTACGCTCACTCCGGGTGGTCATTTTGCCGATGATGATCTGATCGCTATCGCCAATAGCCACAGAAAGATTGCTAATCCTTTGCCTCTTGGCGGTGAGTTTTTTTTTTCTCTTTGGTCTTTTGCCCCGCACCCGCCACTTGACATGCTGTGGTAAAGAGTGATCCACGGGACTGACTTTTGCTCTCCTTCCCTTTTTCGATCATAAACAGTCTTTGGTTTCTCGACCACCACCCTCCTCCTGTCACTGTACAACGTCCAGGTCAAAGGCATCACCATCCCCAACGGTGTGCTTGGCTTTGCTCTGTCCTACGGCGGTCTCGCTCAGTTCCTCGCCGGTCTCTGGGAATTCGCCTCGGGCAACACGTTTGGTGCCACCGTCTTCTGCAGCTTTGGCATGTTTTGGTGGGGCTACTCGGTCATCCTCATCCCCTTCTTTGGATTCATGGGAACGTACAACGGCCAACCGGGTATCTACAGCAAGGCATCGCCGTATGCAGCTGAAGCCGAGAGCGCCATCGGAATGTACCTGTGGATTTGGTTTGGTATCACCACGATTTACCTCGTAAGTTGCTTCTCCTCGCCATTCTTTCTGGCTTTTCCCCAAAGACTACTGTTTCGGCCAACTGACAGACTTTCTCTTTGCCTTGTGTGTGGTGTGGAACAGATCGCCTCGACCCGTGGTTCGGTTTCGCTCTTCGTCCTCATCCTGTTGCTCTGGCTCACGTTTATCTGCCTCGGCGCCCACGCGTACACGGGCAACGAACACCTCCAGACCGCAGGAGGCGCCTTTGGCATCGCTACCGGCTTTGCAGGCTTCTATCTGGGCACCGCTAGTTTCCTGACGCCTTACAACTCGTTCTTTACCTTGCCGGTGATCCCGCTTAGTAAGAAGGAATGAAGAGGGTACCGGTCGGGCCCCTTTTCAATGGACTTGGTCGAAAACGGAGAGGAGAAAAGCGTTGAGCGCCAGAGGTTGGTTTGTTCGCTTGGATTGATTTTTATTGCTAATGTTATACGCTCGTCGTAATGTGAATGGTTGCCGAGTTGATCGAGATTGCTGACACGGGTTCGTGTGCAGTGTCGTTTGTCTGTGAAAAGCCTACCCGCAATCTCCAGCTGCGAATCGGTTGGGTTGCAAGAGACATCCCACAAGCTGCAAAGGAGCAAATATTGCGAAAAGCGATGCATTGCAAATGAGAAAGCAAGGTACAAATACAAATACAGATCGGTCGGACTCGACGCTCAAATGACAGTATTCGACAGCTCAATATGCCTCGGCAACTTGACAAACGTATCACACCCATGGCCGTACAACGAAACCAAATCGAGCGCAGAGCCGTTCTTCCAGTACTCTGCATAGATCCTGGCCATGGGCAGCCCATATCCCAACCCGGCCAGCGTTCCCAACCCAGACGCCAAACCCATCTTGCCCATCTCGGCCAACGCATCTCCACCGGTACCGCCCACAGCCTGCATCGCGTACGGCCCACCGCCCGTCTCCTCGGCATCTTCCAACTCGCTGCTGCCGGCGGTGGTGAACGCATAGCTAAACACGTGCGGCAGGTTCGACGGCGATATGCCACCGCCTTGATCGCGGATGCGGAGAGAGACGTGGTTGGCAGACTGTGCAATGGTGACAATCACGGGCGGCATGTTGGCGGTGCCGGAAGATTGAGATTTGAAGAAATTCTCGGTGGTGGCGCGATACGAGTTTTTGAGCAACTCGGTCATGACGTATTCCAGGTGAACGGGTACACCCGTGTAAGTGACGTCGAGATCGCCTTCGAGGATCAATTCGGGTGCAGCACCGAGAGTCCCTTCGCACAGATCGCGGACGAAAGCGGCACACATGCGGGTGATGCGCGCCGGACTGAGCTGTGTTTCAATGATGCCCACGGCCGTGGGACTGCCGTACTCGTGATGGCCTTGACTGCTTGTTCCTTCCGGAGGCAGGTCTGGATCGAATGGATGCTGGTGGTCGTGGTGATGGTCCTGACCTGGCTTTGCGTGTGTCGAGTGGTTGGAGGTGGCCGAAAGCGCCAAATGCTGCTCGGCAATCATACGAATCGCAATTCTGGAATGGATAGCAGCGTCAAGGAAAGCAGAAATCTGACGAGCGTCCATGTACTTTCTCGACTCCTGAAATCCCCTGGCTAGCGTTGGGATGTTTTGCGCATGTGCGGAAACGAGATCTTCAAGAAGATCGGTGAAACGTTGGTTGTGCTCCTGCGTCTGAATCTGTCCAAACTTGACGAGCGTTTCGAAACTGGATGCATACAGCCTTGCGATCCTCGAGATGAATGGGTTACTTCCCACGATGAACGGTAGCGCACGAAAGCCTCCTACTCTCCTCGCCAAGCGGATGGGCAGTTCTCTGTGCGTGTGTTGGGCAGACAAGAGGAGCTGTTCGGGTGTGACCGCCTGACCAGGTTTGCCGCCCTGCGCCATGAGTTGGCGCAGAGTAAGAGGAGCAGGTTGAAGCGAGAGGTAGTGCGTAAGAAGATCGGGCGATGCACCAAAAGTGGAAAAGGGAGACGATTTGATCGAGATGGTGTCGCTTGCGCTGCTGACGAACGGTTCTGGTGGTGGGTAGTAGCGGTTCTCGCGGCTACGGGATGTCGAGGCGAATGTGCGGTCATATGCGATGGGTCGGCCAGCTGTGCTTCTCCGGAGCATTTGTGCTCCAGAGCGGACGGCCATCGTGATAGCGACCTTTTGCTGTGCTCTGTGGTGGTGGAAGCTCTTGATGGTGTGCAGAGTTGAACCAGAACCAACTTTAGCCTGACAGAGAGAGGGGACGTGCGCCTTTTGTCGTGCGAATCAAAGCGCGTCTCGATTTTCAAGCCTCAATTTACGCCACGCGTGATTTTATCCCACAAAAAGTGTTGGTTTCGCGAAAGTTCACTGTTTCCCCTCGGTTTGGCTCTTCAACACCATCATCATCGTCGCCTCTCTGCCTTGCATTCTTGCAAAGATGCCGGAAACCAGCACCGCTCCCACCTACTCTTTCGAGCCACTCGATCCTGTCTCTTCATCCGAGCCCGGCACCTCTACAAGCCACTTCCGCGGCTTCGTTCGCACTTTGCGCCCGGTCGAATCCGTACCAGACTCTGACGCCGAACAACCGTCGTCCGACGATGACGACGACGAGAACCAAAATCCTCGATCGCGAAAGCCATCTCCGTCCTCATCCAAGCACACCCTCGAGCCAGAAGAGTTTCACATCGGCGATGTCGTCTATCTTCCCTCGTCCTACCAGGCCCCTCTGGCCGGAGTGCTCACCCACTTGTGGACAGAAGCTTCCGAACAAGGCAAGATCTTTGGCGTCTGTCGACTCCTCCATTGGCCAGAATGGATGTCAACCATGGCCAAGAAGCGTATGGCCGGCATCACCAGTCGTCACGAGATCTACTACACCCACAAAGCAACCTCACTAAACAAGCGCAGGACAAAGACCAGTGCAAGGTCAGGAAAGGAAGGTGACACTTTCGAGGCGGGCCCTTCCCTGCACGACTATTCGTTTGATGTTGAAGAGATCATCGCCAAGGTTCGTATCCACTCGAGCCAGCCAGAATGCTCCAAAGCCATCAAAGAGTCTTCGGCACTCTCGACCATCCAACCCAATGCACCCGCTGACGGCTCAACCGCATCCAACACGAGTTCCAACGCCCATGCAAAGAAAAAGCCGCCGAAGACGCACACTTTGTACAAGAACAAGTCCTTCCCCACGCATCTCTTCTGCGAGCGTGCTGTTGATCCAAACAGAGAACTCTTTTGGAAGATTGACTGGGCCAAGTTGATCCAAAAGGGAGTAAAAGGTGCCGGCTGGGATCTGAAGGACGACTCTTCCGATATTGCAACTTCACAAGGACAGGGCGTCAAAGATCTCGTAGACCAAGTGCAAAAGGATACCAATCCTGCTCACAGTGATGCGCTCAACTTGGCATCTACGTCACGAAGAACAACTCGAGCAAACACACCATCCACCGTCGCTTCCGCCTCGGATATTGCATCTTCCAGACCAAATCGCGCCCGTGCCACCGGCACGCCCTCGTCCATCGCCGACCTCGACGATTCGACACCCAAACGACGACCTGGGCGACCGCGCAAAGAAGACTCGCTTTCAGCCGGTGTCGAAGCAACCAAGCGCAAATACAACCGCAAAAAGGCAAACGGCTTGTCGTCCGACTCCGATATTGCGTCCGATGACTCGTTCCAAAGCGGCGACGAGTTCGAAGTTGAAGACAATCTGCTCGTAAAACCAAGGCGTCTCGACACACCCGAGTCGTCCGATAACGAGGGCTCGCAATTCAGCGCTCCGCCCAGCGATGCCGAGGGTGATGACGACGATGACGACTTTGGCAAAACGTTCAACCTCACCCCTCGCAAACGTGCCAAGTTTTCCAGAGATGCACCCCCTATGACACCGACGAAACGACGCGTGCTGAGCACACCGCAAAAGATGGCGTTGGGACTCGCGAGTCCGGCCAAAGCACAAGCTACGCCTCGATCCAAAGCTCGTCTTATGGGTCTCAAAGCACGAAATCTACCGCATCCTACATTACCAGCACGGCCACCCAAGCTCTCGCTCCTACCCAACCAAGAAGCGCAAACGTTGAGCGCGCACGACCGCGCCAAACGTCTGCTGCATGTCGGCGCCACCCCGGACCACTTGCCGTGCCGAGAGGACCAGTACGAAGAGATCATGGCGTGCGTCGAAGATGCCGTGGAAGAAGGCATCGGTGGCTGCGTCTACGTTTCCGGAGTTCCTGGAACCGGCAAAACCGCCACGGTTCGCGAAGTGATTCGAGCGCTCACCGCCCGCGCCGAACGCAACGAGATGAACCCGTTCTCGTTTGTCGAGATCAACGGTATGAAGCTGGCCGACGCTAGCCAGGCCTACACGCTGCTCTGGTCGGCAATTTCGGGAGGACAGCGAACCTCGCCCAAGACGGCACTGGGGTTGCTGAGTTCGCATTTTGCCCGAGTAGGTGCCAAGATGTCGGGCGCAGCGGGAGGTGCGGGTGTAGGTGCAGGACCGGGTCGAGCTGCCACCGTCGTACTGATGGACGAATTGGACCAGCTGGTGACGGCGAGACAGGATGTGATGTACAACATGTTCAACTGGCCGAATACGCGCGGGTCCAGATTGGTCGTAATCGCCGTAGCCAACACGATGGATCTGCCGGAACGCACGTTGAATGCCAAAGTGGCCAGCAGGTTGGGTATGACTCGCATCACCTTTATGCCGTATACGGATCGGCAGTTGGTCGAGATTGTCAAGAGTCGTCTTGGCATGACGGATTCGCAAGAGGCGGAGCAAGACGGGTGCAGCCAAGTGTTGAGTCTGGATGCGATCACGTATGTTTCCAAGCGGGTTTCCAACGTATCTGGTGATGCGAGGAGGATGTTGGATGTGTGTAGGCGGTCGATCGAGTTGGTCGAGTTGAAGGCAAGGACGTCCGGGTTGCAGCTGCCGAAACCGGTGACGATTTTGGATATGAAATCGGTGCTCGATTCCATGGTAAAGTCGGGCAAAGTGAGCCACATCCTTTCGCTACCACTGCATGCCAAGATCTTGCTTCTCAGCTTGCTCTCTTGTCTGCGTCGAAGCGGTCTAGCCGAGGCAGAACTGCAAGACGTTATAAGCCATCATCATGCGATCTGCAGAATGTACGGGATCAATTCGTCCATCGGTGGTGCAGAAGAGACGTGCCTCGACGCTCCGCTTGCGACGCTGTCGTCGTTGGGACTTTTGATCTGCGTCGGTCAGGGGGCTGGGACGGGAAGAGCGGCGGGCTTTGCGAGACTTATGCTCGCCTGTCAGGAGGATGAGGTGCGCCTGGCTTTTGAACATGATTCGGATGAGCGCTTGCGCAAGATGCTCTAGCTGTCACCTTTAACCATGGTTCACAGCTTACAGGCATCAAGAGAAAACGATTCATGATTGTTGAAGCTTCCCGAGTGCGCTTTGCCTGAACTTGAAGACTCAATCGAATACAGGGGCTGTGGTGTAGAAAGCTCTTTTGCAAACTTCGTAAACGATGATGTGGATGTACAGACGTGTCCTAACTTGGCTTCATAATGTCGCTCCCGACGCATTTGGGCTAAACCGGCTGTCCCTCCTGCGAAGTAGACAATAATCACCAAAGACATTCGCATTACCCGGCCAAGGCTTGGGCAGCCAAAACGCACGATGCAGAAGCGCTCCAACTTTGCTGGCAACTCTGCTCACCCACGAAGCTCTCGGATCCACAGCCGCACGGCTAAACTCGGCATCCAAAAACGCCCCGCAAAAGACGCGATCCCACTCGTCGGTCAAGGTTGCATATCGAGGTTCGTAGCGCGACACTTTGCCCACCAAGCTGCGATGTGGCAGATCGAGGTCGACCAGATAATCGCAGGTAGCGACATCGACGTAGCGGTCCATTTCTTGCTTGTTGAGGTCGTTGAATCCGGGTTGTACACGACGGGTCACATTCGACCAAGGCCATGCCCAACCGATCGTCGAGTCGAGAGTGTGTGCTACCGCATCAGGCGGCTGCAGAGGTGAAGCCGCGTCTACGTCGAAATGCTTGGGAAGAATGCCATCAAAGTCGCTCTTGATCCACTCCACCTCGACGCCAGCAGGTACGAGGAAGTGCGTGGGAAACCGATGCCACTCTTTTCCATAGCACAGCCTCACGGGCGTATCGAGCTTGGTCAGCGGTGCAAGATTGATGGAAAGATCGACACTCACACCCTGGTTTTCCGCACCGTAACCTCGATCGTTGTAGTCCCTCTCCTGCTCGGTTGCAACGGGCGAGAGACCCCGAGCAATCCTATGCTGAATCGCCGGACTGAGCGTCTCCGGAAACAGATCCGCAACCACCCGAGGCAGCTCATAGCCCTCAAAGTGGAAGAGAACATCAAAGGGAGCGTGATAGTTGTTGAGCTGGCCCACCGATCGCAAAACGCCCAGCACAAGACCAAGAGCGAGAATGGACGAGGTCAAGGTGGTGAACAGACTCGACTTGGAAGCGCGATAAGGAGACTTTGTGACGTGGACGAAAGCTACCTCGGAGAGCGAACGGATGAGGTAGAGAGACACGGCGGCGTTGAGGCAAAGAAGCGTGTAGGCCGGGTACATGAAGCGCTCCTCCTTGTGCGACTGAAGGCTGAGTACGAGGGACCAGATGTAGAAAGGAGCGATGCGAATCAGCGCCAGCGAGAAGAGGCCGGAAGGCTGTTCTACGGACGAGTGGCCTTTCTTGGCGTCGAGAGCGGGTCGTTGGAAGCGCTTGGGGTCGACGCGTGCGCTGATGAGTAGCAGAGGAAGCGAGAGCAGCGCGAGAGGGAAGAAGATGTTAAAGTTGAGGAACAGATTGGAAAAGTAGTAGGTAAAGGGTTCGGTGCCATAGAGCTCCGGACCGGCGCCCCTGGATCGGGAGAAGAGGTTGTAGAGGACAGTGTTGAGTGGCGCAAAGGTGAACTTGCCATACGCAAGCGTGTCGAAGACGACGGCGGGGAAGGCGAGGGTGGTAGACAATACAGCAGCGCCAATGGCGGTGGACCACCTGGACATGACCCAGTTCGAGTATTTGCCACTAGCAATAATGTCGTCTCCTCGGAGGAAGAGCTGTTCGATCACAAAAGGAAGAGCGAGAATGATGGCGTACGGCCAGCCGATGATGGCACCTGCAGCGAACGACAGAGTTGAGAGCAAGAGACGCCCGGGCTTGAAAGGTCGTTGCGAGGGGTTAGAGAGTACCGATGGATCCGAAGACGGCAATCGTGCCGGATAGAGGCAGGCGGAGAAGGCCAGAGTGGTAGCATGCATGACGAACGTGGAGGGCAGCAAGGCGGTCGAGGCCTCATAGAGACCGGCGCTGGTAGCCATGGCCATGAGACAGTAGCGACCCACCCTTGCGCTAAATACGTCGGCAACAGCCTTGTAGAACCTTGCGTCCACCAAAGAAGAGACAAAAGCGAGAAGCAATCGAACGGCGAAAAACACCTGACGATTTCCTACGCCAAAATAAGCAAGCAACCTTGCAAGCGGAAGATACTGCGCGATGAAAGCCCAAGATCGAATGGCAAACTGGGGCGAATATTCCCAGGTTTGAAAGGCGACCGAAGCATGGTTGTTGGCACGACCAAAGATGAGCAGGTGCAGAGGTTCCCAATATCCAAACGATTCGTCGCAATCTTTGATGACGGAATACATGGCCGAGGATACGCGAATGATGATCAAGAATCGGAATGCAGCCGAAACAGAAGGCGACCAAGCAGGTTTCTGATGGGCTCGAGCGTAGTCTTGCAGCAAGGCATTGCGACGGCTCAGCAGAGCATCGGCAGCAGCCGCATCCTTGGCAGCCGAAGCCTTTGCATAACTGGCACTGCCCTGCTTCTGAAAGCGCAGCCCCTGTGACTTGGGGACGTGCGGAGATGTCGCCATGTCTTGTCGGATCACCCGGCGTCGAAAGTCAATGAAAGGATGTCAAGATGGTGTTGCTGTTGGTCGAGCAAGAACAACGCGCCTTTGCGCAAAATCAGAACGCGAAGAAGCCAAGCAAAAAGTAAAAATAAAAATTGGGCGATCGAGCCACCCCTTTCTTTTTGTCTTTGGCACTGCAAGGAGATCAACACTTTTTGCGTTTCTCACAATCAACTCACACCAGCGCATCACCTCTGTTTTCTTGAGCGCAGAAGCATGCAATTGACATGAGACAAGACAGGATTGCCGGGTATGAGGAGGGGTCAAAGGTCACAGTATGCCAAGGTACAAGATTGCGGTTCGCGAATGCCTACTGGCCAAATGCCTTTTCGAGCCCCGAAAGCAGACGTTGCTCAAAGATGGGCTCTACAAACTCTCCTTCCTCTGTAAACCATTCGCCTGACATTGTCACGAAAAGGATCAAGACCGTGATTTAGTCAGCTAAACAACGCTTTTGCTGCCATAGCGTGCCCAAGCAATGTCAACTCACCTAGATGTCCGAGCGGCAAAGAATCGCTTTTTCGGGCGAGCGTCGATTTGCCTTGACTGCTCTTGCGCGTGTATTCAAATTGAAGCGTATAGGCAGGAGGAGCCAGAATGGGTTTGCCGTCAGAGGCCTTGGTGCTCTTCTTGGTAGCTTTCGGGAGAGGAGGCGAAGAGATTCTGAGGTGTTCGGTCTCGATCCGATTCGAAAGGGTCTTGCGTGTGCCAGTGAAGATGGTATTGCCTTGCAGATACGAGTCAATCATCTGGATAGCTGACAGGACAATGTACACCACCACAGCGATGGCGCTTGCCTGCTTGTTGCGCTTCCACTCTTTTTCCACAAAGTAGGCCCAGATGGAAGTGCCGATCATGATGGCCGACGCCGTAAAGCCGAGCACCAGCCGGAAATCAGTGTGAGCATGGCTCACCTTGAAGGGCACGAACGCTTGCGTCTTGGTGGACAACCCATCTGTCTGCGATCGGCGCGATAGGATGCGCTCGACGGCTTCATCGCAGGTTGCTTTGAGCTCGGTGAGGTTCGAGTTGTCCACTACAATCCGATCCGTGTTGGTGTTCTTGGCAGCATCCGTCTTCGCCATTTCTGCTTTTCTGTGTTGCTGTGGGCTGCTCAGGTGATTGTTGCGAGAGAAGCGAGTGTCGAGGCTGTCCAGCAGAGCATGGACCAGTGAGGGTTCTTGAAAACGGTCTGTGAGAACAAATCAAGTTGAAGGCGGCTTCGTGCGCTCGCTACGTGGAAGGGTCTCGACGAGCGTTTCACAATTTTGGCGATCCTTTTGTTACGCTGTTAAAGCCAACATTGGGGGTAAGTCACGCTCTAGCCCCGCAAGCTCGGTGGGGAAAGAAGCAAGCGAAAAAAAAAAAAAAAAAAAAAAAAGCTCGAATCGATTCTCCTAGCTCGAGTCCACAAACTTTTTGGTAGCATTTCACCAGTCTGTTTCTGGTTCGCGAAAAAGACATCAACAAAAAATCGGCGATGGGTTCTTCTTGAGTCGTCTTCAAAGGCGAACGAACGATCTTCTGTTTTTTTTGCACGGCGCGGCACACCGAAATTTCGCCTTTTCGCAAAGTCACATCGTCGCAGCCGTGATCCGAACGGTTTTGGTGTCCCGTTCAATCTCAACTCGGGTGTCACAAACCTCATCATCGTTACCACCACCAACACCACCACCAGCATCCACAGTCTTGCCTAGCTTTTCGCAAGACACAATTCTCTCCAAGGTCCAGCTCAAATAGCTAGGATCACGTCCTAACAACCTCAAATCAAGTCATCCATCACCGACAGGTTCAACTTGCCCGTCATGCGTAAGTATCATATGATTCTAGCACAACCCGGTCACCCGATAGACGTTCTTGACTGATTGAATTTGCCATCCCACCTTCCCACTGCGCTTTATGTTCTCCTCCTCTAAAGCGCCTAAAAAGGGACAAAAGATGACGCTCAACGATTTCTTGGCCGACGAGTCCACCGGCAAGACTTCTTGGGCCGACGAGATGGACGACCTTCCCATCTCTTCTGCTCCTCGCGACTCTGGCTACCGACGCGGAGGCGACTTCCTCTCCAGCGTTCCCGACCGTGTCGACCGCGATCGTGGCTTCGAGCGTCCCGAGCGAAGCTACCCTCCTCGCCAAGAGCTCCCTCTCCCCGAAAACCCTCCGTTCACCGCCTTTGTCGGCAATCTGTCCTTCGACGTCGTCGAGGCCGACGTGGAGGACTTTTTCGCTCCCTCCAAGACCGTCAGCGTCCGCATCGTTACGGGTCACGATGGCAAGCCCAAGGGATTCGGCTACGTCGAGTTCCAGACCCAGGACGACCTCCGAGCTGCCCTCGACCGAACCGGCTCCCAGCTCGCCACCAGAACCGTTCACATCAGCGTTGCTGAGCCTCCTAAGAGCGCTTTCGGCGGCAACCGTCCCGTCCACTCTAGCCAGGCTGACGACGCTTCCCAGTGGCGTCGTGCTGGCCCACTCCCACCCGCAGAGCCTCGCGGCGGTTTTGCTCCTCGCACCGAGCGTTCCGGTGTTCCTCGCACCGAAGGCTCTGGCTTTGACAACATGGACGTAAGCGGTGGCGTCCGAAGCGGTTTCGGCGCCAAGTTCACTTCCGCTCCTCCTTCCAACCGACCTCCACGCGACGCCGCCCCGCTTGAGCCCAGCCAGGGCGACCTCGCCAGCCAGTGGAGGACCGGTAAGCCCGTCGAGGGCCGATCCCCCGCCAACTCGCGCCGTCCCTCTGGTATGGCCGACTCGGACTCGCGACGATCCTCCTTCCGTCAGCGCAACGACGCCAACGAAGTCGATGAGCGCTTTGCATCCCAAGAGCGCATGGGCTTCGGTTCCAAGTTTGTCGCCGACCAGACTCCTCCCGAGAGCCCAGGCAATGCCAAGAAGGGCTTCGGCTTCGGTGCTGCTGAGCGACGCGGCAGCGGTCAGCCTGCCACCTCCTCAGAGTCGACCGACAACTGGCGTTCTGCTAAGAAGCCCAGCTCGGGCTCGTCTAGCCCAGCACCATCCGCTGCGGCCCCTGCAGAGCGCAAGAAGCTCGACTTGAAGCCTCGCTCCGCCGAGAGCGCTGCCGCTGCCAGCGCCGCCCCCACCGGCTCCAGACCCAGCCCATTCGGCAACGCCAAGCCCATTGATGCATCCGAGCGTGAACGACAGATTGAAGAAAAGCTTTCTCAGCGCGAGAAGGAGAGACAAGAGGAGCTTAAGGCCAAGAAGGAGAAGGCCAAGGCGGAAAAGGAGAAGAAGGACAAGGCTGATTCCGCTGCTGCTGCTGCCGCTGTCAAGGCAGAGACGGACGCCTCTGAGGCTGCGACTCCTGCTGCGGAGACTGCTTCCCCTGCAGCCACCAAGGCACCGCGTGCTGCCCCACCTACAGGCGCTTGGGGCGGAGGACGCAAGCCTTCCGGTGCACTTGTCGGCGGCGAGCAGAGCCCGGCTGCAGTCAAGGACGCGGAGGACAACAAGACCACTGAAGCTCAGGTAGACGAGGTGGCCGAAAAGGTTCAAGAGACCAAGATCGAGGCTTGAAGCTTTGAACATGCCTTCCAAGCTCGCCATTTCACCAAAAGAAGCGCTCTTCAGCTCAGCCTGCAGATCTTCATGCTGCTTCGCACAGCAATCCTTGCCAGCACGCACACGGTCATCAGTTCCTAGAGGACGCTCCACTTTCTGGATACCCCTTTTCTTAGAAGGTGAAGGGCGTCACGATGATGTCCGCTCGACAACGTGCAGGTGCTTTTTTGGGTCAAGCTCATCTTTCGTGTCTTGACCTCTGTAATTTACAGCTTGTTTGTTCTTGTCTTTCTCCATTTCCCCACTGTCAATACGATGCCCCCCTAGCCGTGGGCTTGCGGCAATTCTTTCCATTTTTCTTGTGTGCTGTTCTGTTGTTGTGCCTCATCAAGCTATCTTTGGGTTGAACACATCTGGGACTGAGATTGCGAGACGCTAGATGTACACGGATATGAGCAGTTCCTCTGTAACTGTTTTATAAGGCTCAACGACGATGCAGGAAGGTCTCATCACTGGTGCGACACATTTGTCGAATTCCACATCTGACCAGCAGCAATGAGTTTGCGGACAGCTTCTTCGCAAAAGATGACGCCCATCTTTGTCGAGCAGATGCCAGCGGGACCACCTTCGTCACCGCCACCCGTCCTCTTTTTGCGGTCGCCTACACGCCACCATCCTATCAGGGTGGAGCTGTTCTTGGCTGGAGCGACCAGGGTTTCGCGTTGCTCCTGACCCCAGCCGTCGACATCGGCGTGTACTCGCCAGAAGCTGGAAAGCACTGCAACAGGCCGTTTGGACAACAGCGAATGATATTCGGAGCTCGACTTGCGCAGGCGAGAAAAGTTGGGGCTTGCAGTTCCGAGATTAGCATCCAGACGCTCTAGCCAAGAAGACATGAGCAGCCTCGGGTTGGAACCGCCAGCACCGTAAATGCGCCATCCTCCGCCAGCCATGTCGTGCTGACGAGCAGCGCGTCCTCGCTGTCCTGGAGCGAGGATACGGTCGACAACCGACTTGCCCCCGAGCAGACCAATGATGCGCGTAACGCCTATCGGCTCAACGAGTGCGGGCAGAAGATCGTATAAGAGCGAGCCGAATCGTCCGTGGCGTTGAGCGTTGTAGCCCGCACGTGCTCCTGTGTCGGGTGAAACCCTGTCCGTGTACCATGATTCGGGAGTCTCGGCATCAATGTGAAGGAAGGAATGTACAAGCCGAGGATGCTGAACGGCAAAGTCTTGGGCAAAGAGATGGCCGTAGCCGGTGGAAACGAGCATGAATTTGCCTAGCGTTTCACCGTCTCCCTTCTTTTTCTTCTTGTTGACATCGGTCTCACTGTTGCTGCTCAGATCGACTTGACCATGCTTCTGGAGAGCCTTGTAGAGAGCCTCGGTCTGCAAGCGCACGGAAATTGGCTGGTAGACAAAGTCAGAATGACCGTAGCCGATGCGATCCCAGAAGCAGACGCGCGTGAGAGCAAGATGACCATCATCGCCAGTGTCGCCGCCACTACCAGATTTGGACCGAGCGACCATCTCGCGGAGGAATTGTGCAGCCACAACTCCAGAGACGCCGCGCTCGGACATGACGAGGGCAGTAGGTGCCGGAGCAGACGAGTTGCCAGACTTGAGGGTGCCCGGTTGGTCGGGTGCGGATTCGCATGCGAGATGAAGGCGGAACGAGACAGGGTAAGGGTTCACGTCGGCTGGGTCTTGAGGATAGACCGGCTGCTTGGTGAGCGAAGTGGGGTGCACCATAGTGAGATTGCCCAAGGGCTTGAAACCGGAGTCGGCAGCATCGAGTACCAAATCGAAGGTAACGAGCGCAGCGGCGAGAGCGACGCTAAGGCAGCCGAGCAGGGCACCGAGAAGCTTGAAGCGTCTCGTCCATTTTGCTTGAGCCCGGGAGAGAGGAATCTCGGTGACGATGGGCGCACCGACGTCGGGGTGAAGTGTAAAGGGGATCTTTTGCTTTTGCAAATGGTGAGAGGAGAGGAATGCCCAAAGTGTGGACAGGAAACAGAGACCGACGGATGCAAAGCCGAGGTAGGAATGTGTCACGCGAAATTCCGGAACGGCAAAGAGAAGCACGACATCGGCGACAGTACAGCAAAGGACGAAGAGATGGAAAAAGTTGGTAGCATGAGACGCGAGCTCAAAGAAGAGCAGACCGGGCGCTAGCATCGAGATCGAGATGAGGCAAAACCAGAAGGGCAGCACCGCGGGCGAGCGATGAGGCGGAAGAAGCAGTGGAATGGGCTCAAAGTAGTTGATGCTGAGCAGGAGGAGCAAGACTACCACGGGAAGCAGAAGCAGTACTCCGAGCGCAAAGTAGAAGCGAAGGAAGAGGGTGAGGTACGGTGATCCCCTTGGGCGGTGCGCGGATGGTGGTGCCGATTCGTGAGGAATAGCGTGGTAGTCGGCTGCGTCCGAAGATGAAGCCAGTAGAGGCTGGCGCTCGCTGTCCTGGCTGCGGTCTTCAGCGGATGGTTTTGGAATGGGCGGCTTGGGTGCCATTTTGTGCTGCTATCCGGCGGATCCGTGTTCGAGCCAGAGTAACAAGACCGACGGTGAGCGGATGTGAACGGCCGCTGTGCTTTGCAGAGAGAGACTGAGTGCGGAAGGTGCTGAGGCCGATGACTCCTACAGTGTCGCGAGTATGGTGGTATTCGTCAACTCCGCAACGTCGAGCGTTCGAGTAGTCACCACGATTTTGCCTTTCAGGCAAGAATCTGAGGTGTGGGGAAGCGGAAGTGCCGCAATGACGCCAGCATGCGGCCGCCGTTCGTGGCTCGTGTTGCGCAAAAGTGGAGGTTGGCGGTCCAAAATTATCGCCTCAGATAAAACGTGACGAGGAACGTCACGAACGAGCCTGCAAAAACCCGAAAAAGCGGTACAGTACGGCCAGTGTGACCCAGCTGCAAGGACCATTTGCAAAAGGCTTCCACTCGGCACCAGGAAAGGCAAATTGAAGCAACAGCAGCTGTTAGAAGGAAAGCATCGCGCACTGCAACGGTGGAGCACTCTCGGTGGTGTCACTCAACGGTGGGGACGGACAGAGGAGGATTGTGAGAAAGGGAGCGACGTACTTGAAATAGCGCCGTGCGCTGTGCGTTTGTCTGAATTGCCAACGTGTATTCGAATATGTGTGTTATGTGTGCGAGAGCGAGAGAGAGGGGGGGGTGCAGGAAAAGAACATTTTTTTGACGCGACCCAACGATTCGAGTGCAATTGAATCAAGTCTTCCGTTGGATCAAGTTTTTCCAAACTGTCACTTGTGTTGGTTGGCCACTCCCACTCCTTTCCTTATCATTCCCACGCTGATCGCTGAGCCTCTGTTGCTATCGGTGGTTTGCCGACAACGGAGAAACACCCATCGCCATCATCAACAAGCCTAGTCTCACACGCCTGATTCAAATCACTCTTGCGCCTTACGTGCAGCACACCGTGGCGGCGCTCCTGCTGCTGCGGCCGTCTCTCATTGGGCACGAGATCCAACGCCCGCCCACTTCATATCGGCTTCCACCGACATCGCTGACTGTCATCGATCAGCACCTCGTTCTCACGGATCTTTCACCTACTTCCTCGCTGTGCACAGCCTCATCAACGTTATCCGCATGATTTGACTCTGTTTTGTGGCAGCTCACTACGGCCTTTGCCAGCATCTCTCCATGATGGTCACCACTGCACCTGCTGCGCGTCTCAATCTCAAGCAGGTTTCGCTCGCTGTCCTTACCTTACAGAACACCGCTCTTGGCGTTGTAATGCACCACAGCCGTGTATCGGCACCCGCAGGCGAAGCTTACTTCTTCCCAACAGCCGTGCTGCTCACAGAGCTCCTCAAATGCCTGATATCATTCTTCATCGCCGCAGCCTCTATATCTGCGCCAACCAGCTCGCTTCCGCTTCCTGCAGGCTCGCACAAGACAACTTCCACCAAACGCAGATCTTCGCATACAGAGCACGATGCTTTGCAGCCCGCCTTGCGCTCCGCAGCCTCGCATCGGTCCCATGATGCCCCTTCTTCCCGCTCGACTCAATCCAAGCTCAGTCTCGTCCTAGATGAAGTCGCCGCCGAAGACTATTGGAAACTCTCCATTCCTGCCTTTCTCTACGTCCTGCAGAACAATCTGCAGTACGTCGCCGTCTCCAACCTTGAGCCGCCCGTCTTCATTTGCGCTTACCAGATGAAGATTCTCACCACCGCTTTTTTCAGCATCGTCCTCCTACGCAAAAAGATCACCATGTGGCAATGGCTCTCGCTCGGCATGTTGGCCATCGGTGTCGCGATTGTGCAGATTCAAAGCAAGTCGGTTTCGGGTCTCGTCCCCTTCGAGGTTCATACTCACGGATACGGTCACGTCTCAGCGGGTCCAGTGGCCGATTTGCCCCCTCCTCCACCACCTCCGCCCTTTGATTCGCATCGCGCGCCACCACCCGAGCGTCTGCCTAGCATTGGCTCCTTTCTCTCAGGTCCTGACGCCAAAGACTACGATCACCTGCCGCCGTCCTCGCCTTCTTTCCCCGGTGCGCGCATATCTATGAGCATGGAGGAGAGTGCAAGGGCAGACAAACCCATGCAGCCCATTCAAGGCTTTCTTGCAGTCATTGCTGCATGTTTTACCTCCGGTCTAGCAGGCGTCTACTTCGAAATGGTGCTCAAGACATCCGAGGCCAACTTGTGGGCGAGAAACGTGCAGCTCTCCGCTTGGTCCCTGCTTCCTGCGGCGCTACCCGTCCTCGTTGAGATGGCGCGTCACGGTCTCGCATCACCATTTCTGCATTTCGGCGCAAGTGCTTGGGCAACGGTAGTGTTGCAAGTCACTGGTGGTCTTGCGGTTGCCATGGTTATCAAACACGCCGACAATATCTTGAAGGGCTTTGCCGTCAGCTTCAGCATCGTTCTCAGCTTCGGCTTCAGTGTCGCCTTTTTCGATTTCCCATTCACTGCTGCGTTTGCCGGTGGTGTCGCAATGGTCATCTTGAGCACGCTTTCATATTCCCGCGGCCCAATAAAAGGCCTGACAAAGGGTCCATCTGCTTGGACCGCAGTCGCAGAAGCAGTCTCGTCTTCGGCGTCATCTTCTTTTCGCGACAAGACAAGGTTGCTCAGAGATTGATTCCCTTTTTAGCAATCTTATGTGGCTATTTCCAGCCGTCGATTTATTCGATGCCTTGCGTGCGCGAGTGTGGGTCCTTGAAACTTCCATCTCTCTGCACAGATCCTGGATTCGCTCCACTACAAGAGTGACACGAATGTGTCTTTGAAGGCTGTCATGAATCGCATTTGCGATCAACGATCCAGTGACAGCAAGTCATGAGTCTTTGCTGGGTTTGGACGCGTGCTTCAGAAAAGATCCGCCGCCCTCACTTTGTGAGGCTCCCGCCCATCTCCTCTCGCGTCCGGCGTTTTGTGTTCGTTGGTCTGTGGCGCGCTCCTTGCGACTCCGCCCGTCGCCAGCCCTGGTGGTGGTGCAGCGACGAATCCTGGCGGTGGTTGCCTCGGTGGCGGTCTCACAAAGTTGGGTGGTGGAACTCCAAAGGCTGGTGGCAGCACCGGTGGAGGCACTGAGTATGGCCCTGCTGCGCCAAAGCCGGCCATCATCCCCGGCACGAGACCAGGTGGTGGCGCCTTGCCGCTCATGAGTGCCTTGTGTGCCTCGAGCTGAATCCGCAGTTGCTCCTTGGATAGCACCAGCTTCTCGATTCTCGGCCGTTTGTTCTGCGTCGGTACGTTTCCGTCCGCCTTTTGAGCTGCCCTTCGTTCCTTCCATTCTTCTAGATCCTTTTCGGGAATGCCTGCCATTCCGTAAATTTCAATCTCGAACGAATCTCGCCCAGGCAGCGTGTTTTCGATTCTGTGAGTAAGAACAGCCGTAGAGAAGCTGGTCAGATGGAATGGCAACGAGCAATGCATGAGTGAAGAGGATGGACTTACTTGTTTGGCTCTGCTTTGTGCACTTGCGTGAGATGCACTGCTAGACCTCCAGCGGTGTTGAGTCGTCGAGGACATTGCGGACAGCGGTAGTGTTTAGACTTTTGATGTTGTAGAAGGACTGTATGCGAGGTATCAGTTCGTCGTGGTCAGAAAACGCTTCTACAGACAGCTGCGCATGTTGATAGAGGCTTACCTTTCTCGTCTTCGAAGTCGCGACTGCAGCCAATGCAAAGTGATGGAAGGAGCAGAGGAGGTTAGTAGTGAACGACATAGTCGATAGCGCCGTATCGCAGGACCAACGTACTCGCAGTACCAGCACCACGCCTCCAGCTGAGGTGCCTTTCTCTTCTTCTTCGTCATGACAGCTGTCGCGCTGTGTCGAACCGTATTACGAGAGCTGATGGTGGTGGAAGACAGGGCAGTGGAAGCAACGAGGCTCCGCAAGCCAGCTCCACCTCCTGCGCGAAGGACCCTGAACGCCGAAGCAGATCGCGGCAGCATGTCATGATGACTAATGCATCTTCGCGTCCTCGACACTACAGTGTCAAGGATTTTACACCGATGCAGATGTGCGTGACCCCCTTATCTTGTCATGTGCATACCCCAGATGGCCGGACCGAGCTTTGAGATGACACGCAGCTGGTCTCATCTGCTTCACGACATAGGCCTATGACGATGTCCTAAGCAATTCATGATTAAGATCTTCACAAGGTTGGCGTCGGGTAAAGATCCTGAACGCTCATGAACGAGCATTTGAGCATGTCATATCGTAAGACAGCAAGTACTCACGCCCGAAGCTACTACATGAGCACCACTGCGTAACCACTCCCGAGGTGGCTGCGGTGAGAAGCCACTCCGGGTGGCTCCTAGAATGGCTGCGCGGCCGGCGTCTTCCTTGTTTTTGCGATATGGCTTATGGGCTAGGAAGCAGAAGATGGGCATTACAATCATATGAATCATAATGTGCTGTGAAAGAAGGAATATCACTAGCAAACAATTCTTTGAACATATTTGTTTTATTAGAGTGACACATCGAGTCCGCTTGATAAATCATGAATCTTGAATTGAGAAGTCCAATTTACGAATCGGCAAGGGTCAACAGACGATTCAGGCGAGACTGTCTCCGCTTGCGAGCAGAAACATGAATCCTTGGCGAACTCACAACAAAAGGGCAGTAACCATCACAGATGTAGTAATTTCCGTGCGGCAAAAGTGACGTCCTAAGACAGCGTTAAGCTGAATCTGTACTCCAAAATTCGACAGGCGTTTTCGCAGCGGAGCTCATGCGATACTGGGTCCGAATTCATAACTTGAAGCTCACGTATCCAAACACCGAAAGTTCGAGGGCTGCGATGGGTGCGTGAGGCAAGAGTATTGACGGACTGATTTTTTTTTATGAATCAGAGATGTGTACGTATAATTGCATACGTATCATTGTCAATTCTGTGCATGATGCGACATTTCTGTTCGCGCTCTTGCTGCTGTTCCTCATGCCTAGGATTCATTTCGTGATACAAGATTTGTATTGCACCTCAGAACAGCAAGTGTTGCGTACTGTCGAGAAAAATCACAATTCACTTATGACGTACAAAGTTCTGCAACGGTTTAAGTTCCCAGCACTAGTTTCCCCGCACGACTCCCTTTGTCTTCCTGGTGAAGCATAGGAAGTCGCATTTGTATATAAGATGCTTCCTACTCCCTACATCCCGGCCTGAAAATCAATGTATATCAGCTGCGAATAATGACATCTTCCACAAATCGGGCTAAATTTCACGAATTGACACGCAGACAAACTCCGAAGTTATCTTTTCTGTCGTCGCAATGATATCGCGAAAAAGGAAAACGTCGGCCGCGCAGCCACCCTAGGATCCACCCTTTTGTTTGCGATATGATTCTCACAATCATATCCTTAAAAGTTTCACACCCGTAGCCACCCCAGAGATATCGCAAAAAAAGAAAATTGTTTGCTGCGCAAGCAACCTAGGAGCCACCCATCACAGCCACCCCGTGGCTCCTAGGGCGGCTGCGAGGCCGATGTTTCCCCCCCCTTTTTTTTTTTTTTTTTTTTTTTTTTTTTTTTTTCCCCTTTTTTTTTTAAACGTTTGAGAGAAGCCATCCCCGCTGTGCAGCCCTGCCCTGGGGTGGCTCCTAGGGTGGCTCTGGGTTTGACGATCTCCTTTCCTTACGATATGACTGGATTCGTGACCGGCACCCTCTATTCACCTGGTTCCAGGCGGACAAAACTTGATCTACAAGAAGTGATAGGTTGCGGCCATCTCCTTCAAGGGAGGCCAAGCGAATGCAATTGAATCCATGACGGGGATGATACAAAAAGCAGCATGGTGCCACAAGACTATGATACAAACTGCCTTCCCAAAATTCTGGGGGCATAGGGTGGAGGCAACAAGGTCTCGCCAGTGTGGTCGTCAAACATGCCATCTTCGGAAAGATGGAGTGAGCCAGCATCTTGTTCGACGCGGTAGCGCTGAGCTGCGCTGCGGCCCACAGATGGGGACGCCTGTGTGTCTGCACTTGACGTGCCATTCTGATTTGGGTGAGATGTCTGCGCTGATGTTGGTGGAAGGGCAAGCGGTGGGTGCGTGGTCATGGGGCTGATGGGCGAGGTTGCAGTGGGAGGCGTCGGCAGAGGACGGCGCGAGCCTGTCCTGGTTAGTGTTGCGCTGGTAGGTGCAGGAGGATCCTGGAAAGGATTTGCGAAGGGCGCTGATGCAACACGACTGTGATGGAAGTAGCTCGAGCTTGGACCTGCGCCGGCGGTAGTTGGGCTGTTGGTGGAAGGATACATGTTGAGAGAAGTTGAGTGACTGTGAGATGGCAGCTGATAACCACCCGGTGCCCGGGCAAACGACACGGGTCTAGCATCCCGGAATGCGGAGTTGTTGGCTGGCGTAGCAGCTGTGGCATTGGCAGTGTTTATGGGGGAAAGAGAAAGCGGATCGCGGATCTCGGTCGAGTAGACGGTCGGAGAGACACCCATCTCGCTGACAGGGTTGAGGTCGATGGGAGAAGATGCGGCTGAATCCGGTGGAGAGCCCAGATGGATCTCTTGAAAGACGGCAGGCGTTCTGTTGGACGCTCTGGTATCGGCGACTTGAGCCAGTTCGGTGCGAGGTCGGATCCAGTACTGCGATTCGTCGGTGGTGGCCGTGACCCTGCTAGGCACTCTGCCTAGGTCGCCTTGGCTGGCGAGGAAGTTGGTGTCGAGTCGCAAGCGAGAAGGAGAGACCAGAGTGTGTGAGCCCTCTGCATCGGCGTGAGAGCTAGAGGGGTGAGGAAGCAGCAGAGCATTCTTGCGTTCGGATTGCAACTGTGCCTGGAGGCGTCGACGTGGTCGAACGAGCTTGTAGTGGTAGATGAGCGAGCCAATAAGGATGAAGAGGCCAAGCATGACCACGGCAGTGACGGTGGAAGCAATGAGGATGACCTTTGCATTGGATGTGGAGGGCACAAAGGACTTTCCTGGTCGGTAGTTGTTTGGATTGATGACGACACCCCAGAAGTTCATGTCGGAGACGTTGTCGAGGTTGCTCATGACGACATAATGTGTACCTTCATCGAATGTCTCGGAGGTCCAGATGGAGGGGGGCAACTGCGTGCCCGAGAATTTTGCAAGTTGATCAATGTCAGAATAGGCATCGATGACAACAGACGTGACGTTGTCGACAGTGAGGTTGTATTTGCCTCGTGAAGGTCCACGAAAGTCGAGGACGGAAAGGCCATGTCCGGTGAAATAAAAGTTGACGGAATCACCTGCGACGGAAGATGAATAGTAATATTCGATGGGAGAAGTGTTGATGTTGGCCGGTACGCTGAGATTGCGCCAATTGGATGCAGGCCAGAAGGTGGAGTGCGGATCTGTGTTGTCGACGATACCGGCAGACCATAGCAATGACGTGTTCCAAGGATTGGCAACGACATCTGGTGTGACGGGTATATAAGATGTAGCGTTGGCTACGTTGACGTAGCTGGAAGACGAAGCTTGATCAGAGGAGGAAGAAGACTGCTGTGCGGCATCCGCTTTCGAGCCAGAGCCTAGTGGATACGGTGAGGGATATGTCGAATTCATGATGAGGGAGAGAGAGAATACACGAGGCAATCGAGCAAGCGCCAGGCAGATCAGTTACAAAGGCGGCTATATGCCCTGACACTGCTGTGTGAGAGTCGAGACGAGAGGTAAATGCGGTTCGAGACAAGGTGTAGAATAGGGTGCGGAAGAGCTGATGATGGTGATGACGGTAAAGACATGGCGTTGTGCAAGCCAATTTTGGCAAGCCAACTTTGGCTGGTGACAAAGGTGAGGGAGTGGCGCTCGCCCGAGATGCGCCCCCGCAAACGACGTGGGCAATGGTGCAGCAAAATCTGCAGGATTTCTGTGCGGCTAAGCTGACAAGCCAAGAAAGACATGGCGAATCGCCGGTAATTTTTCTTTTCTTCAGAATTGCGACTTTGACTGGCCTGCAAGGGCGCTCTGGCACTCTCACACTCACCATGTGCATTTCAGACGCAAATACCACTGTCCCGCTTGAGAGTCTATCAGCAGAGGAATCGCTCCCACACTTTTTTCATCTTTTTCGCTCGCTGACATCGGGCGCCAATGCTGACTTTCAAATTACCTGTATTCGCAACGGCACGTTGGATTTCTTGGCAATTGCGCAGTACCGGCCTTTTCCCGGTCACACCGGTACACACGGCACGCAAGCAAAGAGGCGACACGATCAAGCCAAAAAAGGGTCAAGCATTGCGGACAAGAACCTACGAGACAAGACGGAAGCCGAGAAAAGGATGTTGAAGACACTACGAGGATACGGATGAGATCGGGTGCAAGACATACTGCAGATAAAGCTGCTAACGGAACGGAACGATTTGCGTGCAAACGGTGTGGAGCGGAATGGAGACATGATGATGGAGCCAACGAAACTCGAGACAAAAAGGAGCAAGCAAGCGAGCAAGCGAGCGAGCGATGCGTATGCTGCAAGCACTCTAGTAACAACGTCTATTCGGAAGAAGAGTCGCAGTCGTGAGGAACAGCGTAGCCATCCGTGCGCTTTCCTCCGCCCCAAGGAGTTCGTCCAATCACCCTGGCATCCGTGCCCAATCCACGCTTGGCAAACGCCTTCCACAGTGTGCACTTGTTCTGTCCGCCTGTGAGGTGCTTGTCAGCCTGAACAATCGCATCGCGCGCATCAAAGAAGCTTGGTCGGCACGGCTGCAGCTTCATACCGTCCAGGATGAGCTGCACCAGCAACGAGTTACCGTGACGCGGAACACGTCGCTTGCTCACCCGATGCTTGCCCAGCGAAGCCACCTCGTCCTCGTCCAGGAAAAATTTGGCCTGCTCCTCGGCAGTGGCGTTGGTGGCGGGAGGGAACAGGTTGGTCGTGAATCCGTGCTCGAGCACCAGCGCTTCCTCTACCTCGTTGAGCATGGTCGCCCATACCTCGCCGATGGCGTGCACACCCCAGTAACCGGCGTGGTCGAGGTACGAGTAGGTCTCGGGGTTGATCGTCTTGTTGGTCGAGTACGGATAGTTGCGGATGCCCTTGGCTCGGTTCGATGCCCACGAACCCATGGGCCAATCGTGAGGCGCAGCTCCCGTTCGACGGATGATCGACGCGAGCGCGTCACCCCAGCCTTCACCCATCCCTCCAGACTCGCCCCAGCCGAGACAGCCACTGTTGGCAGGACCTCCCGTAAGCCGCGTAGACAGGCCGTGACTGTACTCGTGAATGACGATGCCGGCTTCAAAGTCGCCATCGCGATAAGGCGTCGACTGGTCCCACACGTACATGCGCATCCTGCCGCGTTGACCGTCAGGAGGTGTCATGAAATCGGCATTGTCCGTGCCGGCACCGTCCTGGGCGAAAGCGATCACACCGTCATAGCCTTCACCACCGCGGCCAAAGTTGTGCTCCTGGAAGTTGCCCGAAGGCTCGTCGAAACCGTAGGCGTAGAGCAGATCGTGGTACTCGTTGATGGTCACAAAGAGCTGTACGGTGGCAGCAGCAACGTAGTCGGCGGGAGGCAGCTCAGCATGCGACTTCTCCGACTTGCGCCACTTGTAAGGGTAGTTGAACATCATGTCGGTCGACTTGTCGTCACTGAGACGTCCCTTGGGTCGCTTGATCGAGCTCGACTTCCACTCGCCATTGCCCGAGGGATCGGCCTGGGCAAAGACATTGTTGCCTCGAGTGTCGATGTAGACTGTGTTGTTGCCAACCACCGAGAGAGCGTCGTCGGCGTCGAGCGAAGAGAAAGGCGAGTGCTTGCCGGGCACCGTGTGCCAGCCGAGGGGAGAAGCCTCATCGTAGCGCTCACCCTTTTCGTTGGAACGTCTTCCTTCGGTAGGATCGTTCAGGCCCCACTTGAAGACGCGGTAGACGGGCTCGTGGCTCAAAGGAGCAGGCGAATCGGCCTTGGCAGGCTTGGCGGCCTTGGCGGCAGCGTAGCCAGAAAAGTCAGGACGGCCGAGCTCGGGCACCTTACGGTTGCCAAACTCGGGACGGCCGAGCGAGGCGACGTTGGCAGGCTTGACAGCTTGCTTTGCGCGTGGTCGAGGCATGCTGTGCACCCAGTCGACCACAGTGCTGATGCTGCCGGTTCGGTGTGCGTCCGCATAGGCCTCGTAGGCGTTGTCCTCGAGAGGGATCTGGAACTTCCAGACCAGGTTGAGTCCCTCGGACTCGGTCTGGACGTATGCGAGCTGAGCAGGAACCGGGCCCTTGGCAGTGGGGACGTTGTGGAGGTACTCGATCTGGGAGTGAGAAGCTTGTGCGCCCGAGTGAGTCTTGCCGGCGTGAGGCTGAAGCTTGTGCTCAAAGGTGGTGAAGATCTGGGCGGCCTCGCTCTCGGCGGCGCGTGGGTCCGAAAGGCGCGCAGCGAGGCCTTCATCGGGCGTGGCCTGTTTGAGGAAGTAGATGAGAGCCAGACGAGGATCGACGATGGCTTCTGGGCCATGAACATCGCGCTTAGCACGGAGGTGCGAGAGAGAGCCGACGATGCGCGAAGAGAGATCCGCGCCCTGGAGGAGCGGATCATCCGAAGGGACGCCGCAAAGCTCGTGAAGCTCCTCCTGGAGGGGGAGCAGGAGCTTGGAGTCTACATTGGCGCGGTGAGCGGAACGATCAGCCGCAGGGGTGGCGAGGCTGTCAAAGACGTACTGGTGCACGCCGCCTCGAACGAAAGCCTCGTTGTTGTTGGTCCAGTCGGCACCCTGAACATCAGTGTACTCGGCGGAGGAGGAGGAGGAGGAGGAGGAGTGAGGATAAAGGAGGTTCTCGATTTGGGAACGGAGCTCGGCACATCGCTGCTCGATCTGAGCGCCGGAGGCTACTTCGGATTCAGCAACACCCTGGTTGGTGAAGGGAGGAGGAGCCTGTCCAGCATAGAGGGTGGAACCAAAGGAGAGGATCTTGCCCTGGGGCGAAATGTTGATGTTAAGATCACCGTCGGCAACCTCGAGGCCGTTGACGAGCTGACGAATAAAGTAGTGCGAGATGCCACTGGAGGGGTCGGTGTACGAGTCGGGACGGACGTAGAAATCGTGTCCGGAAGGGGCAACGCCCTGGGCGTAGCCGAGGAGGTGCTTTGCAAGGCGGGCGGCTACCGAGTAGGGGTTCTTGGGGCCGTCTTGAGCGTTGACGTAGTGGATGGCAGCGGCATAAGCATGCTTGCGGTTAGAGGTAAAGTCACGCTTGGAGGCAGAAGCGTCGTTGGCCGTCTCTACGTCGGCAAAGACCTTGTGGCTGTGTTCGGGACCCCAGGCGAGAGACTTGCGAGATGGGTCCTGGGGACGAGAGGCGATGTCATTGATGAGATGGGCATTGGCAACAGGGGTGGCAGTGAGAGCGGCAAAACTGAGCCAGAAAGGCAGGAGGGCGATGAGAGCCAAGAGGCGCTTGTGCCCCTGGTTGACGGAGCGCGCCATGTCTGCGATGAGACGAGTGTGGGTAAGCACACCCGACGATCAAGTTAGCCTTGTCGATGTCGGTGCGTCGTCAGACAAGTGCTGGAGAACAAGACGATGGGAACGATCAACGCTAGCAAAGTGTGTGGATATGTTTAAAAAGTCGAGCTGTACAGAGAGACGATATTGGATGTATGAAGCAGAACTGGTTTTGAGGATGGCGAGGCGTGCAAGAGGTAAGAGATGCTGGTAGAGACGAGGTAGAGGTTTGGATGGGGACGAGGATGGGCGGCGTCGTGTCGCTTTCGAGCCAGGGTCCTTTGTCTGCTTTTGCTGCTATAACGTTGGCACGCAGGGTTGATGCCGTTATCTACAAGTCTGAATCAACAATTGCGGCAGTGGAGCAGTCTCGATTCGCTCACCCACTCTTGAAGCTGAGTCCAGCAACCAACCCATGCGGATAGGCCGATTTAGTGGGATTTTGGTGGCCAAAAAAAGCCAAAAAAGGAGAGAGAGAGAGAGGGGGCGCGCGCCCGCCTTGCCACTGACAAAGCCAAGGTCAGGCGAGACGACGTGCACTTTCGACTTGCGTTATCGGACCCTTGCGTCTGTCTCTCGCTCTCTCTCGCTTGGACCACCACAGCTTGTGTGTGACTGTGACTGTGTCTCATCACATGACGAGCTTTGGCGTCGGATGCTATTTTGCACCTCGTCTTGCCAGTCTCGCGTCACCAGCAAGCAGCGTCGAGTCGCCAGCTGGCAAGCTTGGCAAGCTTGCCTTCTCTGGAATGCTACCTTCTATAAGGCTGGGCGCACACCAGCTGTATGATCCTTCTTGTTTTTCCTTGGTCTGCCTGTCTGTGTGCAAGTGGTTTTGGGAAACAAACTCCACGGTGCAGGTTCGTTTCGTCACCCCTGTTTTTGCTTGTGGTTTGAGTTCGGATCAAAATAGATCGGCCCGATTGCGAGTGCCGATTTGCGCTTGTGGAGCTGATCGCGGATCTCGCACTTTTTCGCACAATTGCCGCTTTTCTTCGACAAACACCAACACACACAACGCACAACGCACAAGGCACGAAAAACGTCGACAGCCTCCTCACTCAACCACCATCACCAGGCCCCGCTTCGAGGCCACACACACACACACAACTTCGAGATGGTCGAGCCAAGCGCACAATCCGGTTCCTCCGCCAGCCACGCCTCCACGTCCAAGGCCGGCGCGGCTGCCTCATCCAACGCGTTCGTTTCGTATCAGGACATCTTTGAGCATCTCGAGCTCGCTCGCCATCAGCGTGATGCAGATCACATCCGATCACTCCTCATAGAGCGCAAAAATGATCTCAAATCTTGTCTCCAACCTTTTCCCGTCACTTTGAGTCCACAATTTGGCTCTTGCTCGGACAGCATGCCTCCTGCCACTCTCGAGCTTTCCGATGGCTCAACCCATACCCTCAGGCACGACACACGGCAGCTCTGCAAGCAAATCGTCGAGCAATATCACATCTCGCATCAGCATGCGTTCACACTGCTCCAGACATTTCTTGCCTCCGACCAGCGTCACTCCCAAGGCGTAGACGACGTTGTGCGCTCACACATGCAGGTGGCTGCTGCTCCGCCTACGCCAGTCAAAAGCAGAGTGGCTCGCACAAAAGATGCTCACTCTCGCTCTAAGACAGCTCACAGCACGGCAGACGCTACCGCTTCCTCTGCAGACTTGCTCGACGCTTTCAACATCTTCTATTTCGAAGAGCGCATGTACCTTTTGCGCACAGTCTCGTCTCTCATTCGAATCACCGAGGATCCAAATCACGACTACTTCCAACTCGCAAACTCCGTCCTCGACCTATTCGCCGACGAATCCTTCGCACTCTCATGCATCGTCCATTTCACCTCGCTTACCAACCTCTCCTTGCCCGACTCGATCCGCCAGCAGCCTCGATACTCTTCCCTCTGGGCAAAGCAGATTCTCAGAGAACAGTTCGGCCTCCTCGAAATCGTCTTTCTCCTCTTCTACGGAAGGCTTTCCCCCTCCCCTTCTCCTCTCCTCGCTCTCCTTCGAGCTGTCCATCATACCCAGGTCGGCCGGCGTCAAGCCAATTTGGGCTTCTTCGACAACGAAGCCACCGAGTCTGTAGAGTGCATCAGCCACTTGCTCGTCCTCATCTCTGTCGAATTGCTCTCGCTAGAAGAGCTCATGGATGGCTTGGATCTCGCTATAGCTTCCGACACGCATATCTCAAAACACCCGCAAAGCCTCGAGCAGGCTCTCGACCTTCTCAGCAACACTTCGGCTGATCCTTTGCAGGCGCCCATCCTCCTCGCCTGGGCCCTCGTCCTTCATCGCCTCGAAGACGTGCTAGCCGCTCACTACGACGCCTCGGAGTATGACACCTCGATCGAATCAACACAGCTCGTCTCGGAACTTGCAAATGCCATCCGGACCCAGGATGGCGGTCCACCACTCTGGCGAAGGCTCGCCCAGGCTGCCTTTGCTCCCGAGCTTCATCTCTTTGACACCCTCATGTCCTTGCTTGCCTCGCCCTTGCTGACCAGCAGCAATGGTGCCAGTACACCCGCCGTTGCAGGGCCCTCGGCTCTCGCCTATCGCGCCGTCTTCAAGGGTCTCTTGCTCAGCATCACCGAGTTGGTCAAGCCCGAATTCCTCCCCGACTTCAACGCCCTCGTCAGTCTGTGGGAGGCTACCTTTGGCTCCGGTCTCGCACTCGAACTCAGTCAGTCCGCCATCGATGGTGTCGCCGCCCTCTGCGATCAATTCTGGCAGGTTGACAGCCGGTACGAGTCCCGGTGCACTACTCTCGACACCGCCAGGCGTCGATGGCCCGTGAGCTTCCGCCCCTTGATCCTTCTCACCAAAGCTCTGTCTGGACACGCTAGCGTCGACGCACAAGCATCTTGGCCCTCCATCCTCAACGCTCGCTCTCGACCAGAAGCCGAACAACGTGCCTGCGCCGCTGTTTTTGACTACCTCGCCAACGTGCCTACATTCGCCCACGTCTTGTCCGTAGGCGCCAACACACCCAACGCGCCTTTCGAGACCATGGAAGGAGGTGACTACACTTCCGTCACCTATCGAATCACCCGCACCATGCGCGTACCCGGCACCCAAATCCGTCTATCGCCTGGTACAACCGGATCCACCATCTCCGAGCTCGGCAAGGAGCCCGTCATCGTTCTCTGGAGCCCCGCACGTCCCATCAGCGCGTGGAAGCTCATGCGTGACATTCTTTCGTCCTTCCCACCAGCATATGCAATCCCCGATCACAGCCAGAGCGAAGCAGATCCCTTCCACGATCAGAAGCAGGCCGTCAGCTTTGCCCAGCTTGCTCCTGCGGATTGCGACGAGCCCTGGGAAGAACTCGCTTCCGATGTGCTCGACCTCTTCGCCAGCATCGTCTCGGCAAGTGCAGATCTCGCCTGGACTCTCCTTGCCCATCTCGATGGGCGTGACATCAATGCCGATGAGCTCTCCCTCGACTACGAGCCTGAAGAGCTTGAACAGATCCAGAAGGAAAAGGAAGAGCTTGCCACCGCAAAAAGCCTCTCCTCCATCGCCCTCAGCCTCTTGTCGCATGCTCTCGTTGCAGCTCCCATCAACGTACGCCTGGTGCGCTCAAGTCTGCGCTTACTCACCGTACTTCTGCCCTACGACCCCGACGCTGTTTGGCAAGAGGTGCGATCCTCCAACGCTCTCATCGGCAGCCCCGGCGCTATCCCTTACCTTTCCAAGGGCGCTGCCGGCACAGGCGCTTCGACAGTTTCAGTACTGCTCAGCCAGGAGATACCGCGCGCCTCCTATGGTGGTTTGATCTCGTTGCTCGACTTTCACATCTCTCTCTTCTCCGAGGTACGAAGGTCCTACTCTGTGTCTTCCACAGAGACTCTCGAGGTCAAGACCAACGTGCTCCTTCGTGCCTTTACCTGGATTTACGAATGCGTCTGGCCTGAGTACCAGAGCTGGAGATACGTTCGACTCGCAGACCGGCTCGAGATCGGCACCAAGTGCACAAAGCTGCTCCAGATGGCTCTTGCAGAGCAAAGCTGGCGTCTCTCACCCGTCCCGTCGGCGGACTTGGTGGACGAAATTGGACCAGCCGCCGCGCTAGTCGAGGCCGCGGAAAGGAGCTTAGTCACGCATGCAAGCATCATCGGTCTGGCCCCCTTGATTACGTGCATCGGAACCGGTCAGCAATTGCTCGAGGCATTGAGTAGAGCTGGCAGGCAGACCGATGCCATCCTGGCCGAAGAGTGGATTTCGTCGACCCTGCGACTCGCCACACTCATCGTTTCTCGTAGACGCGAATCTACTCTGTCTGCTTTACGAGATCTTTCCACATTGCCCGCAGAGACGGCAAAGAAGGCCATTTCTGCCAGGATCAACATGGGCCTCTTCGAACGTCTCTTCTTTGATCATACCATCGTTTCCTCTCGCGCTTCACTCCACGGTGGACGCAGATCGAATCGAGTCGAACTCGCCAGTGCCACCTTCTCCTACGTGCTCCTCCCGACATCCACCGTCATCAGCTCCACGGCAGCACATCTCATCACGGCCGTCCTCAGATCTGTCACCGATGTTGCCTCGGCCGGAAAGCCGATGCTTGGCCTCATTGGTCACATGGGCACGCTCGAAGAGCTCGAAGAGACACTTTCCGGGCTTGTCGATCTCGTAGCCAATCCGAATCAGGATCCCGCTCTCAAGGTGCAGGTCTGGACCATGCTCGCGGCCATCGTCGACACTCAGCCAGCTCTGGGAACACTTCTCTTGACGGGCCGTCATCTAGCTATGACGACCGAGACGCGTCTCAACAAGTCAGAGGGCGCATCCACCAAGCAGTCCGAGTCTGCATCATCTACGACTGCAACGACCTCGCAACCAGAAGGCTCACAACTGGGTCGAGCTCTGACGAAAACTGCACTGGACGTTGCGTCTGACGCGATCCTGTCTTGGCGGACAGCGTACAGCGGCACTTCGCAGTTGCTTGAGGCTGTGCTTCGATTCCTCGACGTGGCTTGGGTGCATGCCGCCGAGCACGTCGCTGCCTTCGACTCCATCCGTGCAAACTCGGCCTTCTTCAGCGCCTTAGCGGATGTAATCTGCGAGCCATCCGACGTGCCTTCGACTGTCGCCGAAACTCTTGTCGACTTTGGAACCGCCTTGCATTCGAGCAACGGCATCGATGTGTCCACCTACTGCTACCGTAAGATGTGCCAGGCGCGCTCGCTGCGACTTTTGCAGCACGATATCCAACTTGGCGGAATCCTCAAGGACCAGACCAAGACCAGCACAGTCAGCAAAGCAAGTCTGGAGGCTTTGCTCGACATCCTCACTTCGTCCAATCGCTCGATTGGAGCCATCGAGAAAAGCTTTTCGATGCCCTGCAATCCTCTGATGCGCGCCGCCTTGGAACGCAAATTAGCCGAGCTCTTCCCCACCATCTACGTCGATTCTCTGCGTCACCCAACGCGCAAAGATGACTTTGACCTCGACAGACGCTACGGCGATGATTACCACTTGAGCGTCTCGTGTTTCCGCAACAAGGCCGAAGGCCGTGTCCTTGATGGCGAGTTCGGCGGGGAGATGGCGCTGATCGAAGAAGGTCTGATGGCCATCTTCACGATCAATATGGAATGGAGTCTGATCGACGTGCAGAACTCGGTACTACAGGCATGGACACAGTGCATCGAAGCTTGCATGGGCCGCATCGTCGCCCAGGCTCTCAGCACGGACAAGATGCAAGCGCTTGGCAAGGCTGTCATCACCGCCTGGACTGGCCTTGCGACGCTAGCTGCCGACGAAGGTCGTGAGGGCGACTTTATGCGAGGAGTTCACGCAACTCGACTTGCTTTGCTGACCAAGCTGATGGAGCTTGGCTGGGGCCACCGACATGGCGGAGAGTCTTCGACGTCTGATCAGGTTGTCCAAGCTGCCACGCTCTGTGGGCGCCTCGTAACGCATCCGTTCTTCCGTGTCGAAGACAGCCTCAAGGGGACTGTGCCGCCAGAGTTCCACCGCGAGGTGTTCGAGATGGTTCTCGTATGCGTGGCCCGCATCCGTACGCTTCTATCATCTGAAAAAGCAATGGTCCGTCCCAACGACAAAACCATCGAGAGCCACAAGGCACTTCATGCGTCCATCGACCTCTTCTGTCGTCACGCCACCGATGCTCTTCGCATCAAAACAGAGTCTGCTCTTCGAATCTTGCAGACGGCCCGACAACACGAAGCCGATTTGCAGTACCTCGAAGATGACCTGGACATCCTGGTAAGCATCTTCGAGATGACCATCCGACGTGATGTCGGCGCCGAGATCGCGGTGTGGCTGTCGCATCTGCAAGAGACGCAACTTCTGCAGACCACCATCAGCCTTTTGGGAAGAGCACCGGTCCTGCGCCCCGAAAGTGCAAACGGTGCCAACACGCCTGTCAACCCGAACAGTGCACACCACGTTGTCTTCATGAAACCTCTGCTTTCGCTCTTGCTGGCCGTTGCCTCGCAACCTGCTTCGAGCGAAGAGATCGCCCTGCAAGGCGCCGTCAACGCTTTGGCGTCCAACATGCTCACCGACTCGCTCGAGGAAGGCCAGGTCTCACCTCTGTTGTTGTCGGGCGATCCGAGCCCTGCGCATGAATGCTGGAGGATGATGCTTCGTGTTGTGGTCACCTTGATTGACAACCTGGGCGCAGGATCGGATAATCCAAGCTGGCGAGGTGTCAGTGCGAGATTTGTCGAGACGGACGTCTACGGCTTTGTCCGAGTCTATCAGAAGCAGATCGATAGGGCCATGCGTCTCCACCAGCTGCAGGCTCGACTCGATTCGATGTCGGGCCTCATCGGTAACGCGTCCTCCACTCACGATCGCTTCTTGGAAGGCGGCGCTGCAACTGCGATCAGCTTGGAGCAACTTGAAGAGATTGAGCTGATTTCAAGCTTGCTTTATAGTTTGGCCCGACTTGAAAACGAGCAATCGGCGCTTTCGCAAGCTGCACGACCCGGACGTGACACTGCTGGTCCTTCTATCGTGCAGCATCTTGCCGAAACCTCGGCTTGGACCATTCAGCCACTGGTGCATCTCTTGCAACACCCGAACGAGCTCTCGAGCCTGCTCGGTCTGGATCCCTCAGCGGAAGGCACCAAAGTCGCACAGGAGACGGCAGCCTCGAAGATCCGCACGATAGTGTCGGTACTCGTCGCCAGCCTGTGGAACCACACGAACTGCGTGCTGGTGCTATGTCGAGGCTCCGACGCTTGGCCATCGACCAGCTCTGGGCGCGCCATTGTGCGCCCGACGACTCGTACCAGTGCTGTGCGTATCACGACTTTGGGCACGCTTCTGGATCTCAGCAGCCACCTCACCGACCACATGAGAACGAACAAGCAAGAGCTTTCAGCTCAAGACAAAGCGAGCTTTTCGGCGACGCTCGAGCAGGCCTTGTGTCTTGCAGCGAGCCAAGCGGCCACATGGGCAGCCGGAAAATCGAAGGAGGGTTCCGAGCAGGCAAAGTTGGAGCACATGGCGCGGCAAGAGCTTGAATCGGGTCTGTCCAGAGATATCGTGTCTGCGCTGCGAGCGGCTGAAGAAGTTGCCGGCAGCCAGGGCAATCTGTTTTCGTTGATCACCACGTTTGTAGAGTCCAAACTCAACGCCTCGCTGTTTTGATCATCTGGAGAGAGATTGATCGTTTGTAATATTATCAGTGGCTTTAAGAGAGCTTGACATTTGATTGAATGGCTGGGTGTGTGACAGGTGGGAGCAATCTGAGATGTGAACCCTGACCAGCAACGCTGCAGGCAGGCACGGACCCACACCGAACACACTTGAACACTTTGCTTCCGACAGGTCATCGTACAGGCTGCTTGACTACACCATCGGCAGCATCTCTGTGCGTACGCGACCAGTCGTTGCCTGGACACCGACGGCGCTCACAATGTCCTACGAGCCGCTCTTGTCGGATCTGCTCGCCTGCGAAGGCGTTGGCTTGGAAGAAGGTAATACAGCTCAAAACAGTGAATAGGAGAGCTTGACTTGATACTGACCTCTCGACTTGTTCTTGCAATACAGATCAAGGCGCTCGACACGCCCTTCTAAGATGGCACTCTCCAAGCGCCAATAGGCTAGTGGAGCTTCCGGTGTATATCGATGAACAGCACGGTGTGAATCGAAATGCTTCGATTGAACTCGTTGTCGTTCATGTGCATGGTAAAGGTGAGTTTTCTTGAACGTCATCCCAGCACTTTGGTTTGCGTGTGGAATTTGACAGACTCTCACAACTGATCGCTGCTGCGTCGGTGGCTCGGAAGAGAGGGAAGCACGCGTTGCATGGGCCGACATAGCAGCAGCACGCTCTCGGCTGCCCATCGAACAGCAAGGTAGGACGCTGTTGGTGGTGCCTCAATTCGTAAGTTGAGCCTCATCGGCCTGCTTCTTCGTAGATCAAGCCATTAATACCTTTTCTTGTTGTTTCGGTGTAGCTCAATGGGCTTGACAAGCCCAAGTTGCAGTCTGGCGGCCGATTGAGACCGCCCCATTTGCTAGTGTGGAAGTCGAACGGCGTGAGTTTTACGCTCCCCCGCCACTCGAGGCTGCTTAGTGCACTGTCTTTTCCTAGCTGACGTCTCCATTCGCGGCGTACGATAGTGGGGAGAAGGACTGCCCTCAGTCCACCCGAAACAAGGAGTGTCATCATTCGAAGCCCTTGATGCAATTATTGGTCACTTTGCCAATCGTCAAGAGTACGCTTCCGTAACGAGAGTTGTTTTGTGTAAGTTGCTCAACCCCCCCAATCCTCTTGATATGTGTGTTTGATACTGACATGTCTGCGTTGGGAACGAATAGCTGGTCACAGTATGGGCGCACAGCTAGTCCATCGGTACTCCATCTTGGGTTCACCACCGCGCCACTTGGAGTATGTGATGATGAATCCGGCCAGCTATATGTTTTTCGACGCGCATCGAGATGGGCCGGTTGCTGCTGTGAGTGTTGACAGCTTGCTAGGTTATGCGCAATGACGCGGAAATGCTGACTCGATACCCGAACGTGTGGACCAGGATATGAACGTGTACAAGTGTAAGTCGCATCCTTTTGTGCCTCTCGAAACAATCACGACGCACTTGACTGACATTTGGAAACCAAACAGACGGCTTTGACCAGCTGCTGGACAAAATTCCCACCTACCTTCCTGTTCAACACACTCAAGATCCCTCGTTCTACCTCGATCGATTGCTTCGTCAACGCCGAGTCAGCTTTATACACGGCGAAGCGGATCGAGGAATAGGAGACGATCGTCCAGAAGCTATGGCTCAAGGTACGTCCCGTCTCATTTACGCCGTCAGTGCGCAACGATTGCTCACCTGCATCGTTGTTGGTGTTTCACAGGAACCAATCGATACCAACGCGCTCTGAATTATCATCGCCATCTAGAGCTCATATCAGCCAAGGCCAGACCAGGAGGGGCAAGGCGGTGGAGTATCGATTGGGTGCCGCGAGTTGGGCATGATGGGCGAGCAATGTGAGAGCTGCATTCACCCAAGATTTTGTTGGAGGAAGAAAATCACACTGACCAGCTTGAGCATCGATCTCGACGCACAACAGGACAACATCCAACGCCGCACTCACGAGAATCTTTGATCACAGCCCGGCCTAAAAAGCTTCGACATTGTGTGCTGTTTGCCTTTAGCCCAAAGTAACAATGATACCCAAGGTAAAGGGCAACCTCGCATCTGTGACAGTAACCTCGTCACCGTCTTTACACACTTCGCTGAGCTTCTTTTGCAAATTCGGCCGTGTCGCTTCTTCCAGCTGCGGCGGTGCTTGGAAATAGAGCGGTTTGCCGCCTAATGACAGCGATGGCTTTTTGATCTGCAAATCGGCCAAATCTCCCAACTGCTCTATGAGGCGCTCGACGGTGTCGTCGGCGCCAAAGGCCATGGTACGCGCCTCGCCGCCGCATACAGGGCAGTCTGGTCGTTTCTCGTGCTCGAACGTGTACGTGTAAACGCTGTCGTTTCCCGTAAACATCATGTAGTTGTTGAGGTAGGGTGCCGAGGTGGTGGCGAATTTGAACGCTTCGAGGACGCATGCAGCAGCGATGATAGCGTTTGTGGATGCGATTGCAGGAATGATGTTCTTGACAACGCCCTGAGTAAGGTTCCATGTGACTCCCGTGATACCGAACGAAGCAGCGCGAGTAGAGGCCTGGTCATAGAGCCAAGCAATGTGATCCGGATTGTCGTTATCGAGCTTCTTATCGCCAAAGATACGAGGCCATTCGAGGACGCTAGCCCATTCGATGCAGTGTTCTGGCAGGCGGGGTGTGTTGGCGATGGTGCAGATGGGGTAAGTGGTCTGCTTGTTGAGCATGTCGAGACTGCATTCGTAGCATGAGGTGATGGTGGGTAGGATGACTCTAGCTTGACCTTTGAAGCCTTCGGTGCCGCCGTCGATGAGCGGTTTGAGTGATTCTGGATCTTCATCGTCGACCATATTGACGAGTGTAGCGTTGATCCATCTCCGAGCTTCGACCGAGTCGAGACCACAAATGATAATGTTGAATTGTTTGTAGTATGATTCGTCTTTGTCCTGGATCTTGCCGTAGTAGGGAGTGATGCGCACGCCGGGTACTCTGCGCTGAACGAATTCTGCTGCGACTTGGGCTTTGGAACGGCCGACGTCCTTTTCGCGGAAGAGGAACTGGCGATTCAGGTTTGAGACATCTATGGTGTCCATATCGATGATGTGGATGTCATGGAAGCCGCTGAGGGCGAGATTGGAAAGGATCTCACAGCCCAGACCGCCTGCCCCGATGACGAGGATCTTGGATTGGGTGCGGAGAAAGTGCTTGACTGGTGCGCCTGCCTGGAAAGCGTCGTCAGTGGAAGGGCCCGGTTGGTCGAGGAGCCTGTCCACATGCTCGTACCTCGCTGGCCACTGAAGCGTCATTGCGTCGGTCTGCGCGGATGCTGAACACGCGATGGGTGAAAGCGAGGATGGTGTCGCATGGGAAGAAGAGGAAAAGAAGTGTTGCTCTCTTCAGAGTGGAGGCTTCTGCTGCGCCAAAAAAGAAAGGCCCGTGCTGCTTATTTGGCTGCGCCAAGAAATCACCAAAGATGTCATAGAAAGAGGTCTAACATGCGATTTTGCTGCAAAAATTATCCGTGTGGTTTCCTCGACGATTTCCAGGATCTCAGAGAGGGTTGCTTGCAATTGCAGTCAGTCTTCTTGTGACTGCTACAATCTAGCCTAGAGAGTGATGCAGACCACGTTAGCAGCTTGCTGAAGACGAGATGCCGCTAAGTTAGTCGCTTATTGCAAGGCTCGCCCACCAAAGGCTTGGCACGAGGTCCAAGGACAGTCAAGAGAGATCTTTCAGAACTGTGGGGCGCTTTGGTTGTGGCTAGGCGCTCTAGTGTCACTGTGGCGCGGGAATGTTGACTTTGATACAGTAGCTTGGAAACCAAGTGAGCGGTAGTTGACGAGGAGCGTTGTCGATGCCAGCAGTGCCAAGGTGACTGAGGTGTCTCGAAAGCGGGTGGTAAAGTAGTGTGGCAATGAGCACAACTTTGCGTTGGCGCAAACGCTAGTAAACGCAGGTTGACGAGGACCGGCCATCCCGCAGGCTCGGAAGTGCACATGCGCGTGGACAAGAACGCGGGAACAAAGTGGGCAGCCGTCGACAGGTACTGTAGCTGCTGCAGCTACTGCAGCTACAGTACCTGTACAGTACAGGAGCGACGACGAGCAGCGAGCGTGTCAGAGTGGGGCGCGGCGTGATGTTGTTGTTTTCTTTCGTGGAAGGTTAGAAAATTCCATTCCGACGTTTGGATTGACAGCTGGGTTGGGTTGTCTTGCCCCTTTTTTAGCTTTATTTTGATTCATTTCGAGTTGTTTCTTCTTTTTTTTTTTTCATTTGGGCTCAAGGTTTGGTACCTTTTTTGCGTATGCAGGGCAGCCGACAAAGTACAGTCCTGTGTACAGTATGTTTGTTGATTCGAGGAATGAAACCACACAAAAGTCTGAGCATGAGTTACGACAAGCCGCAATGGAGTGGAAGCATTGTTTTCAGGATCGCGGAGGAGGAGGATGTTGACTGCCGCCGCGGAAGCTCGGACGGCAGCTGGAGTGAATCTCAAAAGATCTCGAAAGCGTGGTTGTGTCGAGTGAGGCGGGATCCGAGTGATGCCAAAGATCGCAGTACTGTAGTCAGGGACCCGTGACCCTGTTTCTAACAGCAGCACATCACATGAGAAAAAAGAGAGAGGGAAAAAAAAAAGTCGGGGCGAAGCAGCGCTAGGAAGATCGGATCGACGACTACTACAAGTCAACTTGCTCAGAGGGACGCGGAAGTCCGCCCACGCTTCGTGGAGCGTGTGCATGCCAAGCCACCACTTGAAATACTGTAGCACAAAGCAAGCGTGTTTTTGCCGAGACGCTGGTCGAGCAACTCTTGCAAGTTGAACAAAAACGTTCTTTTTCTGTTGCTGGCAAAAAGCTGCGTGACTGCATCATCGTTGTTTGCAGTGGGTGATTTGAGTTTGGTTCCTTAGAGCTTGTGTCTTGAGAAGCGAGAGCGCGGGGAACTTTGGTAAGCTTTTTTTTTTTTATTTAGAAGAGAAAAAAAACTATGTTGCTTCTGCTACGATCGTGGTCGATACTGTGTAGCTGGGCTGGCCACGATCAGAATGAGACGGCGCCAATCCTTGACATTGCTTCGGAACGTGTTGGATTCAATCAGGCACGGCAAGCTGCCATCGCGTACTCGTTCCGCCAGCACGAGTTGGCATCTGCAAGCCACTCTGACCCGCGATGCAGTTAAAGCAAAGCAATAAGAGGCAAGACACACGCACCCTCTTGCAACGATCGACGCCCGAAGATCACTTCAAGCCGCGAATGGGCGTTGACTCTTTCTTGTCGATCGCAGTGCCGTGTGGCGTAGTGTAATCCGATCCAGTACAGACACTCGGGATGACCGACTTGAAACTCTGAGTGTGCGAGTTGAATGCTGTTCTGTGTTTGGCCACCCTGGAAACCTAAACTTTTAGGGATTTTATCTAACCTGCGTGAAATGCAGCGCGTGTTTTGGTTGCATTCAGGAAAGGCCGACGGTCCCGAAGGCTGGCAAAAGATTGAGCGAGTCAAGTCGTGTGTGATTGGCGCCACCTTTCCATCGGAACTGCGAGACGACGAGTTTTGTGAATCACGGAATCGCTTGGGCGGATGCTGGTTGTGCATTCTGCCTGTGTGTCTCGTCTCGACTTTGGCCCCTGAACAATACAGTACAATGGATTCTCTTGAGCCCTAAAAAACCCTTGCAGCGCTGTTGCATCTTAAGCCTTCTGGCCAGTTAGCCTCCGCAGCTACTGTGCTACTTACCGTACAGGAGTGTCGACTGCTCGTCTGAGACAATCACGGCCCCCTCACTCACGGCTCCTTTGCTCCGTCTCTTGGCTGCCGACGTGCGGCGTGTTTCCCGTCTGAATGTCGTAGCAAGGCCGGCGTCAATCACAATGCTCTCTCTCTCTCTTGAGTTCTCTCTCTTGATAGAGAGAGACGATTCTGAGGTATTCTGTGTTGTAAGTTGTTGGCGCACCGCAAACATGCACACATTGGACACGGGACGCAATGTAGCAGCCGTCGCCGCCCCCTGGACGAGCAATACTTTTTCCTCCTGTTTCAACCTTGGGCTGCCCCTTGCTCTCCCTTCTCCGCCCTCAAAAAGATTCTGCCTGTCCTTGAACATCCTTCCCTCTCCCTTGTCTCCTTTTCGTTCTGTCCTTCATCGTCCCCATCACCATCCTTTCCACCTCCTCCTCGCCATCCCCTCTTTTCTTTCCTTTCGATCTGTTTCGCCCGTTCTTGACTTTCCCGTCTCTTGTCTTAGCACCATCACAGCTAGAGCGTGGAAAACTCGCTTCTCTTCACCACCCTGCTCGCCTTGGCCTCCCGTACAAGTCTCGTTTTCTCGACTTCTCGCCTCCTTGTCTAGATCGGGTTACAGCATCTGTGCCTCTGAGGATCGATAAAAGCAAAAGCGCATTCGCATCATTCCCTCCTTACTCTGAAGGCATCACTTCGTCGACATGCCGCGTCCAAAGTCACAGTCGCCGCGCGGCTCGGACTACTACAGTCCAGATCCCAACTCCCCTACTTTCTCTCCCCCAGGCGAGTACACCGAATTCCAGACCCTCCGTCCAGGTACACCAGGAAGCTTTGGTCGCTATTCCGTCGCCAGCACCAATCTCGAAAAGTACGACCGCGATGGCGCAAACACTCCTCAAGCACAGGCTCTCTTGCACGATGCAGGACAAGCCCACCACGACAGCACCGACTACGCGGACAAGGAAGCCCCCACTGGCGCATACGCTGCATATGCCGCTTCTGCTGATCCCCACCGATCATACCAGTATCAAGGTCGACGCGGTCATGGTTTCAACCCCGCCAACACCGCTGCTCTAGAACGTGGTCTACCACCCACCAAGCGCCCTGGCTTTATCCGACGCAGACCTATTCTCTTTGCCGCTATTGTCCTGCTTGCCCTCATCGCAGTAGGTGTCGGCGCCGGCGTTGGCATCTCGCAATCCAAGTCCAATGACAAGAACTTCTCGGCTGCCGCTGGCAACAATAATCCTGGTTCCAGCAGCGATACTTCCTCCTCCTCCTCTTCCTCCTCCTCCTCCAACAGTGCCGGTAGCAACAGAGGTAGCGGCACTTCCACTTCCTCTCCCGCCCCCAAGATTACCCCTTTCCCCAAGTACAGCTGGACCGACACCAACACCAAAGCCTTTGGCGTCAGTCTCGGCTCCTGGCTCGTCCTCGAACGATGGCAGCTTGAAGACTGGATGGTTCAGCAGGGTGGTTCCAACGCTTGGGACGAGTGGCGCCTCACTCAGAATCTCGGTAGCGATGCCCAATCCGTACTCAATGACCACCAGAACAGCTGGGTCACCGAAGCTGACATGGACACCATGCAGAACAGCGGCGTCAACATTGTTCGTATCCCCATTCCTTTCTGGGCCTTTATCCCCACCGTTGCAGGCGAGCCTTACCTCAACAACATGACCATGTACCAGAACCAGCTCAACAAGATGCTCCAGTGGTGCTACTCGCGTGGCATGTACGTCATGCTCGATCTTCATGCCATGCCCGGTTCTCAGAATGGTGACCAGTCGTCTGGTCACAACACCACCAACATTGAATGGTTCGAGCAGTCCAACCAGGACCGTTCCGATACGTTTGTCAAGAATGTTCTCTCTTGGGCCACCAGCAGCCCGTACAGCTCCATCATCAACTCGATTGGCGTCGTCAACGAGCCCCGCATCGTCAACAATGACTGGACACTCAACAACACCCGCTTCCAGATTACCCAGAGCTTCTACGAGCGCAGCTATACCCTCTGCGTTCAGAACAAGATCCCCATGACCTTCCACAATGGATTCGCCCCCGGCAGCGTCCAGGACAAGATGAACCAGTGGAGGTCCTTCATCTCGGGCAAGAACCCCAACATGCTCATCTACGAGGACCACCCTTACCCCGGTTGGTTCTCTGTTCCTGAACCCGGTCCGGACCAGATCCAGACCGATGTTTGCGAGTACGGCTCTGCAGGCAGCACCTTGGGCATTCCCATCCTCATGGGTGAATTCTCGGCCATCCAGAACACGAATTCTTCGAGTTATGCAACCACGTATCTTCAGATGCAGCTCGCCACCTATGGCTGGTCGGCAGGTTCCATCTTCTGGAACTTCAAGGCCAACGCCTCGAGCAACCCAGTCCTGGCCTTGCCCGCTAACATGATGCAGCTCTACTCTTACGTTGACTTGGTCGCTTCTGGCACCATGCCCAACCCAGGAAAGGGTGGAAACATTCGCAACTTTTACTCTAGCTTGCCAAACCCTTGCGGTGGGTTCAAGACGTATGGCTGGAGCAATCCTGCCCAATGACATTTCTTTTCTTTTTCAAATGGACTCTTTCCTTTTATTCCCTCTTGTTTCAGCCATGTATCGTTTGGACATCTCAATCGTTTTAAGTTACGAGCATTATCAGCATTTTGTTTGTCGTGGCGTGTCCGATGCTCAGACTGTGTGCCCTAGGCTGTCGGGTTGTGGCGTCGACTTGTGCTTGGTACAAGTGAAGCTGGAGCTGTGTTGGCTCTTTGTCACGCCAAACCAAACGAAGGCAACACTTTTTTTTTCCTTCCTTTTTGCCTGGATCGAAAAAAAGTCGATTCGATTTGGGAATGACAAGATCAAGAAGACCGGCAGTGCCGATGAGCCTGTACAAAGCGATCCTACAAAGGTAATGCGAAGAAGGACAAGAGCTGGAGAGCTGGAGCATGCCAAATGAGGCACTGGACAGAGTCAGCGAAGTTGAGTGTTGCACGGCGTTGGAGTTGATGGGCAGGGAGTATGGGCTGGTCTACCTAGCGAAGGGGATATCATTTGTCACCTCCTGGAGTTTATCGTATAGGACGGCTCTTCTGTTGCCGTAGGCATCCTTGAGCAACCACTGAGCATGTTGAGCTGCGTCCCTTTCTGAGAGATGGGGTTTGAACCTATCTCTTAACCTGTGGATTGTGGCGATTCCCTTGAAACTCGGAAGTTGGGTACCCAACATGAGTTTACACGTATTGACAATCTCGTCGCAAAACGGTCTAGCCGCCAAAAATGCCTTAACCACCAACTCTTCAAACTTCCTAAACCCCTCACTCCCCTCCCCTCCCATAACATCAATCATCTCGTAACTCAACTTGAAACTATACGGCTCAAACCGCATCCCCCCCGGCCCAATATCAAACAAAAATCCAAAATCAATATGCACCAAATGCCCCTCCCCATCTATCATCATATTCCCATTATGTCGATCCCTTATCTGCAAAATATGACACACCACCGAATATGCCGCCATCGACCGTATAAAGTTCATCCTCGCCCGTTGAAACGCCACCGAATCCATACTCCCATACCGTCCAATAAAAAACGTCAGCAAATGATTAATCTTGGCCCGCCCCATTTCGTCCCTCGAAGTGGCATTGGGTACAACGTCGATAACCCCACACCCCGGACCCGTAGCCGTAACGCGATATGGGTTGAGATACAGATCCACACCCACCGTAGTATAGACGTTTTTAAACATGGCAATCACCTGCAAAGCCAACACGTCCTGTCGACAGTCATCGCCGACTTTAAAGATGGCCGCCTGCCACACATCGACGCCCGTCTTGCTGGCAGGCGTCATTTCATCGCCCTCATCTCCCGGCTTGACCACCTCGCGGTGAACCTTGAACGTCGCCATAAACGGCGCCTTTGCATGCGACTGCAGCGGTCGACCCGATTTCCGATCCAGATCCACCACCACACCATCCGCATTCGACGGCAAATACACCCCGGCATCCACCTTGATCTTGGCCATCTCCTCGTCGATCTTGGCCTTCTTCTCCGGCTTGCTCTTTTTAATGTACGGCTTGAGCTTACCGCTGATGCTCGTCACCTCGTTAAAGAAGCCAAACTCGCGCTCGTAAAAGTCCTGCGCATCGCCCGACAGGGCACCGACAATCTTGTCCACCATCCGGTCGAGCGTCGGCTTCATCGGGTCTTCCTCCTCGGCATTGTCGTCGCGGTAGCTGTTGGCCTTCATGTTCCAGATGATCTGGTGGCAGAAGAGCTGGCTGATCTTGGACGTTTCAAAGATAAAGTGCTCCACGTAGCCGTACGCATCGGTGCGCAGCGCCTGCACCACCTGAGGCACGTAGAAAAACGTCAGTTCGACCGGGTGCTGTTCGAGCGAGCGCATGGCGTACTGAAGCACCATCGGATGCGAGTCGTACTCCGGTTGAAACAGCTCGATCGCCTCCACCGGCGAGACGGCCGCCCAGTACGACAGCCAGCGAAGGTCGGCGTCTTCCTTCTTGGCCAACTTGAGGTGGTCCTCGAGCAAATATTTCAGCGCGGACGGGATGTCGACCACCTTGTACGGCTGGCTGCGGATCAGCCTGCCTAGCGTGCTTTTCAGCGCTTTGCTCTGGAACCGGAATCCCAGCTGCACCGCAATCGCCGCATTGACCCGCCAGGCCGACTCAACAACGCCGCTCCAACTCGCCTCGGTCATCGACTTGCTCAACGGTCCAACGAAATCACTTCCTCGACTGCTGCTGTTCAACGGGTTGGCCCAGACCGACAGGCGCGAACACTCGTTCTCCACCAACAGCTGCAGAAGCCGCTTCTTGTCGTCAAACGACTTGACCGCTTCCTGCAATGTCAACCCGCCAGGCATCCGGATCGACGACAGCGTCGGCGGGAAACTCGTCACGTGCTGATCGGCTCGCACCGCATCGCGTTGCAGCAACGCCAGCGTCTCTTGCAGAACCTGCATGTCGGCGCACAGCTGCAGACGGTTGCCGCCGAAAGACCACTGCGGAGCACTGGCGAACCATCCAAATCCAAGCGTGTACAGCGCTTCACGCAAGTGGTGCTCGACGAGCCCTTCGAGCTGGCTAGTCTGGATCACACGGAAACCAAAGTTGACCAACGTGAATCTGGCCTCGCGCGACAAAGGGTGGGTGCTCATTCGCTTGACAGCGGCACCGGCATGCTGCAACAGACGCACAAGCGTAAGCACCATCGTAGGATCACGGTATCGGAAAGCCTCGAATCGACTCGAGATGAGATGGATCAGCGTCAGGTGCGGAGTGAACAGACGCGCAGCCTGCTCCTGCTCGGCGGTGATCTCTTCACGGTCAAAGGCGCCCATCTCGGTCTTTCGCAGGAACGGATGCTTGGTGGTGAGACTGGGAGAAAAGAGGCCCTTGCCAGCTTTCGCGGTCATGGCCCAGCCCATGGTGAGCTCGACCATGATCTTTGTCTCGACTTCGGGGCGCGCGCCGATCACCCACGTCCACACCTGGCACGCGGTCGAGATGGCTTCGGGTGTGAAAACGAGGAAGGGGATCGAGACGATATAGTGCAGCAGCTCGTAATCCGGCTCGGGCAGTGCCACGACAAGCGCAGCCGTGCGGTAGAGCAGACGACGAAGCTCGGCAAACGGCAGCACTTTGCGCTTGGATCCAACGCTGGTGGCAAGGGCCGCGAGTTGCTGGCGGCACTCGGCAACGCTCGAAGGCGACATGGTGTTGGAGGGATCGTGAGACAGCTCGACCAAGCCCTTGGTGAGCGCGAGGTGGATCCCCGTCATCTCGCCAAGATATGTGCTCTTGGCAGCAAGCTCGCCGATGAACGAGCTGCTGGCGTCGGAGCGCCATCCGCCCAAGTTGGGCAGCAGACGCTCCTTGCGAGCCGAGACAGGCATGCTGCGTGCGTATTCGAGCGCCACGCTCTTGCCCAGCTCGCTGCGGTCGGGCAGGAAGGAATCGTCAAACGTGCCAAGGTATCGCTCCAGAATCCCCTGCAGCTCGAGTGGAGCCAGAGCAATGATGAGCGAGAGGTACTCGCGCGACTTGGCGAGGAACTGCGAGAGGATCTCGTTCCTCTGCACGTACGAGTCGGAGAGGTCGAACGAGATGTTGGCTCGGTCCGACTCGTAGTGGTACCGAGGAGCAAACTCATCCTTGTACTCGGCCTCGCAGCCATCGCGAAGGAGCGTGAGGATCTCGAGCATGGTGGTCACCACATCCTGGTCACACAGCAGCGATGGCAGCGCGTAAACAAGCTTGTTGAGGATGTTCTGCGCCACCTGACGCACCTTGGGCACTCGATGGCAACAACCGAGCATGAGCTGCTTGACCTCGTTGGCGACACGCGGGTCGAGCACGTGCCTGTCCACCTGCGTACCGAGATCGCGGATGAAAAAGTCGATGACCTTGTCGGCAATCGCCTGCATGGATCCGACAAGGGCGCTGTTGTTGAGGCCTTCGTTGGTAAAGTAGGATAGCACCATCGAGGGTCGACCCATTCGGCTACGCAGGCACTCGAGGTCGTAGATGGTCGAAAGGAAGGTAACCTGTGCATAGCTGAACGAGCGCACGTCGGAAGCGTGCGTGGGGATGACGCCACTGAGCGCCTTGCGTTGCGAGTCGAGCGTCTGGTTGGAGAACTCGCGCTTGAGCACCGAGTTGTACTCGAGATCGCTTTCAAGGTAGTTGTGCGCAGTCTCGGGCACCAAGGTGGGCGTCTTGAGCGAGATGGCACTGAGGGACTTGCCAACGATCTCTGCCTGTGCTTCGGCGGCCGATGCAGGACGTCCGATGGTGTTACCATCGGCAGAGACGTGGCTCCTGATGTTGGAGGGCGAAGCGAATCCGAACAGGACCGAGAGGAACCACATGTTGCGGAAGAGCGAGACCATCTCGGTGGTCGGATGCACCTCGGGGTGAATATCCTTGTGCTCAAGGACAGCGGCGATGGCAGGGAGAAGGGTGGCAAGATCCGTGTTAAGCTCGGCCAGCTCCTCGGCGCTGCTCTTGCCAGACGAAGCTACGGTTTGCAGCTGCATGCCCTTTTCGGCAAAGAGCTGGAGCAGCTCGATGAGGAAGATTTCCTTGCGACCGCCAGAGGCTTCACTCTCGTCCGGAGAGGCCGAGTCGCGCTCGTCGCGCTCGTCGAGACGACCAAGACCCCGAGCTAGCTTGAGCTGAGCAGACTCGACGGCAACCGCGGCACGACGGTTGGCACCACCGGTGAGAGCGCTTCTCGACACGGCGGAGAGAGCTCGCACCACATCGATGTAGGCACTTCGGGGACCAGCGAGGGCCAAGGGCACAAGGTTGTCGAGAATAGCAGCCTCTGCCCAAATGTCGGCATTGCGAAGACGCTGCAGCAACATGGAGATGGTGAGCGCAGTGACATCAGGCTTGCCCACCTCGAGCGCCAGGCGCGAAATGACGGTGATGGTGCTGAGGTTGATGAGCCTCCTCTGGTCTTCGGAGCGAGACGAGATGTTGGCCTGAGATCCGGACATGGGGATGCCGTTGACTTGATCGCGAGCCGTGACCGCACGCGACGCACCGCTGCGGACAGAAACACCGCTTCCGGCGATGCCACCGACGCCCAGTCCGCCGGGAGTGTCCCTGCCGAGATAGTTGAGCAGGTTGTACATGGTCGAGACGACCAGATCATCACCCGGGGCGATGGTGACGCACGAGGCGAGACAACGAGCTGCAGACAGCAGCACGGGCGAGCTTGCACCGCGCGCGTTGGGCGCAAAGATGGTGATGGGCGAGGTGACAAAGTGACGTAGGACACGGGTCATGGGCAGAGCCAGCGCACTGTTATTGCGGACCAGCACGCCAACGCTCTGCAGAGCGGCACCCTGCACAACGGGATCGTACACGGGCGCGCTCTCGCTGAGGAGCGAACGGATGCGAACAAAGACGTTGTTGTCGACGTGGGCACCGCTGGCGAGACTGCGGGCTACGGAGCAGAGGGCCGAGAGCTTGAGACTCTCGGCGAGGATGTCGGGAACACGAAGCTCGGGGAGCACCTGGAGGCTCTTGAGACCTTCGTTGAGCATGAAGCGCTGCACATCGTGGAAGCTCTTGTTGCTGGCACGGAGGACCGCGTAGAGAGTCTCGTCGAGATCGTGCAACGAGTTCTCTGCGTGCGGCACGCGGTTCGAATCGCCGAAAGCGGCCGACTGGTCGGTGCCAGCTGCGATGGCTCCAATGACTGGAACAGAAGCAAGGAAGCCGCTGCCGCTGCCGTTGCTATTAGTGTGAGGAGCTGCACCGTTGGTGGAACTGTTGGTGTGACCATTGACAGGAGCCGATGTTGAGGCCGACTTGGAAAAGTTCGAGTCAATCGAGTAGCGAAGGAGCGAGTTCCAAGCCTTTTTGGTGGCGCTGGGAGCGAGGATGGAGCGGCTGTCAAAGTGAGCGGCATCGTGCAACGAGTGGTCCGAGTCGAGGTCGAAACGGTCTGCTTGGGACTGACGGCTGGGATCGATGCGGTCGAGGTCGAGACCGAGCTTCTGGGAGTCGGAAAAGTCGTTGACGGGAGGACGAGCATTGACGGCCAGGGCTTGGGAGAGAGCGGTTGCGAGGATGTCGATGGATGAGAGGAGCACGTAATGGCCCGAGAGCTGCACACCGGCGAGACGGTACCTGGCCAGGAAGGAGATGCGATAGTCCTGCGCTTCTTGGGCGAAAGGGCCATGATTGGTAAAAGTGAAGCCGCCTTCGGGACCGACAAGGTCAGCATCCTCGTCTTCATCGCCGGAGAAGAAAGTGTCGACGCTAGCCTCGGACTGGTCGTCGGTGGGTCGGACGGTAGCCACCTTGGGAGCTCGTCTGGTGGCTCGACCGGCCTGGTGACGGATCTGAGCCTGATCGTCGAGGAGGAGGAGAGCGTCATTGAGCCTCCTGACGGTCTGAACAGAGACGAGGATGGGGTTGAGAATATGGGCGAGGCGACCGAATTCGTGCAGCTTCCATGCGAACGAGGTGGAGGCGATGGCTCTGTAGAGACCGTTGAAGAGGGGCACAAGCTTGACGACGATGGTGTGTGCGTCACCAGCAGTAGCACCGAGGGCATCGCTGAGCTTGGCGGCAAGGTCGAGAATAGCGTTGAGGCAGCGGTTGCGATGCTGAGGAGCGTTGATGGAGACGCCAAGGAAGCTCGAGACGAGGGCAAAGGCGAGCTGATCGGGGAGCGAGTAGTCGGACCAGCTCATGTCGTGGTCAAAGTCGATGAGGGTGAGCTGGCCAAGGAGGTGCTCGAGGTCGTCGAGGACAGGGACGAGATGCTCATCGTTCTTGACATGGGTGGTGTGCTCTGTGGATCGAGAGGCCGAGGAGATGGAGGAAGCGAAGAGCGCAAGGCTGATCTGGGACCTGGCGGCCGAGGCAGAGAGAAAGAGCTTGGACCCGGTGGTGACCCTGCTGGTAGTGGCGGACTGAGCAAAGAGGGAGCGTACCTGCGATCGAGCTGAAGGAACGTTTGCGATATCCTCGGCGAGGTTGAGGGCCAAGCTGTCGAGGATGAGTTGGTGGGTGGGCAGATCGAGGCTGTCCATGGTGATGTTGGGGTTGGAAGCTGCCAGCTGCAGCAAAGGCGTGGCTAGCTAAAGTGTATACGAATGAATGTCAGATGATGTCGTAGTTCAGATGTCTGGTAAGAGGTAAAGCTGGACAGCGACCAAGTGGTGAACAAGATGATGATGATGCGGAAGAAGGCAAGCGTTGGACAAGTGCAGCTCAGCTCGTCAAAAAGTGGGAACGTGCGTTGCGCCTCTTTTTTTTTCGCTTTCGCTTTCGCTTTCTCTCTCTCTCTCCCTCTCTCTCTCTCTCTCTGTCACACTGTGAATTTGTGGAGAAGAACGGCGCAACCGCAACCGCAACCGCAACCGCAACTGCAACTGCAACTGCAACATCTGCAGCGTGACAGAACCGCCAAAAAAAAAAAAAAAAAAAAAAGGCAGACAGACAGAGAGAGCGTGAAAGCGGAATTGTTTGGCTCGATAAGATTTCCCCGACTGCGAAACCAAAACGAGCTACTGTAGCTTCTCTTGTCTTGGTCGGACCTGAGTCGAGTATTGTATTCACCTTTGCATTTCAACAAGCTTGAACCGTTCAGTCCAGCACACAGTAACGCAATGGATGGTGACGCAGATGAATGCTGCCTCTCTAGCGCAGAACAAGAACGCTCGACAGCCTGTAACAGCATCGAGCTCGTATCTGCAGTCATAGAAGCTACTACTGTATGTACAAAGTGAATGCGCGCGCCGTTTGGAACCAAGGACGGTGCTGCTCGTGCCTGGTCGAATGTGATCCGTAGTCGTACAATCCGATCAACACTTGCACGACGATCCGTCTTCCATCGTTGTTTGCGCCGGTGCAGCCGTTACGTCGATATCTGCGATTGCACACAGGGACAAAGATCAGTGCGATCAATCGCGTGTTCATCCATCTGTGACTGTGAGCAGACTGTGGATTCCAACTTACTCTTGTTGGCAGCAGCGCCGCCATTCGCAGCATCCGCATCCTTGTCCATGCCTGGCAGCGCCTGGGCAATCTTTTTGAACAGCACCTTGACGTTGTGGCCTGCCTTGGCCGAGGTCTCGATAAACATGACGTTGAACTCTTGTGCCTTTTTCTCTGCTTCCTCCGTCGTCACTTGTCTGACATGGTTGCAGCAGCCACCCAGCAAGCCAAAACCTGTTGTCAGTAGCCGTGCTTTCAAGTCAAAAACGCGTGCATTGACTCGCAGCTTACCTCTTGTCGCTCAAGTCCGTCTTGTTACCCACGAGCACAATGATCACGTCGTTGCCGCGCTCTGCTCGTACGTCGTCGACCCATTTCGATGTGTTTTGGAAGGATGCTCGATCTGGATTTTTACACACGGTATCGATAGGATGGTTCAAGTCAGTAGATCCATCCGGATGACACAAGCTGTTCGAGGGCTTGGCTAGGCCCGCTGCATACTTACTGGTGATATCGTAGACCACAACAGCCACGGAAGAGTCGCGAATATACGATGGAATCAACGAGCGGAAGCGTTCCTGTTAGAGTCAATCGTCCCCAATGTGGTTTCCTGGTCAGTAAACCAACTCGATCAGCAACGCATCGACGGTGCTTGCTTGCATTGGAATCTCACCTGGCCAGCAGTATCCCAAAGCTGCAGACGAACCGTCCTGTCTTCTAGGTACATTGTTTTCGAGAGAAAGTCGATTCCAATCGTGGCTTGGTAGGTGTTGTCGAACGTGTCGTACATGAATCGTGTGATGAGCGATGTCTTGCCTACAGATTGCTCTCCCAAGAAGACCAACTTGAACTTTCTGAGCGGCTGACCGAATTCGGCCGTGCTTGCCCCTGGTGCATTCGACATTGCCGAGGTGTGAATCTAGATGAATGAGCCAGTACAGGGCTTTGTCGATGAACAGAGGTGGTCCCCGAGACTGATTGGCGGCGCTGGCTTGGTTTCGGAAGCGCAAATCTCGAGTCTCGTTTGGAATGCTGTGCGGGGTGTGTTACTGAATGCAGCCAACCTTTTCTTCGAGTTGAGATAGGCGCCAGTGTGTCGCTGGAAAGCAGAGAGGGCTTTGCGCCGGGTATCGATCAAGGAGCGAGCTCGTGTCTGTGTTTCAACTGCCGATGATTTGAAGGTCCAGAAGCGGCGAGACGATGGGTAGTGAATGTCGAGTTGAGAGTGAGATGAGAAGTGATTGTCAAGGCACAGATGCTCATCTCTCTCTCTCTCTCGTTTGGTTGCAGTGCAGCCGTCGCATGGCCGTGCTCCCACTCGCTGCAGCGTTCCAGCTGTCTCTCTCTCTTTTCTCCCTTGCTCTCGCGGGCCGCCCAACTCTCGCACGAACCCGCGTCAGTGCCCAAGTCGCCGGTCTAACAGGAAATATACTTCCTCCCTACTTGCCATAAGAATCTTTGATGTTTCAGTCGGCTCAGCTATACCCAAGTAAACCAGCATCAAATGTGCCAGCGGTCCGAGCAAGCCTCTATCAGCTCTGACGATGCTCCATGCCCCTGTCGATGACGAGGAAGAAAAGGCATTTTGTTGTATTGCTACACACACAAGAAACTGTCCATCAAAAACACCAACGAAAATGGAGGCTCTAAAAATGCTCGCCGTATCGGGCTGATGTTGCGAGCATCCCGATCCAGTCTTGGCAGCGAGACCCGGATCTCTCAGAACCTCTACTCTGGAGCGGATAAACACAACAAGCGCCTAGAATGCTGCTGTAACCCAAACACTCTCCACACAAGACGGCTTCTGCAATGGCAAAGAGAATCAATTTACAACATCTGAAAAGACCAACAACAACCGAGTAAAACGACGACGTGCAAGCAGATCGAGGCGACAATACAATCTCAGCGTATGTTTCGAGAGAGAGGTTGATGATCCTGCCGTGAGTTGTACGAAATCAATTGCTGAGCTGCATTGCAGTACCGTCTCGAGTGGTTTCCGTGCCGAAAAGGAATATAAAAGTTTGATCAAGGCGAGGTGATCTTGCTCCTCTAGGCGTGGATGTTGTTTTATTTTTTGTTTTTACTTGTAGAGGGCACGCTTGGCAGCACGCACAACAACAGCAGTGTCGGGGAACGAGAGCTTCTCGAGGTTCTGCGCGTACGGCGTGGGCACAGCGGCACCAGTGACACGCTCGACGGGAGCATCCAGGTGGTCAAAGGCAAAGTCGTTGACGGTGGCAGCAATCTCGGCACCCACCGAGAACTGGGGGAATCCGCTCTCGACAGAGACGATGCGGTTGGTCTTTCGCACCGACTCGAGGATCGTGTCGACGTCCATAGGAGCGATGGTGCGCAGGTTGATCACTTCGGCCTCGACACCCTCGTCCTTCTTGAGGATCTCGGCAGCCTCCATGGCGTAGTTCATGCCGATCGAGTGCGAGACGATCGTGATGTCCTTGCCTGGTCGCTCAATCTTGGCCTTGCCGATGGGGATGGTAAAGTCGTCCGAAAGGGCCTCGTGCGAGATCTGGAACGACTGGCCGTAGAGGATCTCGTTTTCGAGGAAGACGACCGGGTTGGGGTCGCGGATGGCCGACTTGAGCAGACCACGGCAGTCCTCGGCAGACCAAGGCGAGATGGTCTTGAGACCGGGGATCTGACCGTACCACGAAGCGTAGTCCTGCGAGTGCTGGGCACCTACACCAGCAGCGGCACCGTTGGGACCACGGAAGACGATGGGGCAAGGCACGTTACCGCCGCTCATGTAGTAGGTCTTGGCACCCGAGTTGATGATCTGGTCGATGGCCTGCATGGCAAAGTTGAACGTCATGAACTCGCAGATGGGACGCAAACCGGAGAGAGCGGCACCGACAGCAAGACCGGCGAAACCGGATTCGGTGATGGGGGTGTCGATGACACGCTTCTCGCCAAACTTGTCGAGGAGACCACGGGTGATTTTGTAGGCGCCGTTGTAGCGGGCGACCTCCTCACCGAGGATGAAGACCTTGTCGTCGCGCAGCATCTCCTCCTCCATGGCCGAGTTCAAAGCATCACGGACGGTGATCTCCTGGGGCTTGGCATCGGTGGAAGCGTTGCGGGTGGTGGAAGGGATGAAGGCGGTGAGGGCGGCAGGGTTGGTGGTGAGACGCGAAGAGCTGGCGACGGGCGACGAAGACGACGAGGCAGTCGCCTTTTCGAGCAATCGCGAAGGCTGCTTGGCAGCGGCCGAGGTGGAGATCGAACAAAGACCGGTGCGGTTGGCGGCCTGGACACGGGCCAAGGAGGCAAAAGCGGAACGAGCAGCAGCCATTTTTAGAAAGAAAGGACTAACGACGTCGACGACGAAAGCAACGACGGCGACGATGGGAGAGGCGGAGGATGTAGGGTATTGGATGAGGAGCAACGATGGGTAAGAAGAAGAGAAGGAGGAGAAGAAGAACGAGATCGGGGGCAGCTGCGAATTGAGCGAGACAAGAATCCTTTCTCGGTTTGGCAAGCCAAAAAGGGCCACGCAGCAGCAGCAGCAGCAGCAGCAGCAGCAGCCAACACGTACAGGACACGGCAGCGCACGCTCAAGCTCAAAAAAAAAAAAAAAGAGAGAACACGAAGATTCCAAAAAATGGAAAAAAAAGCCACCATGCCCGTGGACGACGAGACTGAGCTGCAACCTCTGCCACTTTGAGACTGACTGCAAAATGTGGCATCGATACGAGAAATTGGGAAAAAAAAAAACCTCGGTGAAATTTGCATAGCGTTGGAAGCGCGACTCAATTGCCTTGCTTGCCTGCATGGCTCTCTCCGTAGGGTTGATCCGAATACAAATCTTGGGCCAGACGATTAAGCTCGGACTTTGTTCGGCCACGCGTTGGATTACAAAACTTGGAAGCAAGCAGCTGCTGTTCCCAACAACCTCTTTTGCCCTCATACTCTGTTATCGAGTGCCAAGCCGCATCCTTCCGTAGGGAAAAAAAAGCTATCGGATCGGTCTGCGGGCAAGCATTGACGGAACACCCCGATCCTGGATGATGACTAGCGTGCTCCATCATCCTGTGTGTGGCGGCATCAACGGTCGAGTTGTTTGGGTTACTGGACAGTACAGTACTGGATAGGGTTCATCGGAGCGAGTCCTGAATTTTTATCGATGCAGCGACACGGAAGCCACTTGGCTGCCTGCTCGTCGCTGTCAAAGTTGGAAAGCGTTGGCCGCTGTGTTGAAATGCCATTCGTACCATTCACCAACACGCTGCTCGCCATCCGATGCCAAGGCATTCATTCTTGCGAGAGAATGCATCTGGGCGCGCGGACGAGGGCAACAGCGGTGAGAAAATGGACCGATCCAGACGCGCTGTGTTGTTATATATATATTTCATTCGCCTTTAGCGGGGCGACAGTTGGGCTCTCAAGTCTTGCTGACTTTTGGAGAGTGCAACGACATACAGTGATGATCGTAGTTGATACAAAGACAGCTTCTCTCGCACCTTACGCCGCTGTATCTCTTGAGAGGCAAGCATCCGAAAGCTGTCAAGGTCAGGTCGAATTTCACCGACGAGCGTGGCCAAGGTGGATTGGATTTGGCTAGATCGGATCCAGATCGGCGCCATTCCGAAGCCAAGAGCTTGGGACCCGATCGATGATGCATGCACTCTGAGGGCTCAACATGGTGTCTTTGCTTGGAAACGTGGTCTGATCACACACACGCGCAGAAGCGCTGCTCGCTCATCACGACGCTCGACAAAATTGTGCAGTTTTCTCATTATTTTGGTTTTTCTTGAATGCGAGCGCGGACCCGCACAATCACGTCGTTTCTTGTCGGTTCGCAGATGAGATTCGACAATTGCACACCATCTTCTTGTTCTTGATCTTGTCTATTCCACCTTCCCACCTTGTCACCTTCTCTCCTTCTCTCCTCTGTGTACTCTCACTTGTTTCGACCACATAACGGACCATTGCCGCCGTAAGAAAGCTTGCACATACACACTCTCTCTATCGGATCATTTGGCGCTGCACTCTCCCACGCACACACTGTTGAGCACAGACAACCGACTCGAACACACGGCCCAATTGTATCATTGGCACCTTCCGAGTCTGTGACTTGTGCACCTCTTGACGCCTTTGTCAAGCGCAGCAGACGCGATTCCGGCCAAGGTCGACTCGGCACATCTCAGGATACGGCTTGCATCACTTGGGCCCTTCCGCTAGCTTAACCTCACAACAGCGTCCAAGCACGACTCAGCAATCGTCTCGAACCTGCGCATTCGCCGAGCCCCCACCTCCCAGCGTCTTTTCTACAGCATACAATCATATCCAAAACAAAAAAAAAAGAAAGCTAGCGAGCTACTTGGCCCAACATGAGTAAGCAGTCAATCGCCATATTGGCTTCAAGATCCTCAATTCTCCATTCTCTCATGCTGACATTTCCCTTTCCCCTCCCATCATTGCCTCGTCTCACAGTGGACGACCTCACCGAAGCAAGCAGCGACTACGCCGCCAACTCGTGGGTCACCTGGTTCCTCTCCACCAAAGGCAACGAGTACTTTTGCGAGGTCGACGAAGACTATATCCTCGACCGATTCAACCTCACCGGTCTCAATGCCGAAGTACAGCACTACCCGCAGGCGCTCGACCTCATCACCGACTCGCTCGAAGACGATCTCTCCGACTCGATTCGCGATTCCGTCGAGGCGCAGGCAAAACTGCTCTACGGTCTCGTCCATGCGCGTTACATCATCACTACTCGTGGCCTGGCAAAGATGTTGGACAAGTACAAACGCGCCGACTTTGGTCGATGCCCGCGTGTGCTTTGCTATCAGCAACCTTTGCTGCCGGTAGGGCTGAGCGACAATCCATTTCAAAAGGCCGTCAAGCTCTTCTGTCCCAGATGCGAGGACATCTACTCGCCCAAGAGCAGTCGCCATGGCACCATCGACGGAGCGTTTTTCGGAAGCACCTTCCCGCACATGCTTTTCATGGTGTATCCCAACGTCCTGCCGTCCAAGTCGCCAGCTTCGCAATCTCCCTTTTTGCTCAGTGGGTCATCCCAACACCGTACCGATGCACGCACCCACGCAGACCAGGCGGATGTCGACGATTCCATCCTCTCGATTCCCGCAACTGCGGGGAATGGCAGTTCGGTTCCTGGCGCTGGCGCAGCCGGCTCTTCCTCGGTAGCTGGCGCTGCAGCTGCGGTAGGGTCCAGCGGTGCGCCCGCCAACTCGACGGCGGCTGCAGCGGCCAAGGTGGAACGCTATCGGCCGAGGATCTTTGGGTTTCCGGTGCACGAGACAAGCAAGTTGCAGAAGTGGCAGGACAAGATGCGCGATCAGCAGATCGAGAGGTTGGAAAAGGTCGAAGCGGCGGGAGGGATTGCTACCCCGGGGGCCGCTGCCTTTTTTACAAAGGTCGGGGTGACGCAGACACAGACGCAGGCGGCCGGCTCGTCGACGTCGGCGACAGCGACAGGGACGGCGTCGGCAGCGGCACCACAAGCAGCAGCGCCGGCGTTGGCGGCAGGTGCACCACCAGCAGCGGCCGAGACATCACAGCCAACAGCACCGACGACGACGACAACGGGGGCGGCGGGTACAACTTTACACACCGCAGCTACGAGCGCGAGGAGTTGAGTGTTTGGGTGTCTCATGCATGTATCGCTTTCAATACCACTTGGTTTCTTTTTTTTTTTTGGCCCGGTTTGGCTGTTCGTGGGACCGAGTTGGATGAGGCGGGATCGAATCACCCGCAGTCTGGGCATGAATGTCTTCGAGGCTCGACACGGTGACCAAAGCTTGGTTCTTGGTCCACGCAAGGAAAGACAGGCGTTTACTGCACTATTGATTGAGCACACAAGACTAAAGGGGCATTGTAAGGATTCGAGCATTGCTGTATACGCACCCTACACCTCGGTACTTGCCACCACTTGTTCAACGAGCATCCTCATATCATCAGCTCTCATCCTGCCGGCCTCCAACACCTCGTCGTGATTCGCCGCTTCGGCAGTATCTGCGTTCAACACCTTGTTGACTAGATCTTGGACCTTTTCTCCACCTCTCTGCTCGTCCTTGAGCGCGGATTCAAAGTCAAAGTACGGTTTGAGAACGACCTTGTTAGTGATCAACGAGATGGCCAATACCTTGATGCCGGCGTGGGTGGCGGCGATGACTTCGGGGACGGTTGACATTCCGACGGCATCTGCGCCTACGGTTTTGAGAAAGTTGGCGTCGGCGCGGGATTCGTAGCTTGGACCGAGGACGTAGGCGTACGTTCCACTAGCTAGGTCGGAAAGGAGGTTGAGTTTTTGCGCTGCTCGGTAGAGAGCGTGTCGCAGGTGTAAATCGTAGGCGTTGGATAGCGGTGGAAACCTGGGTCCGAGTGCGAGATTTTCTCCAATCAACGGATTCATGCTGGTCAACGTAGGTAGTGACAAGTGATCGTGGATCGCCATAATCGTACCGACGCGGAAAGAATCGTTCAGACCTCCAGCAGCATTGGTCACGATCAAGGCACGGATACCGAGCAACTTCATCACCCGAGTCGGAAACACACACGCCGATGCCGTATGACCCTCGTACGTGTGAAAGCGTCCCAGACACGCAACGACGGGTACCCGATTGGTCGAAAGATATCCAAACGCAAGCGACGAAGTATGCCCAGCTACGGTCGAGTTGGAAAATCCAGGAATCGAAGTATACGCTACATGCACAACGGATTGCAGCGACGACGCCAGACCAGACAACCCGGATCCGCTGCAAGAACGAATGCGAAAGAACGAGCAGTCAGCAAAAGCAAGACCATCAGCAATCCAAACGGATGCCTTTGCACGGTCAAGAACAAAGTCAACGTACCAGATGATCCCCCACTTGGGAGTAGCCAACTCGGCAGGTACCACTTGACGAATCGCTTCCACCGCCTGCTTGTACTGCGCAGGTAGCGCATCGATATCTACTTCGCCCATCTTTGCTTACCGTCGACGTTGGTGGAAACGGAGCAGAGGAATATAGCCACAAGACAATGGCGATGGTGGGTGATTGTCAAATAGATTTTCTCACAGCCTTGAAAAGCTTGGGGGTTTTTTTTTTACTATGACTCCCTTCGGATTTGACGCATTTCGACGATATATCTGGAGAAAGAACGCACAGATCACACCGGTCGAACCACCAAATCGCTCAGACAGGTCGCTCAAAACCACCGGATAGTCTCGGCTTGAAACATCCCCTATACAGCTCGGAACAGCGCTCTGCGGCGGTCAGACGATCCAAAAAATACCGCCGCGCGCAGATAAGCCTGCGCTGAGCCGGATGTGGTTCGGAGAACGCCGAAGGCGGTGCCCAAGCAGTCGTCCAACATTTGCTTGTACAAACTCTCTAGCTGGACTCAAACCGTTCGACACATGTTGCTGTAACACACAACTATCTCTGTCGGCAAAGATACTTGTGGCAAAAAAAAGAAAGAATATTGACCATCTAAGGTTCGTCTGCACTCGCCTCGTCATCGTCAGAAAGCATGTCTACCGCGTCTATCGCTTCCTCTATCCTTGTCGCGTACATTCGAGCCGCCGCCGCCGCACGAGTATCGCTGCCACTCCTACTCATGAGTGTCGACGTGGCAGCCGTCGAGGTGGTCGAAGGATGAAGCGCCAGTTCGAACGACTCTATGCAGAAATCCAGCTCTCCTTGCTTCCCCCTGCCGCTGCTCTCGTCAAACCACTGGACACCGTGTCGAGCGCGCTCCATCATCCAGGCGCTTACCTCGCACGGATGCACCCTTCGACTCGCCATGCTCTCGGCATCCTGGCTCGAGGACCGCCGAAGTGCAGACACAAGCTCTAGACGCAGTTTCCCGGCTGCCCACGTGTTGGCCAGTCGAGCTTGTCGTAGGCTGCCTAGCCAGTGGCGATACTTTTGCGTATATCCTACATAGCCCTTCTCTGCATGCCCCACCAGCAGCAACACTTGCAAGTTTTCACACCGGTCAATGAGGATCTGAAGCGGGTTGATGCTTCCCGTGACATCGAGTTCTATGCCCGCCACTTGGCCGCTCGCACCGGTCGGTGGCGAGGCGGACGCCGCCACAATCATCGGAACCACCAGGCCCAGCTTCTCGAGGCGGGGCAAGCCCGCCAGAGTCGTCGCCGTCTGAGCAGTGAACCTGAAGCGAGGACCATGCAGTTGCAACTGCGTCAGCCGACTCCACCGCGAACCCTGCCAAAAGTCGCGTTCCAAGTCTGCTCCGTAATGACCCATCAAACCACTGTACTCTTGCAGCCTATTCGACAGCTGCGCAAATGGACGCTCTAGTCCACGTGCAACGCCTTCGAGATGGAGCGTCTTCAGCGCGTGGCAGTGCGAGACAATGATACGGACAAAAGGCACCAAGTTGCGCTCAAAGTGCGTCTGAGCTTGCGAGGCGTCAAACAGCGCTGGTCCGTAGCCGTGTTGGAGCGAGGCCAAGCTGCGTGCGCGCAGAGTGAGGATTTGCAGCCTTGTTCGGGCCAAACCGCCAATACCGATTCGATCCTGGTCGAGCGACACTGCAAACGAGCGAATCTGCTCGAATCCGTAAAGGCACAGATCGGGCAGAAGCAACCGCGACAAGATGGCGCGGTGGCATGCTCGGCTGATGCTCGCCAGCTCGACAAGCCGCTTGGAACGTGTGTTGTGCTCGGCGTCCGATGAGACATGTTGTGCGGCTGTGAGCACAATATGCACGATAAGCTCGACCGGCAATCGAGGGTGTTGCTGTATTGGCACCGGAGGAGCAAAGCTAAGAGTGTCGTGGTTGCCACCGCCAATCGTTTCGATGTGCTGGTGCGTCAAGATGGCAGTCCTCCTGCGTGTCTTGGGCGGAGACGGCGGTGATGCCCACGATGCGCCGATGCGAGCAAATGACCAGAACGAGTCGGATATCGTCATGTTGCAAGATCAACCCATGAATGCAATTGTGGCCAGGACCGCAAGAGATGCGCTCCTCTCGGTGTACAGCTGTGTGGATCAAGGTTTGCGTTTCGAACGGACCGGATGGACGAAGCAGAGCCTGTAAAGAGAGAGGGATGTACGATTCAAGAGTTGCACGGGTTCAAGAGGTGCCTTGGTGACCAACAAAGATGGTGGTGGAGATTAAGCAAGAATGAAAATTCAAGTGGCGTGCTCGTCATCATTCAGAACAGTAGCGACCGGCCATTCGAGATTTTTCTCGAAGCATTGTAGACAACGCCAATTGACGCTCGTGTCCCATTGCTCAACATTGGCGATTCCCATCAGCCACAACATGTTGAGCGCTTCTTCAAGGTGATGGGCGAATCTAAAAAGCAGCAATTTAAGAAAATGACTTTGATTGCCAGAAAATGCGGAACAAGACTTGCAGATACCGGGGCGAGAGAATCAGATGAACAGAGTCGTAGATGTGGAAGAGAGAGAGAGAGACAAGGGTCCACAAAAGACCGGGATATAGGAGGTCATCTTGAGGATGACCTCTAAAGTGAAGACCGACAAGGAATCTACATGGCAACACAGTTGCATCCTGCACCGGCAGGAGCATAAGGGTCTTCACCCTTGCTGACGGGACCCCATACGGATGGAACGAGGTAATCACGGGTGCTCTTGCAGTAGTTGATGAGGCTGATTGAAAGGTGGCGAGACAAGGGATAAAGGGGAGGGAGAGGGTCAGATTTTGACACGGCTTGGAATTGGGACAAGACGAGAGAATGCATGCGATGACAAGCACAAGGTGTGGAGCAATGATGCGCCGAATAATTACCTCTGACTGGCTTCCGAGACACGGATTCGTGGTCGCTCGAGGTCCTCTTTCAAGCGCTGGTTGTGCTCTGTGAGTCTGCGAAGCTTGAGCTCGGACATGGACTGCTTGTGCGGCTTGACGTTCATGCTGGGCGGGTGGTGGTTGGAATGCGATCTGTACACTGACGGGAGTAGCTGTGGATGGGTCCAAGTCGGTGTAGCTGGAAGGGGATGTACAGCGAGGTGCGTCGATGTGAGTGCAATCACAGAGAGAGAGAGAGCGAGAGGGAGATAGTGATGAGATGAGATGGACTGACTAGTCAAAAAGGGCCTTTCAGAAGAGGGTCCGAGTGCAAATGCAGCGCAACGCAGCGCAACGCAGCGCCGTCGACATATTCGCGTTAATTTGGTCCTTGACTCGGCCGTCTGCATTGACCAACTGCGTAGATTTCATCTTTTGGATTGTTAGGTTTTGAAATCAAGACCGGTCAAAGCACCGTTTCGCTGGCCGAAGATCAGATCGTAGATGAAATTTTCTTGTTTGTGCAACGAACGCTTTTGCAGCGATAAGAAATTATTATTAATATTCCGATTTCAACGCGAATCAGCCAAGCAGCAAAAAGCTCTGTTTGCTCGGCTGCGACGTCGAGTCAACTCATGCAACCCTCTCTGAAAGGAAAAGTCTCCACATTTCACTAAAGGCTTGTTCTTGTACGACTCAGGCAAACCTTTTGACCATCATCACCATCCTTGTTTGCTCATCCCGAACCCGCGTCATCTGCGTCATCTTCTGAAGCCGACTCACGACGCACGGTAGCATTCGAATCAGGAGCAAAGCACGCTGAGCATATCACTCTTGGATCTTGCCTGCACTCCACCTCGACTCTGTTCATCACGGTACGTAGGTCGAACCACCAACCTCTTTCGAGCTCTGTGCTAGCCTCTCTACCGCCGAGCGACGAGCTTGTACAGCTGGGATCGGAACATGGCATCTAGTCGATAGACCTCGCACAGTGTGGTGTGCTGCATTCGATTCAAGCGAGTGCTACCGACAGGTGACCGACGAGAGCAGACTCGAACTTGGTTCAACAACATCGACTGACTCTTGCTGCTTTCGTACACCCTTTGCTGCACACACCCCCTTTTCGCCTGCTCACGATGCCTGCGTCATCCGTTTCTGATGATCCATGTGCAATCATCGCAACACGTTGTCATGGTCTGCTCGAACGTCACCATTTGCCTCGTCCATCGACCTTTGTTTCTTGGTCTCACTTCTTCTCGCTGCCGGTTCTCCTTTTTTTTCTTTTTTTTCTTCTTCGACTCGAATTGCACCTTTGTTCGTTTTAACATTGCTGTTCTGCTCGCTTTCGTTATTTCCGCCGCGGCCTTCTGTCTTTTCTTTTTTTGGATATCCCCGCGTGTTCCGCGCGCGCCCATTTTGCGCCTTTGCGCTCCTCTTTGCCTCATTGGACGGTGCGGAAAACTATTTTCCATGGGGCTTCAACTTGGTGTTGCGTTGGTGGTCGCTTCTTCTCGGCTTTGATCCTCGATCGTTGCCGTAAAACCTGCAATTGACCAATCCGCGTTGACCTTTTGATTTCCCCCACACACCTCCGAACCGCCACGGCACATGCTGCCTTTTCCTTCTTCTTCATCTCTTGGCCCCACCTCTCTCCATCTTCGATTTGCTCATCATCATCATCATCATCATCATCATCATCGCCTTGGACTGCTCACCATCCTCCTTGTTCGAACCCGTTGCTCGCGAGTAGATGTCTACGGCCCGTCTCACCGCCAACTCTTCCACTCGAGTCTTTGCCTCTTCTGTCCGCTCCTACTCGACCATCTCTTCTCAAGTCGCTCGCAGCTCCTACACCCGCTCTTGCGCCTTGCACAACGCTCGTACCACCACCACTACCAGCCTCATCAGCAACAAGGCTTGTTATTCCTCATCCTTCGGCATCACCGCACGTCTCTTTTCTACCACAATGACCAACTCAGGTAAGTTTCATCTTCCATCTCCGCAGAACCACATCCCATCTCTGCTGCTTGGCACCGTCGGCCGCCTGCCGAGAACGATCCAGGGTCTGGCACGGGCCTTTGTCGAAACTCCGCCTTGGATCCTCAAAGCAAGCCAAAAAAAAAAAAGAAAAGAAATTTGGATTATTCTTTTTCTTCTCTTTTTTTGGCCGGTTCGATTTAGAGCTTTGGCTTCTTCCGTCCGGCGCGACGAGAAGCCGGAAGTGACGCCGAGCCGATTGCATAAAAAAAAAAAAGAAAAAGGGACCACAGTAAATGCAAAGCCGTCGTCCTCTTCTTCAGTTGCTGCTCCTTCCTCATCCTTCGCACATCGATACTGACCCCCTTCGTCTTCTCCTCGTCTTCTCCTTTGATCGACCGCGTTTCATCCACCATGTCCATCGTACGTCCACGCGGTTCGGCATCCCCAGCCAAGATCAAGGTCGCCAACCCCGTCGTTGAGCTCGACGGTGACGAGATGACGCGTATCATCTGGCACAAGATTCGCGAGGACCTTATCCTGCCTTTCCTCGACATTGACCTCAAGTACTACGATCTCGGCATGGAGAACCGCGATGCCACCGACGACAAGGTCACCGTCGAAGCCGCAGAGGCCATCAAAAAGTACAAGGTCGGTGTCAAGTGCGCCACCATCACCCCGGACGAGGCTCGTGTCAAGGAGTTTGGCCTCAAAAAGATGTGGCTCTCGCCCAACGGCACCATCCGCAACATCCTCGGCGGTACCGTCTTCCGTGCTCCCATTGTGCTCGACGACCTCCCGCGTCCCATCCCCGGCTGGACCAAGCCCATCATCATTGGCCGTCATGCCTTTGGTGACCAGTACCGATGCCAGAATTTCGCCGTCGACAAGGCGGGCAAGTTTACCATGCAGTTCCAGCCCGCCGACGGTTCCGAGGCTCAGTCGTGGGACGTGTTCAACTATCCCGAAGGAGGCGGATCGGGTCTGGCCATGTACAACACCACAGAGTCCATCACCGGCTTTGCCCACTCTTCGTTCAAGATGGCTCTCGAGAAGAACACGCCGCTCTACATGTCGACCAAGAACACCATCCTCAAAGCGTACGACGGCCGCTTCAAGGACATCTTCCAGAACCTCTACGACACGGTCTACAAGAAGGAATTTGAGGCCAAGGGTCTCTGGTACGAGCACCGTCTCATCGACGACATGGTGGCACAGATGATCAAGAGCGACGGCGGCTTCACCATGGCCTTGAAGAACTACGACGGAGACGTCATCTCGGATATCACCGCACAAGGCTTCGGCTCGTTGGGCATGATGACCAGCGAGCTCCTCACTCCGGATGGCTCCATGATCGAGTCCGAGGCGGCTCACGGAACCGTCACGCGTCACTACCGAGAACACCAGAAGGGCAACGAGACGTCGACCAACTCGGTCGCCTCGATCTACGCATGGACGCGTGGTCTTGCCTTCCGCGGCAAGCTCGACAAGAACGACGACCTCGTCTTCTTCGCCAATGCTCTCGAAGAGTCGTGCCTCGACGCCATCAAGGCGGGCAAGATGACCAAGGACCTTGCGCTCATCTACCACGGCAAGGCGATGAAGCGTCAGCACTACGTCACCACCATGGAGTACATTGACGAGGTGGCCAAGCTGCTCAAGGCCAAGTTGTCGGCACGCGGCATTGAGGCTGGCAAGCTCTGAGATGATGGGGTTATAGCTTTCAGAGTCCCTTTCCGTAGCGTGCGCGCTCTTCCTCTCTTGTCTATAGTCACCTCTGATTGGATTCATTGGAATCTCAAAAAAACCCACTTTTTTCACCAACAACTTTTTCATTCACTCTGTAAAGAACAACCTATGTTTTTCGGACGAGGCCTGTGCGCAAGAGAAGAATTGCACGAGAACGGACAAGCCAAAGCGCGGGGCTTGTCGCCAAAGGTTGTTGACTTGTTTTCTGTAAAGTCACCCTGTCCCCCTGTCACACCGCCATGCGACTCAGCACTGCAGCGCGGCAGCAGCAGGAGAAGGAGGAGGAGGAGATGTAGACTTGGCACGGCTCTCTCCGAGAGAGAGAGTTGACTCAGCCTTTTTCCTCTTGGACATCGCCGTCGTGCGGTGGAAAGTGCTCGGCCACAAACAAGCAGGATCCATAAGACATGGCGATCGACTTTGCCACCTTCACCACCACCTCCTTTCTGACTCGACAACTTTTGATACCGTGAAGCGCGTATGCAACAGCCTTTGACTTCAACGTATAGCACACACCAGGTCGAATCGGCTCGACTTGGCATAAACTCGAGCGCGTCGGCAACATACAAATTAGACCTTGAAATGACGCCTATTTATGGCTCCTCGCACCGCTCACAACCCTGCACTATCGTCAAAGAGTACTATATCACTGAAGACGAGTCGTCGGACGATAGTTACTCGCAGCTACTCGAGAGAGTCAGAGCAGACAGAAGGGCGGAAAGAAGCGAACAAAGATGGGAAGCAGAAATGCAAACGGACGACGAAGCCTTCATGCAGCAAGTCACTTCAGCAGAGCTTCGTGGAGCTCGATACTCGCATTTTCCGGACATGATACTGTCGTATGAAGTGTCATCCTTTCCGAAAACCGGGGCCACCGAGTCGAGTACGATGAAGTCTACAAGTTCCTCGATCTAGATCAAGACTTTTTCAAAGCAAGGTTGGTACGAGATTGCACAGAGCGAATGCGACGGCAGCGAGTCGGTCGCGGATTGTCGAGAGAGCTTGGTCGATCTGATGAATTGCATGGACGCATTCAACAACGAACGAGACTACCATGTGCCTGTAGCGGTGCGCAGAGACTGTCGAAGCATCCTCCTGGGTGGGCACAAGTACCTGTTCGATCAGAAACGGCTCGACAACGCCAAGGAACGCTGGGAAAAGGCTGCTGCTCGTCGCAAGCAAAACGAAGAGAAGAATCGAAAAAAGGCCGCGGCGTTGCAAGCCAAGACGCAAGCTCGTCGCGCAAAGAAGGCTGCCCGTCTAGCAAGAGCAGCGGAGCGTCGAACAAGGGCAGCCGAGCGTCGGAAGAAGTTCCTCGCCATGTAGGGGTGGTGGGTTGATGCATTGGTTGTCCTCTAGGAATGGGTTTGGTCTAGTCGCACTGTTAAGCATCAGCTGCGTTGTTCTCCGTCGTCAGTCTTTTCAGTCTCGATTTGTACCGTCAGCACTCGTCAGTCTTGTCATTTCTCTCAGCATGGTTTTTCTTTGGTTCAGCATCGTCAGTGTTTAGCAGTCTCTATTTGGTTCGAAAGTAATTTTGTATTGTCGTTGAGTGCGATAAACCGCGATGGCGTGTGTGTTTTGAGTCGATCATCGGTAGCTGTGGGAGAGTGGCTTGCTAGTTGACGAGGTATTTGCGCAGGAAGAGTATTGGACGCGGGGGGAAGAGGGGATGTATGTATAAGGTGGGGTGGGGTGGGGGGGTTAGGGCGGGAGGAGGAGGTGTAGGTGAACTTATGTTGGTGTGGGTATGGTGGAGTTTTTATGGAGTGGATTTGGTGTGGGGTTTTGCGAGTCGAATAGAGAGCGGATTGCACGACGGCAAGAGTCTTTCGAACCACAATCGAGCTCAAACGGTAGGTCGACGAAAAAACCTCGCAAAGATTGCACTTATCCTACAGTGCAGATCAATATTCCTTTCGCTGCATCAACTCGTGATCCCTGCCTGAGCTTTCGGGACTCACCCACTTCTGTCCGTGACTGCTGATTCCAAGACATGGTGACTGACATGATTTTTTCGAGATGATACAGCAGCACACAGGCACGGCGCCGCTTGCCTGAATGGCCCTAGCACCGATGTCAAGCAGTGGCACAGCCTCGAAAACAGAGGTTGATCCCGATAACTTGAGATTAAGAGTTCACGAAAACGAGTGGGCAAGTCGCGAGAACACAGGCAGGGATCACGCTTTCTTTCGGCGAAAGGAATAAAGTAGCGAGAACTCGAATAGCCCAAAGACCGATAGCGGCCAAGGTTGTGCAAACAAGAAGCAGCTGTGAACGATCAATAACACTGTGCGCGAACGCACACAGAGATACACCCGTGAAAGTGGATGCAGTACGAAAGGGGCAGTTCTTCGTTTCTTCAATACGGACAAACCCCGCCCGGGTCTCGGTCTACTCTCGATACCGGTTGTTCAGCTCCGATGGTCTCAACCACCCCACACCTTCTGTCGTGTAACGTCAACACGAATCTGCTCCACTCCCAAGATTAGTGTGAATCACCGCTTTCCAGAGAGCCGCCCACCTTGAGATCCGATTCGGGTTTTTGAAAACCGTTGCTTATCTCTCCCACCGCCAACCGATGCGATGCTTGGCGTGGAGTCCCAATCGTCGTATCACCTCGATCGACGCTAAGAGACACGGCCTTATCAGCCGGTTTGACAATACAGCAGACGGGGGGAAGGAGCATCCATGAGATTTTCCTTTTCCTACGGATCGTCAAAAAGATCCACACACACGTCACAAAAGATAACGCATACTTTTAGTGCAAATCTCGACGTGCCTCGGTTAGATGCATATACGGAGCTTTTTCTCTCTCTCTCTCTCTCTGTCTCTCTCTCTCTCGGCTAACAAGGCGGGCGAGCGCGTAACGAAATCGCCGAAAAAAACCGGAAAGAGCGAGCCTGATAAGCTCGAGAGATCGTGTGACAAGTGCAGTATCGTCGACACTGGAAGTCGAATCAGGGTGAGCTACGAGGGAGAGGGGACAGGAGCAAAAAAGTGGGGAAAAACAAGTTCCGGCTGTATTTCGAATGCCGTCATGGGTGCTCTTCCCCCGCGCCGCGAAACAAAAAGAAGGAGACATTCCGAAGCGGGTCTTGGAATACACAACTCTCGCGGGGTCCCGGGCCGGCGTGTGTGTGTGTGTGTGTGTGTGTGTGTGTGTGTGTGTGTGTGTGTGTGTGTGTGTTTTACTTGCCATCTCTCAGATGGATGATATACACTGCTCTTGTCAAACCAAGCTTCGCTAAGGCTGCTGCCGAGAAAGTGTGTCACTTCCGCTCGCATGCTTTGATGCTTGCAACACATGCGCATGTGCGTCAAAACCATGGTCCGACGCTCTTCTCCAACGCACCCGCTCATCGACCATCATCTCTCGAGAACACTTGTCGCTAACCCCGAAAGCGTGCATCATCGTAGAATATCACTTTGCTTATCTGCTCCCGCTTTGGCGAGGGGGAGACACTAGTGTAATGGGGTTCCTTCCGTGCGTTTGGAATCGTACTAACACACCAACGTCTTTCCCCCCTAGTAGGAAATTTCTCCTTGCAGTCGATGAGCTCATCATCACGTTGGATGGGACCTCGGTACGCTTTCCGAGGGGTTGAGGAAAGTGATCCCATTGGGTTAAGAGGTCTCCTTATCTCGACGGTCTCGCCAAAAGCAAAGATTTGGTAGTTGTCGATCGGTGACGAGTCGATCGCGGGTTAGAGATGAAGAGTGGTGCTCGTGGATATCCCTGGAAAGGGTGGTTTAGGTGGTTGGATGATGACATGGCGAAGAAAAGTGTGCTCCTAGCACTGCGAGAAGTCTAGCGATGCGGTTGTATGAACCAGGGAGAGTTTCTCTCTCTCGACGAGTCTTGCCTGCGGACAAGGTGGGTCGATTGGTACAGCAAGTTGTGGAGTTTCCCATCAGCAACGCTCTTACTGTATGACTCTGTTTGTCGAACCTCCCCAACCTTCCCCAAAACGTCTGTTTGCAAAGGTATAAAAGTCAAACCCTAACCGCTGATCCTCCTCAACCCGTTCCACACTACCATCGACCAATCCCATACACATACGACCACAACAACTCCTATACCACGCCCCACCCTACACCAGGCTCTTTACTACTCGTCCACAATGAAGCTCTCCCTGACGCTCCTGGCAGCAACTCTTACCGTGGCATCCGTCACGCTCTCGGCTCCCGTCCCCGTTCCGGAGTTGGCCGTACGCGACTCGTGCGACGAAAACATCATCGACGAGCTCAACGCTGCCACCGAAGATCTCGGTCTGCGTCGTCGATGCAAGGACGGTAAAGATAACCTGGTCGATGAGCTTGGTGATGCGCTCAAGGCGTTGGGTTTGAAAAAGCGCTTCGACGGCGATTTGATCGACGAGCTGAGCGAGGCGGAAAAGGCGCTTGGTTTGCGCAAGAGGTACGATGGCGATATTATCGACGAGCTCTCGGAAGCTGAAAAGGCCCTGGGTTTGCGAAAGCGCTATGACGGTGATGTTATCGACGAGATCTCGAAAGCCGAAAATGCACTCGGGTTGCGCAAACGTTTTGACGGCGACATTATCGACGAGTTGGATGAGGCGCTCAAGGACCTTGGTCTGCGAAAGCGCTACGACGGAGACATCCTTGACGAGCTCTCGGAAGCTGAAGAGGCACTCGGGTTGCGCAAGCGCTACGACGGAGACATCCTTGACAAGCTCTCTGCTGCAGAGAAGGCTCTTGGTCTTTGAAAGGCTTTTCAATCCTATAGAACTTTCACCTCCCAAGGCTTCGCCTTCTCCCCCGCCTCTTCCCGCTCTACTCGAGACTCTTTTTCCTGCGTGCTCAGCACAACGCAACACAGCTCCCAGACTAGAGTCCTTTTTTCGTTTTTCGTCTACTGTACTCTTCGCATACCAGTTTCTGCCCGTAATCTTTTGATCCAAGCTCAAAACGCAAAACGCCATATCAGCCGTGTGTGACGAAGCCCTCGCCGTTTTTGAGTTTTCGATTGCAAAGTCTCCGGCGCTAAGGTAAAAGGTTAATCTCCGAGATCAACGGCTTGGCGATAAACTTGAGCGAGCGAGCGAGAACGCAATCGCATCTTTTACATCCCTCAGGAGCTTAGTATGACCTAAATTCCTCGGTATGCTGCGCTGCAGTCGGTGAGAAAGGCAGAAGAAAAAGAAGGCTTCTTTGCGAGCGCGCTGCTGGGCGGCGTTCGCAGGCTAAAAAAAACGGCAGATTTTCACGCGGCGGCTCTACTTGACAGCCGCTGTTAGTGCCGTGGATGCCTTTTTTTCAATTTCCTGCAGGTGGGCGTAACCTCGCAATGCCTAAGATCCATTCAGTGCACACTAGCAGGTAAAGGTACGCTCTAGCAGCTCGGCTGACGACGACGCGGATCCACACTGCGCTTTTAGCTGCACCACGTCGATCGTTTCCTCTTGTCGGCGGCAGAGCGCTACGCTAATGGCGCCATAAAGGTACGCTCAAGCAGGTTGATTTGCTCATCGGTCTGATCGCCGCGAGCGAGCAAGACACACCGAACCTGCGAGAGCACACGCCGGCTGTAGTGCTGTTTCAAGTTATGGCGTGGGTTTGCTTCTTCTTGTTAGTGTGCAGCCAGTCGGTGGAAGGTTAATGCAGGTAAGAAAGCGATGGGTCTGTAATGCCGGTAAAACATAGGAAAGCGAGGGTACCGTAGATGGGAGAATGAGGTGCCTGCATTGTTGTTGACAAGTGTGCATTAAGTGTATTACTGCACAGACGGGGTTTCGTTCCAAGGAAGCGTTCTAGGTTGCCGCGAGGCTAGCTGTTTCGGAAGCTTTTACGTTGTTGGTTCGTCGTCATAGTTGAGAAGATTCGACTGGCTGAGACATACAGCGAAGGGTATGGATTCTTAGATGCCGATTGGTAGGGAGAAGGAAAAGGTATATAACCAGCACCACTTTCCCACAATCCCCTCTCCTCCGGTTGGTCATCCATCTTGTCAGTTCTCTCTCCGTCTATCGCACAACAATGAAGTTCAGCGGATTCCTCGCCGTCCTGGCCCTCGTCGCCGCCAGCAGCGCATTTGCTGCTCCCACCCCTGCCTCGGTCGACACCACCTCGATCGAAGCTCGTCAGGTTAACTCTGACATTGCTGAACGCTCCGTCTTCACTCCCTCCTCCCGCTCGGTCTCGTCGCAACCCTGCGCACGAGATGCCGACCCTTCGGCTCTGCTCAACAAGATCCTTTCGATCCTCTCTGAATTCGGTTCCGAAAAGGACGAAGTGCTCAAGTACATCGATTGGATCCGCAACGTTCTCGGTTCCGACAAGAAGCACCTCTTCACCGAGCTCGAGGCACTGTTTGACAAGTACAACCTGACCGAAAAGGACTTTGGGCTCACCAAGCGTACCGTCCCCGCCGATATCGAGGGCATCCTCTCGCAGCTCGGTGCCGAGAAGCAGCGCGCCATCCGTTGGATCTTCTGGCTCCGTAACACGATCGGTTACTACAAGCACCAGCTCATCAACGAGGTCGAGAGCGTGGTCGAACAGCTGGCTAGCACCGTCGGAGCTGGAGACCTGGCCAAGGAGCTCTCCAACGGCTTCAACTCTGCCAACTCGGCTCTCGAGCATCTGCTGATGGGCGTTGAGGATCAGCTCGGACACATTCTGTACCCCAACAAGTTCTAAAGCTTCCCGTTGATCCGTTAGATGTGTTTTCGAAATTCGCTTTCCTATCGCTTTCAATCTCCATCCTTTGGCTTTCTATAGATTCGCTATTCACCCTCCTTCTCGGAATATAAACGCTTTTGTCTACTATTTTAAAGTTTTGTCGGAAGTGGCTTGTGTTGCATGCCGATTTCCGCGACTAGCCGTGCCTTTCGTCTTCTTTCCAAGTGCAAACATGCTGCGTCTCCTATCAATCTCGGGCAGATGTCCAACCCTAGCACTTGGTCGTTGTGACACACTATCTCGAAAGAGCAACCTCGGTCGCTTATGACGACAGACTTTTGATGGTGGCGTGTTGGGGTTCAAGATGCAACTTGCTTGCTTTGAGAATTGCATGTTTGGAGCATTACGGCTAGAACTTTCTCAGAAAGCGAGGTGCTTAAGCGCTTAGCGGGTCTTTGAGCTGCATGACGTTCATCACCAGCATTGGCAGGTCGTTATGATACTAGACGGATCAATAAGTTGCGATCGTCAAGCACGACAGTTGCTGTCGGATCGCATCGAAAGCGAACCAAGACGCAAGTTTGCAGGAAGTAGCCCTCCGCAATAGTAAGACTAACCTGGCGATCAAACGAACCAAGCTGTAAGATGCAACTCAGTGCGAACATCACAATCTTCCACTGTAAACTGGTCGCGAGCAGATCGAACTGCCCTTCGAAAGCCATTTCCACATCGCATAGCACCATTTCTTCCTCAAGAACCACCGCAAGACGCCGTACCAGCCTGAAACCATACCAATCTCCGCCAATCCTGTACCCACTACCTTATCTCAAAAAAATCTGATAGCGACAAAATGCTGTCAACCTACTTTGCCGAAACTCGGTTAGCCGCGCGCCCGCGCCGATCCTGCACAACGGCGTAAAAAATATTCAACGCGAGGTAAATTTTCCGAGTGTGTGTTCTCAGCTTTCGGCGCCGTCGGCTGAAAGAGTTTTAGCATATTTTGCCGAGCTACTGACGGCACTCAACGATCTAAAATGATCAGCGAGGTAGATCATCCCAGGAGAAGCTAAGAGTGTGAGGATGTGCAGATGCGGGAAGCGGTGTTTCAAAAAATGGCGTTTGCGCTTTGCCCGAGTTGCCAAGGGGCGCTGGTGTCAGACAACAGCCGTCGGTCCGAAGGTGAATAAAAGATTGGCGTTGTTTGACAGCCCGCGCGGGTGTGGACGGTCGGTTGGAGCAAGCTGGGTTTGGACTGGTGAAAAGGCGCAAGAATGTACAGTATGGTGTATACGCGAGTGCAGAGCTGGTGTCGAGGGATTCCTGCCCAAGAATCAGTGCCGTTTTGCTTTCTTTTTGAACGACAAGACGTTTCCGCTGTACAGCGTAACCATTCATACAACAGGAAAACAGATTCGTAGACAGAAAGACCCATATAAACCGCAACCCTTTTGTCTCCCATTCGCAAACCGTCCTTCCTCTCCAAACCCCATCACACTTTGTTTCCCCTCCCCTCCTCCTCTCTTGTATCACAATGAAGTTCACCTCCAGCCTCGCAATCCTCGCCGCCATCGCTGTTGCCGGCGCTCTCGCAGCCCCCGTCGCGGTCGACAGCACCTCTGCTCTCGAAGCTCGCTCGGCTAGCAACGCCATTGCATCGCGTTCGGTCGCCTCCACCTCCGACGCTTCGCTCACCTTCGCTCCCCGAACCATCGACCCGGCAGCGCTCAAGGCCGAGCTCGCCGCTCTCCTCCACAAACTTGGCGCTGAAAAGACCGAGATCATCAAGTACCTCTACTGGATCCGCAACGTTCTCGGATACAAGAAGAAGCACCTGCTCGCCGAGCTCGAAGCTCTCCTCGAGAAGCACGGCCTGGCCAGCAAGAAGGACTGGGCCAGTGGCAAGATCCCCGCCGATATCGAGGCGATCCTGACCAAGCTCGGAAAGGACAAGCCGGAAGCGATCCAGTGGCTGTACTACATCAAGAACGTGTTGGGTAGCAAGAAGGGCAAGCTGGTCGGTGAGATCGAAGAGGTGGTGGAGAAGATCATCCAGAGTGCCGAGGGTAAGGCGGGTATCAAGAGGGACGACAAGGACGGTATCCCGTCCTGGCCGACTGATGCGGTGTTTGAGTGGCTCGAGCAGCTGTTGGGCCCCATTGACGGAATCATCTAAATACAACTTTCGCTTGGGCTTCCAACATAGTTCCATCCCACAGTTACGACGTTTCCCCTCCATCCCCAACCCCATTTCTGCCTCTTTCTTCTGTTGTGTCTCATCGTCTCATCTCACTCGTTTTCTCAATCACAATCATTTCCAAGGCTTTAGCGACTCGAAAGTGATTGTGTTGCATTTCTGTCAACAAGCCTAACAAATCTCGGTCTGATCCTTGGGCGGCGTACAGGGTCGACTTTCGCCTCTTTCCATCTCATCCGCCTTCTTCTCCATCTCCCCCTCGTTATGAGCGGTTGTCGTTGCACCATGCGATTTGCCCCACCTGAAATCTCCGAAACCTAACAGCACATTCGCGTACACCGTCGGAGTCAGCACGACGCTACACAGCCGGTTCAGCACTGCACCGTACACCAGATGATGCAGCAACGGTCTGTACCTTTTCGTCGGGATGACTACAAAGAGCAAGAACCAGATTTGTGGCAGCAACGTGATCGCCAGCAGCGGTGCGACTCCGATCACGCTAAACTTGGTGACAAGGTTGTAGACAAAGTGGGCAAAGTTGTACAGCCTGAAAAACACCAATGTAGAACGGGTGAGTTCGAGCGACATCCAGATGCGTGTAACGAGGAGCTGGTTCTGCTGCGTGAGCGTAACAAAGGCGTTAAAGTAGGCGTTGGAGCCCCAGCGTCGACGTTGCGAGAGGTAATGCGACAGAGACTGCGGCGGAATAGTAAAGCAGGCGGCACGTGTCTCGAGGACCGTTCGGACGTGTTTGGAGCGCGAGATGATGGACCAGCACAGTCGTCGGTCGGTTCCTTGATACTGGACCTGACGGTTGACGAGGTTGCCGTTCTGAACGTGTTTGCGATACTCGGCCGAAGCTTGGCCGAGGATTGCGCCGGTTCGGAGCATCGTGATTGCTCCGGGCATGCAGGTGACTCGACCCCAGGAGGATTCGGATCGACGCCGAATCCATTGGCCATAGGTATACTGGAAGCCTTGAAAATGGTCCCAAAAGTACCACAGTCCGCAAGTCCTCACGCTGCGACCGGGCTTTTCAAAATCGGCTTCGACAATGCCGCATGCTCCGACAGTCTGCTCGCCTTCGTCCATCAGTCGGTCGGCCAAGACGTTGACCGAGCCGGCTAGGATCTTGGTATCGGCATCGGTGCAAAAGACAAAATCGAATGATTCCAGGTCGGGCTGGTTGTACAGTCGACGGATGTGATCCAGCACCATGGCTCTCGCTTCGGAATTGCAATGGCCCGTTGCCTCGTTGTCGCTGTTGAAGAGGTCGAAAGCAAAGATGAGCGAATCCTTCTTGCCGGCATTTTTGACCTTGCGTACGATCATGATCGGATGACCCATTCGGAATCCGAACTGAAGCCGGAACGCCGACTCGCGGATCTTCCACGAAAAGTAGGGCGAGTCCTGCACCCTACAGATGGTCTCTTGGACGATGACGTCGTCTTCGACATCGAAGCCATCGGCCATGATGGCGATGATGTTGAAATCCTGCGGGCGTACCGGATTGTCCAGGATAATCGAGTCGACGGTATCGAGCACATCCTGCGTCGATTCCTTGTAGACAGGTACGAGGCTGACGATTTTTCGAGGCGGATGGACCACTACCTCCTTGAATTCGCGGAAGGGTCTGGACAAAACCTGAAAGATGAACAGGAGAGTCTGCCAAAGGACCGACAGGATGTCTCTCGACTTGAGCGCTACCATGACCACCAGGGATGCACCGGGAGGAGCGAGGAAGAGGAAGAGGATGACGAGTGCAAAGTTGAGTGCTCCGATGGCGAGCATGAGGCCCCAGCGACCGGCGGTGACTCGCGATTGGACGAGTGGTGCATAGTCGGGGAAGAGGGACTCGTGGAAGCCCATCTTGCCGCCATGCAAATGTGCAGCCATCTTTTCGATGTCGCGGTCTTTGTCCAACTCGATGTAGGGTGAAACATCTTCTGGAGAGCTAAAGGGGTTGGTGGCCGGATCAGGTGTGGGCGTGGGGCCCTGATTCGAGTCTGCAAAAGGATCCTGTTCGACGACTTGCGCTGGTGCGGAAGCTTGTTGCTGGCGGACTCGTACTCGAGTTTGCAGTGGTTGCGGCTGCTCCAGAGACTCGCTCTCCAGGTCGTCTACATCATCGGAAAGAGTTGAAGGCATTGATTCGTTGCTTAAAGACGTAGACGATCGTCTTTGCTCATCGATGTGCTCGTTGCCTTCTTGTATTGAGGTGGACACGGTAGGTGCCGTTTCCTGCTGCGTTCGCGATGCTTCTTGCAGAGATGTGATCCGCGCGGTTTCGCTAGCTTTGCGCTCCTCTGCAGCAGAGGTCTGGTACGCCAATCTCTCCTTGTGCCCATCAGCTTGCAAGACCACATTCGGCCCTCGCGGGACAGGTGACAAGGGCGTGAGAGGGGTCATGGGTGTGATTGGAGTCGTCGCTGATGTGGGCTGGGATTGCCAGGGGTAACCTGAGGCAGAGCTCGACGGCCCCGCACGCGAGAAGCGGAAAAGGTTCAGATGAGCATCGTCGAAATCATCTTGGACTTCTTGGTCGCTGGTTATGGAGGTGCGCCTGCTTGAAGACGCCGAAGGCTGGCGAGATGGAAGCTCTCTGCGTACGGCGTCGGAAGAGGTTTGATCGACGTGTCTCATGAATCTTGCAGGTACGGGTGCCAATTGGAAAGCTGCCCTCGAAGTAGATGAGATACGAGATGTTGAGATCTGTAGATCTTGACTTATTGCGCTGTGTTCGTCTGCAGAGTGCTGTTCGCTCATGATGTGAGTGAAACGGGTCTTTCTCGATGTTGCTGAGCCATGAAGTTGCTTGCGACGAGGATGTGGTTCAAAGGAAAGCAAGATGATTATGTTGGTAAGCTGCGCATCGGCTTGCGGTGATGGTTGCCTAGAGAGAAGACTTGGAAAACATTGCAAGATCACTGCCGATTAATGACAACCAACTCAAAGACCGTCGACCGCCATCGCAAGGAGCGTCTTGAAGAAGAAGAAAAAAAGGTGACACCATCTGAATTCCGCTCCAATTGGACGAGGATGCACCATGTCGGTATCAGTCTCGTTCGCACTATCTTGGACTGGCGGTTCTTTTTCCGCCTCTGCCGATAGCTTTGTGCTCTGAGACTCGACGTGCCTGACGATGCCTGAGCCGAGTCGAGTTCAGATTGTGACCAAGCGCAACAGAACCGATGGCAGTGGACAATGTACCAACCTGCCTCTTAGACCATCACATCTCGAAACTCTGGCCTGTCCAAAAGCATGGAGAGCAGGCGTGGGAAAGGGCAATGCCCTCAAAGCATGAGCTTAAACGAGGATGATCATCACATCCGAGCGAACGCTGTTGAGACTGATTCACCCGATGTAAGTCAAATGTGAGGCGAAATCCTTTCTTTCTTTTATTTATTTTATTTTATTTTATTTTATTTTTCAAAAAAAGAGCGAGGCACACATCCGCCGTGTCTGGCAGGTGATTTTCGTTGCAGCGAAAATCCCACGTTTCTTTTTCGCCGTGCGCCCAGCCAAGCTTTTGCTCAGCATTGAGGTGTCAGTTTCCGCAAACCACTTGGCGGCCCTTGAGCTCTGCTTCACTTTTCGCTCGACGTTACACAGAGACATTGCGCCTTGGAGAGAGTGCTGTTGGTCTCGATTCGCCGATGAGCGACTTGGCGAGTTCAAGACAATCATTACGTTAATTCAAACAGGCAACAAGCATCGCCCCGAGACGATCCATGGCGATTTCCGATGCACAAGGCGGTTGTGCAAAGCTTTTCCCTCGATAGCCTCCGTTGACATGGGCGAATTCGAGCCTTTCTACTGTTCGCTCGTTCTGAAAATTACAGACGGGTCTCGACACATCCAAATGCTTGCACCTTGTACGAGCGTCGAGAGCCCAGCAGCAGTAAGACGACCTGGCTCGCTTCATACAGCGGCGTATAACACAACTAGCGAAAACCCCCTTCGTCTGGTGTGCAGCGACTTCAGCGATGGCAACCACCTTGTCAAATTGATTCAGTCAACCCTCTCATCGCTCGTCAAGCACATTGTCAGCATCAACCCCTCATGTCTCACAAAATCGTACGGATGTTATACAGCACATGTACTTCTTGGCGTGCGAATGGCTCACTTACCAAAAGCGGACTTTCTCACGCTCGAGTTCTTGAATGAGCTCCTGGGGCATTTTTTTCTTGTGTAACTGAAAGGCCAACTGAAACTTCTCACGATCAAGGTTTCATTGCTATGACTCCGATAGAGGGTTTTAAGATTGATTCCGGCGGCTAGAGTGAAAGATGTGCTGGTACAGCGACTTGCGGCTAGGTGAGCTGCAGTCTGACAGTGTGCAAGAGGAGTAGACAGGCCAAAGCGGGCCTCTATTGCTGCATTTCTGGCTGGCAAGACTGTAAGATGGAGGAAGGACTACCTGGCACCGTCGAAGTGTATAAATTTCCAACCGTTTTTTTCTTCGTCAACCTCCATCCTTTCTACTTATCAAATCCAACGCGCTTCTACTCAAGCCCCTCTTCCAACCCTTTCTCTTCTCCCATCAAAGACAAAAGACAACAATGTCGTCCTTCTCCTCCCAGATCTCTCTTCCTACCCTCGGCTCGCCCAACGCGGTGAAAGTCGACACCCCTACCAAACAACCCCTCGACACAGAAGTCGTTCACCTCCTTCACCCCGTCCTCAAATCCAGCTACTCGTCCAACACCTCCACCACCGCTTCGTCCGACTCGGCCGACGTTTCCGAAGATGAATTGGAATCCGAGCTGGAGCTTTCCAGCTCGTCGTTTGCGGAAATGCAACGCTGTCCCTCGCTCACTGCCTCGCAGGATAGCTTGTCGCCCTCGCCCACTCCTTCGCCGAGCAAGCTTGGGTTTTTCGGTGCGGCGGACATGGTGACCAAGGTGGACAAGCCGCAGACTTTTGGCACCGTGTTGGTCGTAGGTGTTGGGTTTGTCGGTGCGCATCTGATGGAGCGATTCTCTTCGGCATACGAGGTGGTCGCTTTTGACGTTTCCGAAAACCGTTGCGAGTATCTTCGTAAAGTGCATTGCGACAACGCCAACGTGACGTTCATCTCGGATTTGGACGCGGATGAAAGGACAAAGAGCTTCGATCTGTGTCTGGTTTCGGTTCCTACGCTGCTGACGGCCGACCTGAGCAGGGTAGATCAGACGCACATTCGTTCGGCGTTCGAGATGGTTTCGCGTATTGCTCGACCGGGTTCTACCGTTGTCGTCGAGTCGAGCGTCACTGTTGGGATGACGCGCGAGCTCTTCTCACCGCTTCTGGCAAAGGGAGTCCACGTCGGGTTCAGCCCGGAACGCGTCGACCCAGGTCGAACCTTCCCGGCGTTCCAAGACATCCCCAAGGTCGTCTCCGGTCTCGATCAGGCCTCACTGGAACGTATCACTCAACTCTACTCGCGGGTGTTCAACACGGTGGTACCCGTTTCCAAACCCGAAGTGGCCGAATTTACCAAACTCTACGAAAACTGTCAGCGCCTGGTCAACATTGCCTACGTCAACGAGATTGCCGACGCCTGCGCCCAGCACGGCGTCGATGTTCACGAGGTGGTTCAAGCATCGGCGACCAAGCCGTTCGGATTCATGCCTTATACGCCTTCGTTGGGTGCCGGTGGTCACTGTATCCCGGTAAACCCTTTCTACCTGTTTGCCAACTGCGATCTGCCTCTGCTTCGTTCGGCGGCGATGGCAAATCAACAACGACCTGCAACAAAAGCGGTCGAGGTTGCAAAGATTGCCGCTCAACACGCCGGTGAAGCAAAGCCAAAGGTGGCGATTGTAGGCATGGGATTCAAGCGCGGCGAAGCGTCTCTGGCCTATGCTCCGACTGCGACACTGGCCGACAAGTTGACCGAGCTCGGTGTAGAGGTCAGCTATGTCGACGAGTTTGTCACATCGGACAAGTGGACCAAGGTTCCGATGGATACGTTTGCAGATGCTGACAGGTTCGGCAGCATGTTTGATGCGGTCGTGGTTGCCCAGAAGCCCATCGCTAGCGAGTTGGCCGTGCTGGAGAAATTGGCACAGAGCAAAGTGATCTATTTTACCAAGTAATTTCCCTCTTTGTCACTCTCTCTTTCTCGCTTTTGTTCATTATCACCTCTCTCTTTCCCTGGTACAATAGAGTTCTTTTTCACGGAAAACAGTCTTGGTCTACATTCTTTACTTGCAAAATAAGCTCGTCTGCTTTTCCGCCGGAAATACTTGATACGGCCAAGAATGACGGTCTTGACTGAGAACGAAGTGTAGAGACATGTTTCATAGACTCGGATTGGGCCATTGGAGGCGTTGCAGGAGGACGACGATTCGCTCAACGAGGGACAGGATTCGCTCCAAACAGCGGAGCTTGAACTCTCTGTACCGGTTTCTTTTCCAGACAAGGCGAACTGGGCTGAAATTTTGAATTTGATTTTTGTGTTTGGAGAAGCAGCCACGTGGGAGTCACTCTTCGACGTGACGTCGGAGAAACATTTCGTCTTGTGTAGCGAACGGCCTCTTTGGGCTCAGGCGAAAGCGATGAATCAATGGACGGGTCGAAAAGGAGACCGTATGCGAGGAAAGTCGCCGAAACGTACTGCATGTTTTCGACAGCTCGATGCTGCCGACCAGGCTGTGAACACTCTGTGTGCTTGCAATCTTCACAATGACATCCTCGGTGTTGGACACGCTCGACGTTCTCGCAGAGAGCGCTTTTGATTTGGGCAGTATCGACTTCCCTTCTCACCACATCTCGCCTTTTCACCCCGACAGCGCCCAAGGGTACTTGGGGAAAGAACATCAGATGGTGCTGCTGACACGATCTCTGGCTCGCACGCTGGTGGTGCCGGCGCTGATGTTGATGATTATCACGATGGTGGGCTCAGCACCCGTTTCCACACCACTGCCGAGTTCAATTGGGTCGAGCAGCACAGTGTCCGATTCTAAGAGCTCTCGATCGACGTTGAGCAACGATACACGGTCGAAGATGATCATGACCAGAACATCAAGAGTCAAACCAAGTACGATGACGGCACGACAGCCAGCGTCCACAGGCACAAGAAGCGGAACGGGCTCCGACCCCAGCAGCACTGCTCGTTCGGATCCAAGAACTACCAGCCAAAGCACTGTAGCTTCGATGACTCGCATAGCGCCATCGACGGGCACGGCAGTCGAGTCTCGCGTGGCAGCGCAAACAAGTCGCAAGTCCAGCGGGCGAGTATCGAGCAGCACGGCAGTTCATCACTCAGGTGCGCATGCGAAAGCCACCACGACACGGCGAAACACTGTCAAGTTGAAGCCGACGAGGACGCTCAGCGACAAGGCCAATACTCATCGCACGTCCAAAGTTTCCGCCGTTCACACACCGCACACCAAAACCCCGCACAGAACCAAATCGCACACTTCCAATCCGTCTCCCACCCACCCATCACCCCACCCCCACCCCACCGCGCCCGGCCGGCATCGCGGTGGCGGAGGCACCATCATATCCGATCCCATCCCCGGATCTGCCTGGGAACGAATCCGCAAAATCCTCCTCATCCCCCTCAGCATCCTTACGGTACTGACCTTCCTGGGTGGCATAGCGCTCTACATTGCCGCTACGTGGGGCGCTGGTGAAGGCTGGTTCGGACGCCCCGTGCGGGAGGCGGAAGAGAAACCAAGGACAACCGGAAGTGCTCCGTCGAAGATGGAAGAGTGGTTTGCGAGCGATATGAAGGAGGATCAAGTAGGAAACGTTCGAGAGGCGATGAAGGTGGAGCGGAGTGAAGGGTCGCAGGAGTTTAGGTTTCGCGTGCCGTCGATTGACAGGTCAGCTGGCGGCGCTGCTGCCGCACAATCTTAGGATGTAAACATGGCTTCCAAGCGTTCCTACTCTCATTTGACTTTGTTCGAGCGCGATGAGTGTGTCAAAGGTGAGGTAGCTGACGTCTGAAGACGCCACGATAGAAAGAAAAAGTGGATGTGAAGAGGGAGGTGCAAAAGAGGTGTTTGAAAAAAGAAAATCCCATGACAAAAAATTGCTCCGTACTGGGCTCGAACCAGTGACCTTCCGTTGTAACTAAACTCAGCTCAAGCTGAGGCACCGTGTATTAGACGGATGCGATAATCCAACTACGCTAACGAAGCCGAATATAACCAGCTACGTCAATAATGATTCTATTTAGCATCTAAAGTGTCTATTGTTCTGTAGCACTTGTTTTGTGCAGGTACTCCCCTCTCGATCTTTGAGTTGGTGGCTTTGTTTTGCGCTTGGCGAGTTGCGTTGAAAGGAGACTGCGGTTGATGGGATTTTTTCCTGCCCTTGCATAGCTGTGGGGATGGGGTGGGGAGAGCGGTTGCCGTGGGTTGTGTTGTCGGTGAACGGGTAAAGGTGGATACAGCAGAACCGTGCCTGGTTGCAATGGAACACCATTTTGTTTCTCTTTGACGGATGTTGACATCGCACTCCAACGGTACAACGTCCGATGCCGATGGACATCAACCTCGTTGTTCGTACCTGAACCCACCAGGCAACCGCGGCTGAGCGACTTGCAGCATGTAGCATCGGTCAAACGTCGGCACAACTGTCCATCAGCAGCCGGGATGAACGATGGGGTTTTCTCGCCCTCTCCGATCGTGGGTTCGGAAAAAGCAACACCAAGAGATGAGGACAAGTGGTGCTAGCGCTACCGCAGCTATGAAGCGAGAAAAAAGGCCACGCAACGCTGTCCAGTCACCTCTTGTACACGGGGCCACCTCTCTCCGAGCGTGATTGCATTTCGTACATGGCTCGAGATTTGCAGGGGAAAAAGTCAAGTTGCATTCGAGCAGTGTCTCTAGAAAGGGTCAGAAAGAGTACATATAAAGTGCTCAGGTCGTCCCCTCGGAGAAGGCCCTTGCTTTGGTGTCCACTAACAAACTTCTGCAAGACAGCTGTGCTGTGCATAGCCTTTACGCTCGAAAGATGCGGACTACGACGACTAAGACGACGCTTTGGACGCTTACGTGCCTCTGGCTGCTAGTCGTGCAGGTTCACGCCACGCCAACGCCTGGTGTGCTGGTGCAGAGGGAAAAAGGTGCAGCTGGGAGGCGGTCAAAGAGGCATTTTTTGTTGCCGATGATGATGGGTGGCGGTGGTCATGGCGATGAAGGTGGCAGGGGGATGTTGTCCCGCTTGGGTTCGTTCTGGGCCGGTGCTGGTGGCGGCAGTGGTGATGACAATCATGGCCATGATGGTGCCGCTGATCATTCTATTGGTTCTGTTGGTGCTGGCCGCAGTGGAGGTACCGAAGCCTCAACTCGTCCGGTTTCTGGAGCCTCTGCTTATGGCAGAGCTGATACATCCACCTATGACTCGGCTCATACAACCACCAACAAGTACACTTCTGACCGCACCACGAGCGGGGATGCTCAATCCAACACAGTTGACGCAATTTCGTCCAAGGAAGCACAAAGCGCAGGCGAAAAGCGATCGCCGAGGCCACTGATGATGGCGATGCCTGGTATGGGTGGCATGAGTGCGCTCGGGGGAGGAGGAGGAGGGATTCCTGGATTGGGGGGTATGGGAGGAGGAGGGATTCCTGGATTGGGCGGCATGGGAGGTGGCGGTGGTATTCCCGGACTAGGCGGCATGGGAGCAGGAATGCCCGGTGGCGGCGGCGGCGATGCAGCAGCAGGAGGCTCCGGCTCTGTGCCCTCCTCTTCCTCCGGCTGTCCTCCTCTCTACCTCATCTGGGCACGTGGAACAACCGAACTCCAAGGTACATTCGGCATTGTCGGCCGTCCCCTCTGCAATGGTCTTCAACAACAAATCCCCGGCACACAATGCTACGATACGGTCTACTCGTCGGATGCTGAGTACATGATGTCGCCTCGAACCGGCGCTCAAACCGCCTCGTCCTATATTGCAAGCGTCTCGTCACGTTGCCCCAACACCAAATTTGTGCTCGGCGGCTACTCGAAAGGAGCCATGGTGGTGCACATGATTCAAGGTCGAAACATTGTGGGAGCCGTGACGTTTGGCGATCCATTAAAGATGCAAGCCGTTCCGAGTACGCGAAACTGGAAGCTGTACTGTCATATGGGCGACCCAGTTTGCGAAAACGGCTTCAACTTTATGTCTCATGCGATGTACGGGATGGAAGATATCGGAACGTCTACGCAGTTTTTGATTCAGGCGTATAGGTCGTCTTGCGGTGGAGGCGAGGGCGTGGCGTCTGCTGGTGCTGGTGCGAGCGCTGGCGGCGATGCTGCTGGAGGAGCAGGAGCAGGAGCAGGAGCAGGAGCAGGAGCAGCACCCACAACAGGTGGCGGTATGGGTGGTGCGCTAGGAGGACTTGGAGGTGGCTTCGGCGGAATGGGAGGTGGGCTCGGGGGACTGGGCGGAATGAGCGGGCTTGGAGGCCTCGGCGGTGGCGGTGGTGGACTTGCAAGCATGATGCCTGGCCTGGGCGGTCTCGGAGGCGGCTCTGGCGGGATGGGCGGCATACCAGGCCTCGGCCTCAAGAAGCGCTCCAACCGTCACCATCGTCACCACCATCATCATCAATGACATGATGGACACCAACATTCTCACTCTCCTTAGTTTCGGTCTCGTGTTCTGGTTCTATCGTTATAATATCCAACAAAGTGCGCCGGTCTCGCACGCATCGTCCTTCAATTATTGTTGCTGTAATCAGAGCTTGCGAATCATCTGTAACTATAGTCAAAATCAAAAAATCATCAGAGCGCGTTTCGCATAACATCTTGGTCTGTCGAAAGAGATGCATTGCAACAAGGGTCAGAAAGGTAAAAAGAGCGACCGAAAGGTGAGAAGAGGGCACATGTACAAGAGGAGGACTAAGTAAAGGGCAAAAGATTGTCCGTGATCGACGAGCTGCGAAGAGCAGATGTGTGTGGATAGGCGTGCGATTTGTGATCGAGCATAGGCTGCCAAGATCGAGATGCGACGCTGGGCGGGATCGAGCTTGTGTTAGCCGGAGCGATGCCACCGTGGCGTGCTCGAGAGCATGTGCGTCTGACAATTGAGACCTGAGAGAGTTGGCTGGTGCGATAACCGAATGCAACGGCGACTGGAGAGGCTGAATTTACTCGTGACTGTGTGGCCATGATTTATTAAAGAAGCACAGCGGCGGCAGCGACCACAGCGACGCACATGAAAGTAGCCGAAGCAGCGGCGCCGGATACCAAGTGGGTACTGGAGAGCAACGAGAGAGCGCCACTGGACGAACCCATACCGGAGCCCTGGTTGAGGGCGTTGCCGCTTCCGGAGCTGTTCGCGTAACCTGGAATGGTGGTCAAGATGGTGCCTCGTGAAACTGAAGGAGCGGGGATGACTGAAGATGGCGGAGGAGTGTAGCCCGAAATGGTCTGAACGCCGGTGTATGTGGATGCGACACCGGCACCACCACCGGCTGCGGCCTGACGTTTCTCGAGGGGGACTGGTGAAGGAGCTGCTGGAGCGAGCTGGTTTGCGGAAGTGAGAGCGACCAACGAGAGGATGAGCGCAACGAGCGCGAGTGCGAAAGAGTATGATCGCATGTTTGAATACAGCTTGTCGACGATGGTGATAGCGATGATGGTGGCGAGGAGTAGAGATGATGGTGTTGCCAAGAAAGCATACCAACTGCGCCATTTGGCACACTCTCACTCAGTGACAGCAAACACACTCGTTCTCTCAGAGAGACTGAAATTGCAATTTGCAAATTGCGTGTTTGTGCCGATCCGCCGAGTCTGGTGAATGTGAATGCACTGCGACTGTCAAAATTCAATCCCCTCAGAATCCAAGTCGCGCAGGCACACCGACGCCCCAAAAATTGAAAACACAGCCAAAAAGAACCACAAACTCAGATCGCCGATTTCAATCTCTCCCAATCTCACATTCCACGCTCAAAACAAAATTGAGAGACTCGGACGAAAAAAAAAAGAAAAAAGAAGAAAGCGGCGAAAAAGACGCTGATCGAAGGCTCAGATCGGAAGAAAATTTTGGCTTCTGCAATGCTTTTGGTTGGGGATCTTCTTGCCTTTGACCTTCATCAACCATCACTCCCACTAGATGGCTCATCTGCGACTGGCCATCACTGCCACTACTACTACTGCCACTACACTCGCAAACAGCTCCACTCGCATCGCCGCTACATCAACAACACGCGCCATTGCATGCCTTTGCACACACCCACTGCCATCTTCACGTGCACTTACTCGAACCAGACTCTGCGCAGGTCGCTCCTTTTCCACCACTCTCCTCGCCACTGCAAAATCACATAGACTCAACAAGATGCCCCCCAAGAAGCAGGCCGTTGTCGAAAAGATCCGTCTGGGTCGTCCATCCAATAACCTCAAGATGGGTATCGTCGGTTTGCCCAACGTCGGAAAGTCGTCCTTGTTCAACGTCATTGCAAAGTGCGATTTGGGTAAAGCCGCCAACTTCCCCTATGCTACCATCGAACCCGAAGAGTCGCGTGTTCCCGTTCCCGACGACAGATTCACCTGGCTCGCTCAGCAGTACAAGCCCAAATCCGAGGTCCCCGCCTTCTTGACCTGCATCGACATTGCCGGTTTGACTGCAGGCGCTTCCACAGGTGCTGGTCTGGGTAACGCTTTCTTGAGCAACGTCCGCAGCGTCGATGGTATCTTCCAGGTCGTCCGTGCTTTCGACGATGCAGAGGTCATCCACGTCGAAGGTGACGTCAACCCCATCCGTGACATGGAGATCATCTCCACCGAGTTGAGGTTGAAGGACATTGACTGGATCGAAAAGGCGCTCGACAATGCCAAGAAGAACGCACGCAGCGCCGGTAACGTCAGTCTCGAGGACAAGAAGCGCAAGGAAGAGGTCGGCATCATCGAAAAGATCCTCAAGCACGTTCAAGAAGACAACAAGGATGTTCGCAAGGGTGACTGGACCAACAACGAGGTACGTTTTTCCTTTCCCGACGCCGCCGCTGCTGCTGCTGCGATTTGCGTCCCTTTCAAATGATGATAAAGAGTGCGCAACTTGAGACACTCGATTATTCTTTAACCCAGCTCGTCGATGGCCCATCAAGCCTAATGAGATAACTAGTAAATCAACTGATTCCCGTCAAAGCAGCCGCAGCAGGTCGCACCATCAATTGGAAACAAGAGACGAACGAGATTCACTGACCTTTGGTTCTTTGTTCCCATTGCATGCTTTGCTTGATTCCGTAGGTCGAGGTCATCAACAACCTTCAACTGCTCACCGCCAAACCCGTCATCTACCTCGTCAATCTGTCCGAACGCGACTATGTGCGAAAGAAGAACAAGTGGTTGCCCAAGATCAAGGCCTGGATCGACGAGAACAACCCAGGCGATCTGCTCATCCCCTTCAGCGTCGCCCTGGAAGAGCGTCTGCTTCAGCTCGGCTCGCCTGAAGCCGAAGCCGCCGAACTCGCCACGCTAGGCGACAACATCACCGGCGCGCTCGGCAAGATTACCAAGGCAGGCTACGACGGTTTGGATCTCGTTCGATACTTTACCGCCGGTCCCGACGAGGTACGCGCATGGACCTTCCGAAAGGGCCTCAAGGCGCCGGAAGCAGCGGGCATCATTCATACCGATTTCCAGAAAAAGTTTGTCTGCGGCGAAGTGTTTAGCATCGACGACATCAAGGAGCACGGCAACGAGGCCGGTGTCAAGGCGGCGGGCAAGTACAAGCAGGTCGGGCGAGAGTACAAGGTGCAAGATGGCGATATTTGCTACTGGAAGCATGGTTAGTTTGTTTTCGTCCAGTGTGTGTTTTTTTTGCTCGCAATCGTCGACAGTATTCCCCCCCTGTGATCGTCTCGCTGATTGTGACACTTGTTCAGAGCAAGAGCGGAGGTGGGCCTGTTGGCGAGAAGCGTGCTCCAGTCAGCCGATCCATCGCGATAGAGAGGGCTGAGAAGCGTCTTCTTGCTGTTCTGCAGAGCAACAATGTCAAGCTTGGACGAAAGACCGGCGACGGAGGTGAGCTGCTGCATGACCGAGGTCCCCACCAGGCCGACGCCGATGGCTATGTTGATTCCTTGAAGTTGCCGACATTTCTAGGTAAGCAGCGGCTGAGTACAGACCATTTCAGTCTTCACTGTGGTTGATCAGGCGAGCAGCAAGCTTCAGCGGCACGTACAGCAGATAGTGAATGGCGAGGCGACGCTTTGCAAATGAGGTCGAGTTGCAGTCCAGGGCTCGCTCGACACACTTCTCACTCCGCACACTCCACACACTCTCGCACACACCACTTTTACCTTGCTCGACACTTGATTTCCCTCTCCTCAGGGCAACAACTTCTGCAACTCGACGAAGTCCGGCGTACCCGCACCCGTCACCGCATCCCAGCCCTTCTGCGCCGGGAAGCCATCGGTTCCACATCCAACGCTACTACCCTGCGTGATATCGTTCAACCCGGCACTGCCCAGCCACTTACTGTAGATCAACGGGTTCAGGAAACCCAAGCTGCTCTTACCCTGACTGATCCTGTAGTCGTTCAACAGGCCAACGACCGACGAAAACGTAGGACAACTCGCAGAGGTACCATAGATCAACTGATCCACCCCATCCACCTTGATCACATACCTGGACCCCTGAGCAGCTACATCCGGATAGGCCCTTCCGCTCGCATTGTACAGACCCTTGTACTTGCCGCCCAGACTCTCCACATACTTCTGCACCACCGCCTTCTGATACTCGGGCTGCGGGAAGATATAACTAAACCCACCACCCGAATAGAACCCAGGCAAATCGCCATCCACCGCAATCTCTGGACTAAAGTTCTGCGTACCACCCACCGTCGTCGCATACGGACAACTAGCCGGGAACGCGGGCAAAAACGTACTCGTCCCATTCTTGGTCAAATAGCCATTGCTGACACACGTCCCCTTGGCACCGACTCCATTATCGCCACTCGAGAACAATGTCGATACACCCCTAGCTCCCAGAGCCATGATATAGTTGCACACCCTCTCGGCATACGCCCGCGGCACCGTCTGCTCGTCATCGCCGTAGCTGGTCGACAACACCTTGGGCAGGTCGGCGTCGGCCAACGAGAGGAGGTAGTTGTACTGCACTTCGTACGGCTCGTTGGTGTTGGTGGCCGTGTTCTGGTCCGGGTGGAACGGAGGCGAACCTTTGGCCGTATAGTAGGTAAAGGGGATGGGGTAGACAAACCCGCCCACCGTCTGGGTATCCAGGTTGGCCTCGCCACCGGGATTGCTCTGGTCATTCTGACCACCGGCGATGCTCTCGACGCTGAAATTGTATCCGTTGGCAAACGCATCGGTCCTCTGCTCGGCCAAGAAGCCGCTAAAGTCGCTAAAGCTCGCATACTGCTCCAAAAAGCCCGAAATGCCAATCTTGAGCTTGCTCGCCGCTTTGGGCACGTAGTCGACCGTCTTGTAGAAGGTTCGCAGGCACAACGAAGTCACCGCACGCGTATTGCATGCCACCGGAGTACCGTCTGCTGCAGCCAGCTTTTTGGCGTCCGACTCGAAAGTCTCGAGCTTCTCGCTCAAGATGTGCGCACCGGCAATGTCACTGCTGTGCGCACGCGGTTCGGTGAACAGCGTCAGCGGACCGACGTAATCGAGGTGGCGCGAGACGTGTTCGGGTACACTGTACTCTGCCGCCCTAACGGCCAGGGCACCGGTACGCTTGTGCTCGTAGACACCCAGATCGGCGTTGAGCAGCTGCCTCGCCTTCCAGGCAGGCACGTGGACCGTAAACGTATCCTTTGAAGGCGACCTAGCCGCCAGACGTTCGTCGATGTCAATGCCAGCCTCTCTAAGCCAGAGTTCCACTTCCTCGACCGTCCTCTTGTGAGGCTGGAGGTAGGACGAGACTTCTTCGGCGGAAAGATGACGACCGTAGAGCTCGTGATCGGGATCCGACGTCTGCAGCAGACGCTTCTCGAGCGCCTTGACATCGGACTGCTTGAGTGCGAATCGCAGCGCAACGGGATGATCGCCTGTAGCGTCGGAACGGCGAACCCAGTCCGACGGAACCGAAACGGATTCCTTGACGACAAAGTTGCTGCGAGGAACCACGGCCGCCTCCGCCATCAAGGCGAGCGAGGTCAAGGCAACCAGTGCCTTGAGCGTGACCAGCTTCATCACGGTTTCAAATGCCGCGGTGGTTGGGAGGTGAGCACGGGGAAGTGGCTTGCGTTGGAGGGTTGTGTAGAAAAAAGGGCGGGAGCTGGTGTGGCGGTGGAAAGGGGACAGTGTGAGGGAGGAATCGATGGATGGGATAGGTCGATTTGTTTGGCGATAGAGGCTTGATGGTTATATATCCGACGACATCGGCTACGTTGGCTTGAGGAGCGGACCACAGAGACGATATAGGGGCGGAAGAAGAGCATAACCTTCTAGCACCGGCGCATTGACCGGTCCCAAGCAGGTCTTGCTCTCTGCCTCACCGTTGACCAGCGCCTCTCTTCTTCCCCCGCCCTCGCCGCGGCCGCCGCCACCGCGAAGGCCGCTCTGCCGTCGGGCACTATTCGTGTCGAGGTAGAGCAACACGGAAGACCATCTGCCGACCACACGCACACACCTACGGCAAAGCTTGTCGGTTGCGCGATAAAAATGGAAAAGACAACAGCAACCCTAAGCAATCGAGCCAAAGAGAGGCGACAGCGAGAGAAGCGGATCAGGGTCTTCCTTTGGGTCAAAAACGACGCTAGTGCACCTCGCTTAGCGGGGCGGAGAGTGAGGGTAAGCCAAAAAGTCATCACAAGATATCGTCGTCTTAGGCGAGGTTGGCCTTTGATCTATTTGCTACTTCGATCATACAGTGTGATGGAATACTAAATCGAGAGGGCAATTGCAGACAAGCTAAACGAGACGATAAGAAAGCGGCCCCCTCCAAGCTGTCGAACAGACAGATGACTGTCACTCTGGTTATCAAGCCACTGCGTCGCAGTTCCGTCCTCGACGCAGATTCAGACGATAGGCTCGGCAGAAAACCTTTTGATGCATAATCTTGCCGTTTCTCCAGCCGTTGCGGGGAGGGAGAGGCCAACTTCATCGGCCAAAAAAGGGACACGAACTGACGTCGTTGTCTTTTGCTTGTTCTCGCAGCGGCAGACGCTGTTCCGTTCGACGTCAACTTTGCCTTAGCGCGGTTTCGCTTAGAGACATGCTACCCTAAAATACCATCTTTTCTTAATGTCGTCATTTCCACGAGAGCTCCTATTCGAAAAAGAGATCAATAACCGACGCTATGACATCTATCCCTACTCCGACGAGGTGCGAGCGGTGGGTAGATGCACATGAAGAGGTGGGCGAAGAGAAGCGGGCGCAAATGGAAGCGAAGTGAGAGAAAAGAGGGAGCCATTGCCGGCGGCTGCAGAAGCGGAGTTGGGAGCGTGCGCCGTGTATGTATTTCAGGCTGACTATATTGATGCAAACCGCTTCCCCCAGGCTGCCGAAAACCTTGGCCCGTTGAAAACGGATACGAGTGCTCCGACGTGATCTTTCTCTCGTACAGCAACCCTTATCTACCGTAAGTGGGATGGATCGCACGTATGCGACCCGAACAGCATTGCATGAAACTCATGGTTGGGAGGAGCGGTGGCGGCGGCGTGTAGAAGGGGGATGAGCGCTTATTGGCGGCGTATGATCCCGGCTATGAGGTGTTAGAGTGTTCTCATCCACATTTCATTTCAAAATGCTTTCAATCGGATCAATGGGACCGATCCAGAACTCCGATCTGCTCGATCTCTGCAGAAGTCAACGGAGAAATCAAGCCGAAGCCAAACCGAGCCATCACAGAAAATCGCACCATTATAATCGCATTCCTCCATCGCCCCGATGCACCGCAGCTGGTGCTAAACTTGCACACCTTACATCCGACACCAGTATACCAGCATAGATTCCAAAGAACCTTCTCACCAGATCTACCTTAGAACGATCAGACCATGCTGATGTTCGGCGACTATCACGAGTCAACATCAACTCGTGTTTTTTTTTTTTTTTTTTTTTTTGGTTACATTTGAATTTCATCTGTTTTTGGCAGGTGTTGTTGTTCGAATTTCGATAACGAGTGTTCCCAAGAACGGCACTTGAGCGCTGTGTCCAACACTGCGATAGGGCTTTCTCCCCTCGGCCATCAGCGTGTTTTCTGCAAAAGGTGCATCCTGAGCCAACCCGAAGCCCTATTTCCCAGTGTTGCTTGTCTCGTACCTTTTGTCGTGCAACACTGGTGGTAAGACATGGCCCTGTGTCTGATCGTTGAATCCGAAACGATACTAGACCTGGCCTGTGAGACATAGAGTCGGGACAAGTTTTCCATGCAATCTTGACTTGGCAGAGTGTGAAGTGGTGTTGTGTGCCATTGTTCCACGCGTAAGCTGGGATTCCCAGGGTCTCAATTGTTATAAGCTCGCGAGACAATGAGACGATGGCTTGGGAGGGTACCAGGCACAACGACCCTTTTGACTTTGATGCCCGAGAGGCAAACAAGGTAAGGTGGTCCCAGATCAGCGACTTTTAGTAGTACTGTACATTGAACGGGTGATATGCAGCTCGGGCAACATCTCCTTCGGCGACATATTGACCGTAAATTCTTTCGCTCTCAGTTTCTCATTACACCTCGTGCCTTCTTTTTATGCGTTCTGCGTTTTCGCTGGTCGAAACCAAACCCCGCTTAGTCCCTTCTTTCATCATCGCTCCGCGGTCAGTGTGCAGAGACGCTGGACGTTTCGACGTGGTTGGCGGGTTCATCGTGTGGCTGCAGTTTTTGCTGTCGATCCGTGCTTGGATGAAAAAAACGTCGTGCCCAGAGAACAGGAAAGTCAATCGTTCCAGGGAGAATGGCTCTCTCCAACTGCATAGAGCATCGAAGGGGTCCGTGGAACACTTTGCTTTTCCAGCACGAGCTTCCTTTTCTTTCATCTTTGGGTTGATACAATGTAGAAGGTGAGACTACCCTGGTTGGTGGCTGAAGGGATGCAAGCGATCGACCCTCTATTGTTGTTACCTTTGCCGTGTCGGCAGCCTCTGTCAGAACTTTGTACCGCTCTCTCTTTCCCTTGGAAGAGAACGGCATCGAACGACGACGACACTCCGACCAACTGTCAAAACAGCTTTGCAACTCCGCTTGGACGAGCTTCTCTCTTTGTTTTGAAGCCCCGTCTTTGCCGCCGTTCGTTGCTGCACGGCCTGTATCCGCTTGCTGAGTCCAACTTGTATGGATTCGACGCCTCATAGAGTATATAGAGTCGGAACTTTTGACGGTGTCTTCCAACCGCTCTTTCGTAGATTCCCTTTGTTCTAACCTGCTCATCAACTATTCGAAAGGATGAAGGCTTCATCCCTGGGATTCGTCGCTCTCACAGCGACGCTGCTCTCGCCTTTTGTCACCAGTGCACCCTCCACCGAGACCTCGCACCACCCACGTTACGTATCCGGCCTCGCCGCGCCCTCTGGCTACACCTACAGCTGGGCCATCAACAGACACCGACTGGCATTCGACACCCGCGGCGCCCCCTCGTACCTCGGCCGCTCCACCGTCTCCAAAGATGCCTCGCGTACTACGCAGCACCAGGTGGATGCGTGCGTCGCAACATGCGAAAAGACGGTCGGGTGTGCGATGGCGAGCGTGGTCAAGTTCGACAACTTCAGCGAAGGCAGTGTCATCTGTGGCCTCTACAGCGCAAGTTTGCCCGTGGGCGATGCGAAAAAGACCAAGGGATTGTTTGCGGGCCCGGGTACGGTCAAGGCCAGTTATGCGTTCACGAGGAATGCGGGGCAGGTCAAGGGGAGTGCGAGTACCACCAGTTCAGCATCTGCTCCTACTGCTTCATCACCATCGACCGGGTCCTCGAACGAGGTGACGACCTACGACTCGTGGGTGTGGATCGACGTCCCCGGTACCACCTGCGCCGACGGCACCCAGACCGGCTTTGCAGTCAACCTCCACGCCGGCTCCACCGACCTCGTCATCGGCCTTCAGGAGGGAGGATCGTGCTACGACTACCAGACGTGCTACGTCAACAGGCGCGCCTACAACATGAAAGCTGGCTTCCACAATTCCAGCTTCTGGTCGCAGAATCAGCCGAACAACTTGAAGTGGTGGTTCCCCTTCGCCCGTGATAACCAGTACAACCCGTGGCAGACCGCCAATTACGCCTGGGTTCCGTACTGCACGGGCGATTTCCATTCGGGTGACAATGTGGTTCAGTACTCGGGATCAAGCGTACAAACGCATCATAAGGGGGCGGTGAACACGCGCTTGGATATGGCAAAGATGAAGCAGTTGCTGCCCGGGTTGAAGCGAGTCTGGATCGCAGGAACCAGCGCCGGTGCGTTTGGCAGCATCTTGCAGTACAATACGGCCCAGGATGTCTTTGGAGTTCGTGTCGACGTTCTCGCCGACTCTGGCGAAACTCCCAAATCCATCCTCGTTCACCCATCGCAAAACATCCAGGTCCCCACCAAATCGCGCTGCCCCAACTGCAACAACGACAACTTTGACTCGTACATCGTCGGCCTGGCTCAGGCCAATCCGGACTCGAGATTCACAAGTCTCTCCTGGTCCAACGATTCCATCATCCCCATCAACCAAGGCGTGAGCTTTGACGCGTTCCAAGCCGAGATCCAGCGGCTGTTTGCGGATGAGAATCAGAATACGCGCAATGCGAGGAACTTCTTGGTGAAGGGCAGTGGACATGGGTTGTTGTATACGACTCAGTACAATGCACAGGATGGAACGACGATGGCAACGTTCTTGAACAAGTTTAGGACCGATGATCCGTATTGGGCTTCGCATTAGTAGAACGCGTAGCAAACCCTCTGGTTCCGATTCGAATGCACTCACGAAGGACAGTTTGTAGATGAAACACACTCTTAACAAGTTTCCGGATTTGTGCATTGCGAGAGAACAAAGTGACAAGAGCGCATGCACCTAGATCATCCCAACACGCCGACTCTCGGGCATACCCAAACTGGTCAACGCCGACATCTTGCCCTGCGGCTCTACCACCATTTTCTCCAGCACCAGCCCCGGCTCCAACGGCCACCACCTTACCGTCCTCTTCTCACCGACCTTTGCAGTCTGATCGCTCTTCAACATGGTCGTCACTCTGCGGATATTTGCGCTGACGACATTGCCCCAGTCTGCCGAGTTGGTTCCGGGCGTGATGTTGTCTGGAACCGGTCGAACTTCGGTCCTCGAAGCCGGGTCATTGTCGAGTTCGAGAGCGTACTTGAGCGGGCGTTGATCGCGATAGTTCAGGATAGGGCTGAGCCAGAGCGTGACGTTGAACGAGGCTGCATTGGCAGAGGTGGTGGGGAGGAGAAAGTCGAATGCGAGAGACGGGCCGGAGCCGGTGGCGATGGAGTCGGCGGTGGGAGGGAGGACGGTTACCGCCGATCCTACCAGCCCGTATCCTGGCAAGTGTTCGAGGTAGGTCGATGTTGCAGAAGGATCCCGTGCAGGTTCGAGAACCGCGTTCTCAGCGAGCATCGATACGGAGCCATCTGGAGAAGCAACAAACGTTCCGTTGGGCATCGAGGAGCTGGTCGAAAATGTACACGGATCGACCGTTAGCGAAACCGTGACGTTCGTTGGCGCCCACATTCCGAGGTACGGTTCGGCAGAGGTGCTATTGATGTATACCATCCCCGCGTGCATCTTGCGACTCGCATCGGTACAGTCAACAGCGTCAAACTGAGTCCAATCGACATGGACGGAAACTTCAACCTCATCGTCAAAATTGCCGCCCGAGTTGAATCCTCCATCGCTACGTCTTTCCACCCGTCTCGCGTCCGATTCGAAATAAAGCAACGTTGGTCTTTCCATCTTGCTGCTGTTGTTGCTGGTCGTGGAGCCGGATTCCAGGGTGGCGAGACGATGTTCGACACTAAGCCAACTGACGTTGGTCGTTGCACTGAAACTGAACGGATTTGAATCACCGGCACTCACCCAGATCCTCCGCTTCTGATCTCCATCGTACCGGTTCAAGGGTTTCAGACTCGGATCGGGACAGTTGTATCCATCGGCGCAGTTGTACTGGTTATCACCTGGCCAAGCTCCCATACTTGCGTCGACCCCAACTCGAATATTGCTACCCAAAGCCGTATTCGGCCAAACTTCGTGCTCGACGTCGACGTAGTCGAGCGGAGGAAGCATGTTGCGCAACGGCTGCTGCCAATACTGACTGCCCATGTGGGGCTGGCTCATCATGTGTTGCCACTTGCCGTTGCCGAGGGCATGGTAGGCGGCGGTGAGTTGCTGGTCGTGTCGGAAGAGCGAACGTGCAAGCTTAGCCCAGTGATTGGCCGAGTTCTTGACCTGGGAGCCTGCAAGATTATTGCGGCCGATGGCGACGTACATGCGGTTCAGATTGGCGCTGGCGAGTGTGGGGTAGGCTACGAGTTGGTAGAATGCGTCCCAGTTTGGCGTGCCCCGGAAGTAAGGCATCAGGTCGTCCTGCACAATTCGAACGAGCTCATCCCAACGTGACAGCACGCTTTCTGCTTCAGAGTACTGCGTTACGCTCCAAGTCGTCGCATTGATCAGCTCGGGCTTGATGCGAGAGTTCAACCACGAATAGCCACGGACCACCTCGGCGAGCTTCAAGTGCTCGTTGGAAGGTCCTTGGCCGAACGTCTTGGCCGCCCAGTTGTTGAGCCAGGTCGAGACATTGGATGCGCGCGAGAAGCCAGAGTTGTCGTACGCCATGTTGAGCGTAAAATGGATCGGCACTTCGACGGGCTTGAGATCTCCGACGTTGAGGATGAAGATCTCGGTCTGCTCGTTGAGGAAAGCTACGTTGAGCTGTTCCCAGGCGTTGATGAGGTTGACCGTGTTGACCCACTTGTAGGCTCGAGGTGGGCCGACGTAGCTGTTCGAGACAAGAGGTAAAGGCAAAAGTGAGGTTTCATCAGTATCTCAAGCAGCATTGATGTGCCAAATAAAAGGCGGGTTTCCACTTACTCGGCATGATAGTACAGACCAGCACCGCCCGACCTGCTCTTCTTTTCTTGCTCGGTCGGAATCCTTCGGATGAAGCCAAAGTTGTCATCAGTCCACAGTAGCGTGATGTCATCCGGAACCTGCAGGCCCTCATTGTAGTAGCCTTGCACCTCGGTGTACAGACACATCATCATCGGAACCGTCACCTTGCTCGAGTTCGACTTGTCATCGTGCGGCAACAGGCTCTTCTGCTTGGCCATAATTTCCTCCAGCAACTGGATATTAGCCCCTTCGAGCGCCTTATCGCCATTTCCACGCATGCTCATGGTGAACATGGTATCTAGGCCTTGTGCACGTTCTACACCGTACTTCCAGTAAGTCGTGATGTTTTCTTGGTTGGTCGTATAGTCCCAGGGACCTTGGTACCAAATGTTCCATTCCGGCGTGTTGCGTGCCATGGGTTCTTGGTGGGATGTGCCGTAGACGATACCCATCCTGTCGGCTAGCAGCTGATTGGGTCCTGCTGCTCCGGTACCGTTGATGCCTTTGCTTGGCAGGTCGGGTAAGCCAGCAACAGCGAACGAGTCAGACCACATTGCAGGCCAGATCAGGTTCGCCTTGAGTCGAAGGAGCAGCTCAAAGACATGGGTGTACATGGCATCGTTGAAAGATTGGGGCGAGACCTCGGGTGGGAATGGCCCTTTAAAGTGGGTGCGTGCCCAGTTGGTCAGGGCGGGAGCTTCGTCGTTGAGAAAGATGCCGCGGTACTTGACGAGCGGTGGACCGTGAGAACATGCATTGGATCCGAACTGAGACGTGCTGGACGAGGGAGAGTAGTAGACAGCAGAGTGGGACTGCGTCGGATGTACATCTGCGAACCACTTCCACGGGCTTACTCCCAGTTCCTCACTCAAGGTGTAGAGAGCATAGGCGGCACCTCTCTTGTCCGAGCCCATCAGCACCAGTCCCGAACCAGAGTCAACGGAAGACCACGATTCCCAATGACCTTTGACCTTGTCTGCTTCCTTCCCCACCGCTTGGTTTGACGACGAAAGCTCGCGCACCAGACTTGATCTGTCGAGACTGCCAACAATGATGACATTGCCCTCGTTTTGCGACGACTGCATCTTGATCGACGCAGATGTGACGTTTCGTACCACGACGTTGGAGGAGGGCACCATGTGCATCAGATCGGCTGCAAAGCTGGAAGCGGCATGATGAACGACGGAGGAATCGTCGCGAGAGGTGAGGATCTCGGTCGTCTCGCCAGCCTTGGCGATGAGGTATCCATCGTCGTGGGAAGGCCATGTGGAGAGACAGACTCGGTCATTACCACTGCTGCTGCTGTTGGCTTGAGCCAAAGTGGCGGCCAAGCCCAGCAGCAACGTTGTCCATAGCGAAAAGGGCCGCATGTCGATGATATTGAGCGATCCAAGGGCGTGGATCGTTCTGCGCGGCTTGATGTGTTTGCTCGAAGCGAATGTTGGAACGTCAATCGATGGACAGCTATATATAATTTGACCGTCTCATCCTGTGACGTTTGACAGCTCGAGGAAAGTGCGGGGAAGGAAGGACCCTACATCATGGGCCCAGCTGACCGCTCGACGTCAGTGCGGGGCGTACAAGTGAGACCGGCGACTTCCTTCAAGCCCTCTTGGGAAGTATTCAGGCTTGCGTCTACCAATTCTAGAGGCTCTTGCAAGCAGCTGTACAGTAATTAGAAAATGGTCAAGTAGTATCGCACTGAGCAATACAAGTCCACGCAGCACTTGATGACCGGCAAACCGCCTTGAAGCTCACCTTCAGAAGGGGACGCAGCGGACCGATTTGTACCGCACGGCCGCCTCCAAAGCGCATGCTGATGATGGCGCTGTACAGGAGCGTTTGTATCGTACCAGCGGAGCGAAGAGGCGAAGTCCATTCTTTACCGATGGACAAGGTTGCAGCTCGGGGCTCGGTCAACTCTCTCGTCTAGTGGGGTCCTCGCTTATCACTAGAAGCTTGCATGTCCACTCGCCTCTCCCCACACTCGATTGTGCATTGTTTTTGCAGGAAGCTCCAGTCATAACAGATACTCAGGCCCAACCCCGGATAACTCTTGATCAGAAAGCGCCCCAAGAGAAACCGTCAAGAAGCCTAATTTGACGCTCAGAACTCCGACAAAATCGCCGAAGCGACGAAAGTGAATCGAAACCAAGATTTCCATCAGAGCGGAACACCCAGCAGAAATTGCCGTCTCGCCTAAATGCAACTCCCCCTCTTTCCCCACAAACCGGCGTTTGGTCACCGGCCAACCCCTCCTCCACACTGTGCCCATCGACATCGTGGGCCATGCAGCTCTTACGGACTTCCTGGACGCTCGCACGGCTCATAACGTACACAGGGTGCTGTGTATGGCCAAAGAGAACATCGAAGAAAGTTTGCATTGGATATACAGTGAAAACGACGGCACTGAATGGGTATGGAATGGGTCCTCTGTACTACACAGTCGGATCCATCTACGACGTGTTCCAACGATCAACGAACCGTCCGTGGTTCATGCACAAACGCCACCCGTCTCGACCCTCCATCGAGGTCTTCGTAGCTTCGACGCGGTGCCGCCGCTTCTCTGCCAGCTGGCGGGTGCAGTTGCTGTTCGCGGTACGCATACGAATCGCGAGGTGGAGACGAAGTGTATAGAGGCTTCTGTTGCTGCTGTTTCCCATACTGCTGTGGACGCGGCACCACCGGCATCGATGTGTGACGGACGTTGAACTCGCGCGGGTTGCTTCGTGCATTTGCAGATGCAGCAACTTCCTCCTCCCGTCCTGACTGGTCCATCCTTGTGGTGCCGCTGCCATAGTGGCGTGCAGAGCACTGATGGCAACCGCAGACATCCGAATGAGGCGGTTCCATCGAGCGCCTGCCGCAAGTTTCATTTCGACTGTCTCTGACGATGTTGCCAAACTCGTCGACGCTGCCGTTGCCTACACTGGCTGAAAGCGTAGAAGAGTTGGCACTGGTACGCGAGCCAACGCCGCCCAGGGCTGCATTCGCCGGCAGACTGTCGTGGTATCGTCGAGCAGCGTTTACTTCCTGTGCATACGTTGGAGCACCAGCCGGTTGGTAACGAGATGCAATCTCGGGCACGCGTGCACGCACGCCGTTCATCGAGGGAAGCGACAACATCGGGTCCATCGTGGCCCTTTTCCGCGCGGCTCGTTCCTTTTCAAGCACGTTGAGCTCGCGCTGTTCGCGCTCGAGATCCTTCTCTGCTTGGTAGCGTGCCTTCATTCTCGCAACAAAGCTGCGTTCCGAGGCGGTGGTGTCGGTGCTGAGCGATCGTGTGACGCCCGTGGCAGACAGACGCGTCGATCCAACCGCCGGTGCATAGCGGTTCAGATCGTGTGGTTCGGCGCCGGACGAACGCGGATAGCCGAGACCCAGCTGTGAGCCTGGAATCTTATCGCTGACGTCTCCGTCGCTCATCTTGGACCTCGACCATCCGCTGTTGTCGACGAATGCGGACGAAGGAGGGTTGCTTGTGTAGAATGCCGAGTGAGGTCGCTGATAGCTGAGTTCGCTGGCAGCAGATACGGGTGTTCGCATGGCTGCCAGCTCTTCATCCCTTTCGAGCTGCCTCATTCGCTCGCGCTCGCGTTCCCAGAGACTGATCTTGCGCGCATTCACCCCATCTGCGCCGCCACTTGGCTGGCCTGTCGCGCCATAGAGACCGTCAGAGCGATCAGAGATGTGGCCGCTGCCATTACTAATGGCGATGCTGTCTCGATCAAACCTGGAAGCAGTTGGCGACGTTTCAGCTCTTGCCGTCTGCTCTCGGTACTGCTCGAGCGCACGTTGAGCAGGTCGCACTGTGGGGGAGGCTACAGCTCTGGAACGATTCGTCTCTGCAGCGTTGCTGACAGGCTGAGCATCGCGATATTCCAACATGGCGCTGTCCTTGGAAGACTGACGTTGCGGCTGCTGGAAGAGGGGCTTGCGGCCGGACTGGATCAGCGGCGTTGCTTCGGAATCATCGGGTGTGCGTGGAATGCGGTTGCCGTCTTCGGAGCCTTGGGCGCTGTTGCTTGTGCTCAAGCTAGGGGGAGCAGTGTCTGAGCCCTCGCGAGGCACCGCCTGCTTGTCGACGATGCTGCCCTCTTGGGCTGAAGACTCGGTACGATCTCGATCATGCGCCAGCGATGAGCTACTGAGGCGGCCCTTGATCTGCTCGGGCTGTGTTAAAGAGGCACCAATGACTGACGAGGCTGACGAGGTCATGCTACCCTCCCAGGTCTGAGGCTGTGCAGCCATAGATCTGATGGTAGAGCCTGTTGACGCACGCACAAGACCGGAGTCCGTGTTTGGTGCGCTCAGAAGGGTGCTGGAACGTGCTGCGGTTCCGTTTGCGGGACGAGGTGTTTGGTCGGTGGCCATGCTATGGACAGAAGCGGCATCGCTGTCTGCGGGGGCGGCCGAAACAGACGCGACCTTGGCCGACGAGTTGGAGCGTGATCGGGACCCTTCGGGCTGGGGCTGGATCTGCAACGACGTAGATCGAAGCGCCGTGGCTGCTAAGTTGGACGCGGAAGCGCCGCTGCTTTTCGAGTCGGAAATCTGGACTGGCGAGCGACTATTCCCGGTTGTGTCAGTAGCTCGACTGGCATTGCTGTTGATGCTGTTGCTGCGACCGAGGTCAGCAGCTGGTGGAGCCAATGGAGAAGGAGGACGCCAGCCCATTTCTTGGGCTCTCAAGATGGTCTGGGTATCTTCATTGATCTTTGCGTTGACCTGAGCCTGAGCGGCAAGCGTTGCCTCGACCTGAGCTGTGAGGCCAGCAAGATACTCTGCCTGTCCCTGCTCGGCGTCTTGGAACTCGGAAGCCTGAAGCGCAGGCATGAACTCGGACGATGTGAAGCAAAGAAGCTGATTCAGCCGGCCAACATGAGGGCCGACACGGCGCACCGACTCGCATCGACGTTTGAACTCGACATCCGCCAAACCTCCGACCGTGCTGGCGACTAGCAGCGATGATGCATGGCTCTTTGCAGCCATCGACTGCGCATGGGCGTTCTTGGCGCGGGCAATGTCGTTGGTGAGTGCCTGTACGGTGGCAATGTACTTGTCATGCGACTCGAGTGCTTTGTTTGCGGTAACCTTCTTGACATTCTTCTCGTGGGCAGCATTGGCCTTTTTGATCTTTGCATCGAGCGTCTGAACGAGCTCGTCGTGTGCTCGCTCCTCCTTTGCGACCTTTTTGAAGTACTTTGCGCAGGCATCGTTGACAGCCTCGTATTCCTTTTGGATGTGCTTTGCGTGTCGAGAAGAGACGTCGGCGAGACCTTCGAACATGTTGGAGGTGAGTTGGAGCGTTTGAGAAGGGGTGTCAAGGACGACTTTGGTGCGTTCGAGCTCTGATGTGCTCTTTGCAAGCTTCTTTTCGACCTTTGCAAGCCGTGCCGAGAGGTCACGATACTCGTCAAGGTTAACGAGAAGAGACTCGAGCGCTTTGAGCGACTTGTGTAGCTCAGGACGCTCGACGAGGTGGACGTTGGAGGCAGAGAGACCCGGGGCAGGCGCCGAGGAGAGGGGAACCGAGTTGCTGAGAATGGGCTGCGCCAAGGGTGAGACGGGACGTGGGCTGGCAGCTGCGCTGGGTGAGACTGCTCGAATGGGTAGGTCGAAGTACTGCTGTTGAGCGGATGCACTGGCGGGCTGCGGTGAGGCCAATGCGGAACGCAGGATAGCGTGAGAAGATTGAGGCGAGACTTGGCTTGAACCGAAGCGGGCCTGCTGTGATGATGACTGCTGAGCCGGCGTGGACTGCGATGGTGGTGGGAAGAGATGGGCGACGGTCGAGTCATGGCTGATGCAAGTAGCAGCGCCAGGCGTAGAAGGCGTGGACGCATACTGATTTGAAGCAATGCCAGCGCTGAGATACGAGTTGCCAGGGCTGGTGCTCATGGGTGCCGAGGCAGGCTTGGAGTCGCCGACGCCAATGAAGCGCTGAACCTTTTTCATCTTGCAGCAATTCCAAGGTGGAATGGATGCTTAGAGGATGCACTGAGGGTCGAGGAAGGTTGCTAGCCAGTCGTTGCTGTCTGTTGAGGTCTTGCAATGTTCCCGAATCGACGCGGCGGGAGCGATGAGCCGTCTGCGACAAGGAGATGTGTTTAGGTAGGCGTGGTGCGATGTGATTAGGATGTGCCGCAGTGAGCGAGCAAAGTGGACGACAGGAAGGATGCGATGGTGGTTGAGTCGAGGGAACGATGACAAGCAAGCAAAAGCAAGCAAAAGAATGAGCATATGCAGCTGTGCAGCAGAGCACCAATGCGTGGCTGCGGTGCCACTTTAAGCAAGCTGACAACGGACAGCGGAATGGCCGGTCCTTGGTGATTTACCCACCACTTTTTTTGTTCTGGACAATCCGACGTCGGACGGAGCTTCCGAGACTGTCTTTCTCCTCTCACTCTTACTTCACTTTGGCAAGTTGCATATCCGTCTTTTTTCTCTCAGGGGTCTCAGCGGAAAAGCCGCAGGCATTCAACGCTTATCATCTTCACGATCGGCTTGACCGATGATTCGGGCACAGACTGACTTGCTCATCAGCCTCGATGAGCCACATATCTGTGACGACTGAGGTGATGCTGAGGTGACGGCATGTGGTTAAGGGAAAGGGGTCCCAACGCTAAGTGAGAAAGAGGAGAGAAAGAGAAAGAGAGAGAGGCGTCCGTCCACGTCGCTGCTTGACTTGACTCAAGGCTGCCGAGTGTTGATCTCTGCAGCAGACTCGCATGGCAGCAGAGCAGCCAATAACACTGTACGCGTGTTTCCAACGCTCACGCGCGACCTGCATGAAGCCCCTCTTTGCTTCCAAACGCGGTGTGTCAAGCGAGAGTCAGGGGCTGTCGAGGCCAACAACGCTCCACTTCCAATTTTGGCCATCAGAACCCTGCATAAACATCAGGCACGCTTCATGGGTGAGTGAGTCGTGCGAGACGTCTTTATACGATTTAATTATGTAGGATCGTGGGAAGAAACAAAGCCGGATTTCCTAAAAGAGGGAATCGGCTCCGAATTTCCACGAATCCGCCTGATCCCGACCTGAGAGGGACTTTTTTGGAGAAACTGATTTGAAATCGAAAGCGCACTGTGCTGCTGTGCTGCCGTACTGCTGAGCTGCAGTTCGAGAAGAATTGCTCGCCTACAACAATCCGCGTTTGGTGGTCGTCGCCGTCATCTCGATAATCTAGCCTTCTCCTTTCACCACATCATCGTCACCTAGTCACATTTTCATTTCACCTCACAATGTCGCTGGCCAAGTCCGTCTACAACACCGTCTTCAAGCGTAACTCGGTTTAGTGAGTTTCGATCCGGAAGCACTGTGGCAGTCATTGCGGCCAGGGCTCGCCCACAGTCCAGCCCTTCGCTTTGCATCGACAAACGGAGTTGCGGCGATCGGAACTTTGCACATGGATATAGGGCCTATATCAGTGCGGTCACTGGAGCAATGCGGCTGAATTGCGTGGAAACGGGGCTGTATCTGTAGTAGCGAATCCCGACACCTCGTGCGCAAAGCCATCTTACTGACATCTTGCTCTTTCTTGTCTCAACGTGCCTCGTTCGACTTATCACAGCGTCGGTACCATCTTCTTCGGTGCCTTCGCCTTCGGTATCGGCTACGATCTTGCCACCACAGCATGGTGGGATGCGCATAACAAGGGCGTAAGTTTCGACACTTTGGCATCGACCTCTTTTTCATGGCACACAAATCATCTGGACAGCACGAGCATCTACGCATGAACGACATGGATAGAATGGCACAGATAAGGGAGCGCTGCCTATGTCGACTTGTATTGGTGTTCGAAAGCTGCACACTTCACCGACATGGAGTCATCTGGCACCTTGACTTGCTTTATGCAGCCATATCCGCCAAGTTTGGGTCGCAGGCTATCCCGCAAAGGATGGCTGCTTCGACGATGGGAAAAGCAACAGCGAGGATGGCGCACTCCATTCAATCCACCACCTGACCAACTTTTTATGCCGTCGCTCATGCTGCCGTCGTGCTCGGCGAGATAGAGCCGCTCTCACCTGTCGCTACAACCTAGCGATTCTTAGATACTGACTGTGAGACCTTGCTTCGCTTGCTTCGACCTTGCAATCACTTTGCCTTCGCAACACCAACAGAAGCAGTGGAAGGACATTCGCGGAAAGGTAAGTTTCGACATGGCATACGCCCTCGGTTCTTCAAGCGTGACAATCGCTGACATTGCTCGCTTTTGCACTTTCGTTGCACGGCGGTTGCGCCAACAGTACCTCCAGGAATCCGAGTAAACGATGGCATCCTTGACCAAATCCTCCGCGCAACCGAATCACTGATCTCACCGCAAAGAGTCCGTACTCATTGTCGATAACATCGGTCATCCGCTCAATGCAAATCTGAAAGCATGGTCTCGTTTGTGACGGCGCGCGACGACAATCGATGATCTGGAGCTGGAGGGGGATCAGCGGAGGCTAAGGACATGTCTGACAAAAGCAGACAGACGGGATTTGGATTTGTGACGAATCAACGGCGATTCAACGCTGGATATGACACTGTCGATCGGACAAGCCGAGCTCTCGTGGTTGCTAATTGTCGACGTGGGAAGGGAGAGAAAGAGTGAAGCCGTCGGATGATGGGCAGCGAAAGTATGGGCTGCAGAGCGTTGAACACTCATCGGGCCTAAAGTGACCGGCGATGCCGTTTCGGCCCAATTGAGCAGCAGAACAGAGTGAGACGCTGAGTAGAAGGTTTGCAGAAGGTTTGCCTCGCTATACTGTAAGATCAAACCCTTGCCTAAGCTCTAGCGTTTGACATGGCAACCGAGCGACACGCTCAATCGGCTCGACTGTCTTTGATCCAACCATGAGGCTGTCGAGGTTGAGGCTACTGTGTACCTAGGATCGGCCGCCAACGACAGGTGAACAGCAAGTGAAGCGAGCAACATGGCCACTGATCAGCTCGCTTTCGAGGCGGTGTGACCTCTTTGCTGCCCGATCTGAAGCTCGTCCACGCGCTCAGCTTTGGGTGAGACCTTCACGCCAAATGTACTCGACGCGCCTGTAGAGCGGTTGCCAAGCCACCGGAATGGCATCTTGAAAGAGCGACCGCAATCACCGCACGAAGTGAGACCTGGTTAGCGTGTGAAGCAACCTTCTTTCGACGCTGCAAGGATCTAAACAAAAACAGGGATCGACGCCAGGAGTGGTCTACACCTAAGCGAAGCTCACCAGCGGCAAAGAGACAACCAGCAGACTGTGAGAGCAGGCAGCGAAAATTCATTTTCTTGTTTTGTTTCTGGCAAGTGCGGGTCAAGCGCATAAAAATGCGAAGCGCGAGAGGATCTATCTGCTTGTTCAATTCCTCATCGCTCATCCCTTGCAGCTGGCGATGCATACCGGATGCCCTTTCCTCTCTGTGGTCGAGAGTCTCTCTCTCTCTTTGCGACTTGGTTTTTGAGGGCAAACAGCGAGACATGCCACGAGGACCATTGCTGGCAGCGTGGCTCGACGATCGCTTGGTGATCGAAAGAACGACCAGATTCGTCTTTGCTGCCAACACACGGCTGCGTGCAAGCTGGGTTTGCTACGCGCCTTGACCCATAGCATGGACACCGTAACAAGGGTTGCGGAGGCGTTTCTCGCGTAAAGGGTGCATGCATGCACAGAGCTGGCTGGGATTGAAAATATTCTCCTGACAGACCCACAGAGAGAGGCAGTCAAGAAGCTTGGAATCGGTACACACGCTTGCCTCCTGCAGTACTGCACTACGCATAAGGAACAGACACGGACCACAGTGGCTTTGCATTGGGTTGCATGGAATATCTGCAGTGAGGATCTTTTGCTTTAGGGGGACAACTTATCGAGCGTCGACTCGTGTCAGACCAAGTGAAACAGGAACAGTCAAAGCCAGAAAAACCTGAAAGCAGCAGCCTCGGAACGTAGCCGACTGACTATTCAGCAACTGTGCAACTGTGCCGCACTTTACACTGCTGCCATTTGTGCTCCGTTGTCTTTGGCCCTGGCTTGCTCTCCTTGCTTGTTTGCTTTTCGAAAAAGTGCCGCATAACTAGGCGGCGGCTATTCCGAGGAAACAAGCCCCTTGACCAAGCGCCTGCTACTTTCTCACGGTTCTCCGCTTCAAGGCAGCGCTCATCGAATGTGATTCATGAATGCCACGCACCTTGCTTGTTTTGACGTGTGCTCCAGTGCCTCTGGCTTGGATAATTGGCTCGAGATTGTTTTCCTTCCTTTCTCCACAGCGTGCCAAAGAAATCCAAACTCAGCACACATGTCAAAACGCTCATCACTGCGATTCGCGATTCGATGGGTGTGAGAAAAAGAGAGAGAGTTGCGAAAGGCGACATTCCTCGACGCCATTTTGCGTAGCCGTGGCAGCAGCAACGATGGGACAGGCACCCATTAGCAGAGCATAGCAGAGCATAGCAGAGCATAGCAGAGCATAGCAGAGTGTGACCAGCGCATTCGCGGTTTTGCGTTCCTGAAGCTTGACTTAGCCTCGAATGCCACGCTCCTTGCCGCCATCTGCATTCTTCTACCCTGCTGCTGTCGTGGTTGCGTCGCTCTTTTGGAGCGATTGCTTGTCGTCGTTGCCTGTTTCGTTGAAACTAGACCCACCATCGCTGCTTCTTCTCGCTCCTTCACCTTCCCTCCGTCCATCATCCCTACACCTACGGCTCTTCTTTCGTCTCTGGATCAACAACCTCTTCCTCTTACCCTTCCTCTGCTTCATTTTCTTTCGTGCCCACCATCTCCACCCTGTCTCTCAAGATCACAACAGCATCGCAACAACCTTGACGCTCTTCTTAACTCATTTAACTGGCCACCAATTATAGATACCCACCACAACTCGTCTCCTACAGCAACCTGCATCGATCGGACAACTGGTCCCACAGCTACTCCAGGAGCCAAACACAAACGCACAAGCACGCTCATTCTTTGTCTCTGTCTCAGTCTCGACCCTGCTTTCAAGCTCGACAACCTTGCAGTCGGCATCCTTTTTTTTTCTAGATATACCTTCACACATTGCCACCACCCACTCAATTTGCAAAGCAGCTGCAGCGGCCTCTGGCACAGACATTCGCCACCACACAGACTTCAAGTGCCGTAGAGTCTGCACGTGCACCATCCGCCTCATCAGCTCAGCTGAGCACATTCACCACTATCACTCGAGGCATGTGGGCTCGCTGGTCTTGAAAAGCACAACCTCCTCACGAGCTCCTCTTGGACACGCCCCTTTTTTGCGTCTCGCTCCGCCTCGACTTTCTCCTCTTCCCCCCTGCGCAGCATCGTCGCCATCCTTAGAACACCCTTCTGCGTCTACACGAGACGATGTCGAGGGCATCGTTGGCAGAAAACCATGCCATGGACGCTGGCTTGTCCAGAGCAGCATCCAGAGCAGGCAGCATATCCACCCTGTGGAGCTCGGCAGATGTGCCACTCTGTCTAGATCCTCGCGTGCAACCTTCCTCTGCAACCGCCTCTGACATGTTTCCATCCCGTACACACTCCATCGCTGGCTCCATGTCACGACACTCGGTACGATCCAGTCAGTTTTCGATGGATTTCGGTAGACTCAGCATCGATATTCCAGACGAATATCCATGCAGACCCGACACCATTCGTCTCACTCCACCTCGTGCTTCCGTTTCCGCTTCCAGCAGCGGCAGCTCCCCCAGCAGCCGTGTGCCCTCCTTCAATATTGGCACCATCGACGAGAACACACCCATGCAATCGTCTTCGCCCATCTCCCACTTCCCTTACCAACCTCCTTCCCTCGGTGCTCAGCATAGACTGCTCTCTTCACGCTTCTCCGAGGACACGATCGATGAGCCTCACATCCCGCACTCGTCCTCGCAGGGCACTTTTGGCGCTCAGCTCCCGATCCCTCGCAAGTCGTCTGGTTTGTCGGTTGTATCAGTCATCGACTCGTCACGCTCCTCGTCCACGCAGGACACCACCCCAGTTGCACTAGGTCGAGTACAGAACACTGCGCAAGCCCCTTCGGATCTCTATCGTCGTGCGTACCGTTTCTTTGACAAAGAGTACTCCGTGGACTCCCCAACCAGCTCGCACGCTTTTGCGAGTACTTCTGCCGCCAACGGTCGCGCTCGAAGCGAGGAGCAGCGGCCCGATCGCCCTTCCCTCGTAGGCAGCGACGTCTCCCACGAGAGCTCGCTGCCGTCGTGCTCTCGCTCTCAGACGTCGACACAGGCAAGCTCTTCCGACTCAGCTTCGGCTTGGAGTGCCGAAGATGCTCCATCACGATCCGCCGCTTGGGGTCCCGTCATCTTCGCTACCGAGCACTCGAGACCCGAACCGTACCTGACTCCTGCCTCAACCCCGCACGACAATGGCAGTCGTTCCTCGTCGGGCAAGAGTGACGGTCTCGGCATTCCTTCTCTTCCATCCCTTCCCAGCTTCAACTCGTCCTTGACCGCAACCCCGGCAAACCCTGCCGGCCAAGATTCCCGACGTCGTCCCAGCACTGCAGACGTCTACAGTCAGGCTTCACAAATCTCGCCGAACACCATGCCCAACTTGCCGCTCCGTCCGCTGTCCCCTGGTCCTTCGCCCACCGAGCCGGTGCGCTACCAGGTGCAGTCGTACAACATCGCCGCTGCATCTTCTCCCGCAGCCAAGGCTGGCGACGCCAACAACCGCTCAACCACGTCCAGGTTGCTTCGTGCACGAGTTGCTTCGACTCCCAAGTTGCGACAAGATGTTAATCCTACCTTCTCCACTGAACAGGCGCTTCATGTCAAGCATCCCGTCCCGGCTGTTCCCGGTAGATGCAGTAACGCGGAAAGTGATCGTCGTCCGTCGACAGCCCAGATGGATGGTCGTGCGCCCTTCTTTGGTCGTCGCTTCCGGTCGCGTACGCTGGGGGAAACGGACCGAGCCGGAGCGGATAACTTGCAGACGGCTACCGTCAGTGCTGCTTTGCGAGCTGTTCAGCCAGCTGTTGTGTCTCCTCAACGTCCCTTGATTCTGTCCAGCTTGTCCTCCACCGCAGGTTCTGGATCCATGGTTTCCCACCGTCATCCAAGTCAGGTTTCGACCATCAGCTCTGACATCCACTCTCCACTTCATAACATGCTGCCGACTCCTGGGTCCTCGATCTGCTCGGCAAGTTCTCCAGCCACTACCAATAGCTCTCTGCCAGTGACTCCGCGCACTGCTATCGCTCCACCTCGTCCCAAGAGTCGAGGCACTGGCTCGGCTTCCAAGACAGGAGGGGCAGGATGGGCGTCGTACCTCCAAACGGGTCTCATGCTGCATCTTGAGGGTGATGGACGCACGTGTCAGATCAATATGACGTATCTCGCTTACGACCCTTTTGGAAGACCCGAGCAGCTGGTGGAAGGTACCGAAGCCGCTCGTGTGCTGACGCCCAAACGCCCCAAATCGCGAGGTGACAAGGACCAGGAAGCCGAGCAATCCGGAACGCTCGAATTTGGTGTTGGCGGCGACGAGTCGAGCTTTGCCAACAGCTTCACTGTCGATCTGGGACGCAAGGCGGAAGCGTCGGCGTTGCTCAAGCATCTCACTGTCGGCGAGGATACCAAGGCAGACCTGCTGACTCGCCAGGCATCTCTTTCGGTCGCGACGCCAGGCACCCACCAAGTGTCAGGCTACGAGCGCAAGGGAAGGCTGGCTTGGAAGTTTGCCTACCGCGTCGAGACTGACGGTGGACATGGAGAGAGGCGAAGACTTATTCCGTTGAGATTCTCTTGCTCTGCTACGTTGCTCAACCCCGAACGAGCCAGGAAGTCCCGACTGCTGAATTTGGTCAAGAAGCAGATGGTGCCTACCTTGGCTTCCAAGGCGGTGGTGAGTGGGGATACGCTGAACTGGCCCCGATCTGCTTCGTACGGCTACGATGAGGGTCTGGGCGCAGCTCTGCCTTCGCCTGTCTCATCTCATCATTCGAACAGGCGGTTGACGGGCGACTTGCAGCAGCAGCAACAGCGACAATTATCGCAGCCAACCTCACCCGCACGACGCAGCAACGGCGTCAACGTGGCTGGTGTTGGTAGTGCCTTCAATAGTCCCCTGCGCAAAGTGAGCCGCACAACTGCTTCGGCGACCAGCATCACTTCGGCTGATTCGAGCTTCTGTTCTCAGCCTACTACACCTGGGAGAGACGCTGCGCACCACGATACCTCGATGGGCAGACTGCAGCTGCTTCAGGCGTCGCCTGTTTCGGCCCAGTTTGGACAGTCCGGTTCCAGCCATCGTCAGCTTCGATCTTTTGCAAGTGCTGGTGCCGAGGTTACTCCTGCTCTGCAGTTGGATCTTGGGCAGCAGGTGGGCGACGGTGGTGCAAACGGCAAGCGATTGCAAGAGAAGGCGTCGGTGGCGTCGCTCAGCGTTTCCTCGACGAGTTCGGGAAGTGTACAAATGACTAAACCCGTGATCATCAACGGGCGCAAGCTGATTCCGATCAGTCTACCTGCTGGGCTGGCACGCAAGAGCCGTATCGATCCTGCACTGCTGCAGGCCAATGTGGTGGCTGGCACGTCGAGCGGTGTCGGCGCTGCTAGTTTGACAGAAAGGCAGAGAAGCATCTCGGTGAAGTCTTCTGGTAGCTCTTTGGACCAGAGCCATCATCGTCGTGTAGCTGCAGCGGGTAAGCCAAACGTCACGTGTCTGCTGTCCAGTCAGCCTCATACAGCTGGTGGAACGAGCAGTAGGCCACCGACGGCTTCTGAAACAATCAAGCTCGAATACCTCGCACGAACCGCTTTGGAGGGTCTCGCCGCCAACACCTTGGCCACCTCGCCGACAACCTACGAGCTTTCGTCGCCGCGGTCGCAGGGCCTGCGACATCAGAAATCGTTTGGAGGAGCGATTCTTACGCCGTCGTCGTTTGCTGCCGATGGAGAGCGACGTCGGCGAAGAAGCAAGACCAACGAAGATGGTGGACGTATGCGACCTTTTACGGCCGATGCGTGGGGCGAGTCGCAGTATCCGACGAGGGAGCAGCAGATGCGGGCGATCAGTCAGCAGCATTCGGCTCGACAGCAGGCGGTGGCGACGGCAAGTGAGGCGTCCTTCGGATCCAGTGTGGAAACTGCGAGTCGGAGGAGGTTGGTGGAGGGGGAGAGAGGCGAGGCGTTCAAGCCTTTGCCGATTCCACCGAGGCCACAGAGCAGGCCGAGGACGGCTCAGACGATTACGGCTAGCCACCAGGAAGGAGGGAGGAGGTATCAGATGGGTGTGGATGTGCGGTCGTAGATGTCTACTGGTCTATTCATTCGTTAGATTGAAGTTTGGTTTAGATCACATTCGCTTTTATATAGATACCCTGACTTGAATCGGTACGTAAGGATTGTGAGAGAAAGAGAGAGAGCAAGAAACAAAGATGGTGCGAACGTGGACATCTGAATGTGATCAGGAGAGCATTTTACAACGACGAAGGTTGCAAGTTGCGCTGGTTTGATGATGGGGGGGGGTGGATGTTTGAGGTGGTGAGAGGACTAAGGTTCGCGCAAGTGGACAGGGTTGCGATTTGGACTGCTTGTCGGACTCTCTCTGCCCTCGCTGCTACCTTGGACGCCATCGACACTGCTACGAGCACTGCTACCAGTGTTTGCATTGCGATCCTTTCCAAGCTTGCGCAACTGCTCTCGCACCCCATTGAGCTTACTTTTCACGCCTTCGTACTTTTTCTTTGCGCTTCCTGGCCACTTTGTCACATCCAACGTTGATCTGATTCTGTCGAAATCCTCCCAATTCGGACTTCTCGACCAGTCCACCATTCCGATAGGCTCGCCGCTCAACACCTTGGACAAAACCCATTCGTTGTATACGCCCACGTTGCCGCGCGTATACAAGGGGAGGAGCGCGATGTGGTTGAGTGCAAACTTGCTGGACGGCTTGTAGGTTTTCGCGTTTCCAAGGTCGATCTTGACACGACGATGTGCAACCGAGTCGGTCGACGAGGGTAAGACGTAGGCGTGAGGAATGACCGAGATCCAGCTGCGGTCGTTAGGGATGGGTTCTAGTCGGACGGGTAGAGTGCGAAAGTAGTGTATGCCGGAAGCATCGTGGACGATGCCAACGTAGCGAATGGTGGCTGGGTCGATGCTTTGGGTGAGGAGGAGCGCGTGATTGAGGGGAGGGGTCCGGATCGTAAGACGGCCGGTTGGTGATGCCCCGGTGATCAAGCGCTACATCAACCAGAGAATAGGTGGTGAGAAACCCAGAACAAATATCAGAAAATGGGAAGATGGGGGGTAAAAAGACACTTACGTCGAGATTGACCGGAACTTCTCCAACGTGTTTCCGCTCAGAAGCAGGAATATGAGGGAATCGTAGGCTGAGAAACGAGTCAATTTGCTCTCCAAACCCTTCTGCAATCGACGAAACTGGCGGCGGCGAAGGTGCCCTAACGGACAGCGTCAGAATCAAACCCAAAAACAAGAGGCAAACGAGCCGCATGACGACCATCCTGTTTTTGCTGCTCCTTCAGTGCCGAAAGATATGGTGGAAAAGCAACAAACGAAAGTCGATGCGATAGAATTACGACCAAAAGGCTTTGCAGTGACACACGCGGGCTGAACATTTGGCGGTAACAATGTGTCGCTGAATGAACTCAAGCTGGCATCAAGTGGTAACGGTGGGTTTGATGGACAAGGTGAAAAAAAGTCAATCTTGCCCGGCACAAACTCGCAAACGCAAGAATCGGCGGGCTCAAACAGTTTCAGCAATGCTCAGCTTTGGTGGGTTCAGAACGCCATTCTGCTTCACCCACACCCACACACACACAGAGAGCCACTGAAAGTTTGGGTCAAAGAATGGGATTACAGACAACAAAAGAGCGCGAGAGAAAGATTGATGCCGATAGAAAGTAGAGAGCGTGATACGAGCGGGGCTTTTTTAGGCGAAAGGGCTGGAGTGTTTAGCAGGGTTGCGGAATGAATGAAAAAAGAGCGATCGGGATGGGGCTTGGGAAAATGAGCGAGCGATCAACTCGAGATATCGCTACAAAGACTGTATCGGACGAAGCGGCTTGAAGGGAAGAGGGTGAGACTGTTGCCTTCCGATCATACTTCCGTGGTAGAATCTGCCGTCTTCCCCGGATTTCGTTGCCCCTTGTCCCATTCTTTCATTTCCTGCTGTGTCCATTCAGGTTGCGATGGACTCCATGCTACCATATCGGACTTTTTGCGGCCGAGGACCTGCTCGAGTAGATCTGGAGTGTATATACTGAGCCCTCCAGGTTCCTGGTTGAGAGGGACGAGTGAAGCGTGGCTCACAGAGAGTTTTTCGATAACCCCTTGCGTTTGACCATTTTTCTGCCTGATGAGCACCTGTCTAGCCGGATAGTCGGTAGCAAAGCTGGGAACCTCGGATGCGAGCTTGAATGGCCGGGTATGGAAGAAGTAGCTTTCTCCAGCCAAAGTGTTCACTTGCCCGATTCCGCGAGCGGTGGTTGGAGAGAGCACCTGCGTCAGCAACAGTGCTTCCCCAGGCTTGGGGGCGTTGAAAAAGTGTTGCCCTGTGCCGGATGGTTCTTTGAGCAGCCAATCCAGATCCTTGACTTCCTGCGAAATAGCGTTCTGCGGATGGATAGACGACGAGGCAGCTCCATTGAAGCCAGCACGGGGACTGCTGCTAGGCGTATGAAAGACTTCTTCCTCCTCTGCTGGAGGTACATGCGAAGTTGCACCAGGAGAGTCGGTCGGCTTCTTGGGGCTGGACTTGTATCTAGCAGAGAGTTTCTGCCATACGGCTTTGAGCCGACGTTGCGCATCCTTTGCATAGTATTCGGCCCGCCACTCCACGCCGATTTTGAGCCATCGCAGACGTTTAGTCAGTCTCTGCAGCCACGAGCCTGACCACAGAGGACTATTTAGAGACCAGTTGTTGTGTACAGACCATTCGATATGTCTGGTACCCTGTACCGGACCGAACCTGAGCTCTTGAAGCACCGTTGCAGGGTAGAGGTGGGGTTGATTCGCGGCGTCCAAGTATCGAAGCATGGAGATGTGACTGACAGGATACTTTCCTTTGAACCGGTACACTCCCTCAGGACCCCAATCGAAGTTCAGCTTGCGAGACCCGAATAGCTCTTCATTGTAGGATCGTGGAGGGACGTGGTGTCGAGAGTCGGAGACTACTTTCTCAGGCCAAAAATTGTAATTGTTGGGTTCGAAGGGTTCCGTGCGAAAGTAGTACGTGTGTCCGGCTTCGGTAGTGGCCATACCTACACCACGAACTCGCCCGTCCGACAAAGGCCGCGTAAGGAGCAAAGCATGCCCCGCTTCAGGTCTGGCAAACGTCAACGCCCCGTCTCGATCAGCTCCTCGGACAAGAGGGTATAGATTTTCGGGTACATGGCCAATGTATTGCAGCTCCTCGGCTGGAACACCCGGAAACCGCGAAGCTAAGGCAGATTGGTCAGGGACAAGCCGAGTGACTCTGTCAGCAGCGTTGAAGAGCGATTTAGTCGGTCTGAATGGTGTGCTAAAAATCTGCGTTATTCCTCTGGCCTGCAAAATAGGTGGAGGAGCAGCAATGACCAGCGTCGACGCTGTCAAGGTGAAGAAGAGGATGTGCAAGAGCTGCCGCATCGATGTACCTGCAACGAAGTTTGGTTATGGTCGTGGATGGAGGAGCTGAAGTGACGAAGGGGGAGGAAGCGAAACTGTTCAACCGAGTATTTATACCGGTGAAAGAACTCTGTGCTGACAAAAGTCACACCGGTGGGCGACAACGGATACAATACACCCCACCTCTTCTTGCAGTGCGCCGATGAATCCAGTCACCACCATTGAGATTGGAACAAGAAAAATGCCCCTTTGGAAGAGACAATGACAACAACTACAATCGCTACGGTGGTGACCAGTGGTACTCACGACCCACACTCTGCTTCCTGAACAATATCATTACATGCACTCCATTACTCTCTTTCTCAGCCGACTTCGCTCGCCGCACCAACTCAATTTCGCTTGCATATGCACCTATGTGTGGTGATTTTTGTATGAGCCCACTCTTGCACCAACTCGACTGCGTATCTGTGACACATCAACTTCGCTTAATTTCGGTTGCGGATCAGAAATGCGAACATCAGCTTTCTCGTCCATCCTCTTCTGGATTCAATCAAGGTGTTCTTCGTTGAGCACAGGTCGGTGGTTGCCTCCCTTTGTCTTGGGCTCAATTGAGCCTGTATCCCTGTGATGCTGGATGATGCCCCTTATAGTGCTTGTTGGAACCGTGAGACTCTGTGATGTCTCAGCAAGAGACAGGCGTTGCTCATTCACAGCTTCAAAAAGGTCAAGCGAAACTGCTTTGGTTGAGCGAGGCATGTTGTGATCCCACATGGATACCAGCGAAATTGAGTTGGTGCGGCGAGCGAAGTCAACTGAAAAAAGAAGTACCTAGAAGCCTTTGCCTCGCAGCGAAAACATCTCTAGGAAGATCGCAGTCTCTCTTCTCTAGAAGGAATTGCGCCAGAGACACTTTGCCTTCGTACTGTACTGTACAGTATCAACACTGGTGGGTTGCAGGTGAGGGCTTGATTCTAAGCTTGAATCAAGAAGAAATAGCACGTACGTGCTTGCTTCATTTCGACACATCAGCGGAAGTCTGGGTAGTGAAACTTCAAACGGCACCCATACCACCACGACCAGAACTGCCCTCCCCACCGCTAGAATCGGGCAAACCACCGTGTTTCGATCCCTTGCTGCGGAACAAATTGTACACGTTTTTCGACCATTTTTGCAACGAAGCCCGTCTCTGATCCGCTTTCGACCAATTGGGAGTTGTTGACCAATTGATAATTGCATTGCTCCCCGCCTGTGGGCCTTTCTGAACGTATTCAACCAGATCTGGATGATAAACCGTAACATATTCATCCATAGCTCGATTCACGGGCAAAACTGACAGATGGCTCAGAGCGAATTCCCCATTCGGCTTGAAGTAGCTGCCATCGCCAAAGTCGATCTTGATCGTGCGTTTGGGAAACAGCTTCTCGTTGCGCGACCGAGCAGGGATGTATTTCGTAGAATCGATGACTGGCGCTTTATTTGCGGGGTCTCGAAGCATTTCGTGTGGCTGAAATGTTATCGTGCGAAAGTAATGTACTTGGCGAGAGGTGGTGAGAATGCCTACGCCGTGGACTTTTGGATTTTTGGGATTGAAACTGGCAGGCCGCGTCAATAGCATTACGTGACCTGGTTCAGGAGCAGGAAGCGTCAACCTGCCTTTGCGATCGGCTCCGCGAATCAGTCCCTGCAGAACTTGGTACTGTGTCAGTAGACGATGCAAAAGAGAGAAATGTTGTTGGAAGGAGGAGAAAAGACTCACAACGAGATTCACAGGTATATTACCAATGTATCGCCTTTCATCGGGTTGAACTTGAGGAAAACGACGAGCAAGATATGCTTCAAGGTTCGCTTCTCCTGCACTGGGCGCTAGGACTGGAGCGCTGACGGTCAGTATCGTTACGAAAAAGAGAACCGCGATGCTGATAAGTAGTCGCATCGTTTTTGGATGGAGTTGATGGAATGAAGGAGAGGAACAACACAACTCCTTCAAGCTGATCTGCTCTATAAATCCCTTCTCAGAGCCCGTGGTGAGGGAGGAAAAAATATGACGCTGTCGCCGGTGGGGAAGCTGCATACGTCAATCCGCATGTTTTTGCAACAAAATGAAGTCCATTGTTAACGCCGCTACGTGCAGACGTGGGACAAAACAACGAGGTCCACCAAATCAGATGAATGAAGTAAGCCACGAGACCTGTCGCATGGGTAAAGCTTGATGGTTGTATGGACTTGCCTGCAACATTGCCTTGTAGCGTGCGAAAGACCGAGACCTGAGCATGAGCTCGGCATGAGCTTGTGTCATTCGCCCCCGTGTGCAAGGAACAGCGTGAGGGGGCACCGCTTGGAGTTGTGATAACGTCGAGACTTTGATTGAGGCGGAGACGAGAGAGTCTCTTGACGTACTATGATGACGCAGGAAACTACCGAGCAGCCGAGGCGAGCAATTTGTGTCTTTACCAGGTCACATGTTGACATCCGACAATACAAATTGAGGTTCGATGTTGAACACAAAAACAGGACGACGATGACGACGATGGCGGTGGGGGTGGCGCGCGTTCTTGTCACTCAGATTTGTGAAGAGACGCCTCTCGACCTCATTCGAGAGCTGGAAGGCTTGCCAGGAAGCTCTTTGAGCAAGCGTGCGACGGAAGAAGGCAAAAGATGTCAATTGGCAGACAGCGGCTAAAAGTACAAAGAGTCAAACAAGAAAGGCAGGCATGCAAAGGGTAACGAGAAGAAGCAAAGGGAAAAAAAAGATTCACAGGACGTCATCCAACTTGACCGGCATCTCGTCGATCTGGGTTGAATAAAACTGTTCGATATCTCTCAAGGTCCTAACGTCGTCGACGGTGACAAAGTTGATCGCTACACCCTTTCTGCCGAACCTACCACTTCTACCGATTCGATGAATGTAGTTCTCCCTGTTGCTCGGAAGATCGTAGTTGATGACCAACGAGATGTTGGCAATGTCGATACCTCTGGCCCAAACATCGGTCGTGATGAGAACCCTCGAACTGCCCTGACGAAACTCGGCCATGACTTCATCGCGTTCCTTCTGCTGCATCTCGCCGTGCATGCTGCTAACTTGAAAGTTGTTCTCCTTCATCTTGCCGGATAGCCAGTCGACTTTTCGCCGTGTGTTGCAAAAGATGACCGCCTGGGTGATAGTAAGGGTATCATAAAGATCGCAAAGCGTATCGAACTTCCACTCCTCCTTTTCGACTGCGACAAAGAATTGCTTAATTCCCTCGAGCGTGAGCTCGTCACGCTTGACGAGAATGCGCACGGGATCGGTCATGAACTTGGACGTCATCTCGAGCACGTCCTGTGGCAACGTGGCTGAGAGCAAAACGACTTGGGTCGACGGTGGAAGGTAACGATAGACATCGTAGATCTGATCTTTGAAGCCCATGTTAAGCAGTTCGTCGGATTCGTCGAGGATGAGCATCTTGATGTTTTTGGTGCGGAGATGTCTCCTGCGGATCATGTCGTAGACTCGACCGGGGGTGCCAGAAACAATATGTTGGCCGTAGTCGAGTTTGCGGATGTCTTCGCCTACGCTTGTTCCGCCGATGCATGCGTGGCATTGGACGTTGAGGTAGTCGCCGAGTGCGAGGACCACCGACTGGATTTGGATAGCCAATTCACGTGTTGGGCTGAGCACCAGCGCCTGTGTTTCTCTGAGGGTAGTATCGATGGATTGGAGCATCGAGATGCTGAATGTGGCTGTTTTGCCCGTACCGGATTGCGCTTGTGCGATGACATCGCGACCACGGATGATGGGAAGGATGGCACGCTGCTGGATGGCGGACGGCTTTTCAAAGTTGTATGCATAGATGCCGCGAAGGAGGTCTTCTTTGAGACCCATGGCGTCAAAAGTAGTGGCAACTTTGACCTGCTCGGAGCTCTCGAAGACGAGCTGGTTGTCGCCTGCATTGACGCCGCCAGACATGGTTGCGATGTGCTGCTCTGCGATAGAGCTGCTGTTGATAGCAGGTGCCTCGGGGTGCGGATTTATGGGTTGAACGAGGATGAGGTTGAGAAGCAAGAAGCGGTCCGTCAAGAAGGAAATGTCAAAAAACGTCCACGGCACGTGACCTTGTCCAAATTTCGGATTGCGGAAATGGAAGAAGGCGGAATGGCCAACAAGAACGGACGCCATTTTGGTCTTCTGTTCTTGACCATCATCACTTTAGTCAACAGCTGCTCAGCATGGCCGAAACATCACTCATAGAAGTGGCACGCCAAACACACGAAGAGGAAGAGCGGTATCAGCAGGCGCTTGTAGATCTCTTGCTTTCTTCCTCTGCCACTTCCACCGGCTTGACACACAAGGACAAGCTGAAACGAGCGCACAAGGCATCGGACCTGCTCGACCGTGTCACCTCTCGCTACCAGTATCTCGACCGATTCTACGTAGACCAACATGGCGATCGTCAACGAGAACTCGAGTCGCTCTCTTCTACCCGTGACGACGATGCATTCGGCGAGTTTTACCAACGACTGGGTCGTATACGCGAATATCATGAGAGGTATCCCGGTGCGCTCCCGGACACCTTTTCGATTGATTTCGACTCGCTAGAATATGGCGCTGGCTCATCATCTGCCGCTACGCAAGGTCAAACCACGCCCTCAGCAGCAGCGGCAGCACCAACAGCGACAGCGGCAGCACACTCGGATGCAGCAGGACTCGACTTTATCGACCGCATGTTTTCAGGCGAAGAGATGGCCGGTCGCTTTCTCGATCTCTACCTCTACCACGAAGCCTACCTCAACCTCAAAGGTGCCAAGAGAATCTCGTATCTCGCTTACATCGACGACTTTGACAAGCTCGCTGGACCATCTTCGCCCATCCCGGACCAGACCAAGAAGACGGATGCTTACCGTGCTTACTTGGTCGACCTGCGTCGGTATCTTGACGGCTTTTTGCGCAAGACGCAACCTTTGGCTGATGTCGATGTGCTCTCATCGAAAGCGGTGAGCGAGTTTGACGAGGCGTGGGAACGAGGGCAGGTACTAGGATGGGAAGAGCAGGGTGCAGAAGTGTTTGGCGGTGCGAGTGGACAGGGAAAAGGCAAAGCGGCCGCACCTTCAACACCAGAGGGTGAGGGCATTTGGTGTGCAGCCTGTCGTCGATCCTACTCGAAACAGACGGTATACGATGCGCACTTGAAGTCGCCCAAGCATCTCAAGGCTGCTGCGCGATTGGCGCATTCGGAACAGAACGACGGTGGAGCGAGCACACGGACTGCGGCCTCGAACAAGAACGAATCCAACCAGAACGAAGCGGAAAAGATCAAGATCAGGGTACGTTCAAAGGCAATCGCACGCGAAGAGGCAATCATCCGCGCGCTTGCAGCAGAACTATCCACTATCCGTTCGGACACCAAATCCAACGTCGAACGAAAAGCAGCCTTGACCGACCGAGAACGACAGGCGGAAGCCGAAGCGGCAGAGGAAGAGTTGAACCGAATGTCTGCGCTGCATCCTACCTCTGGGCTTGACGGAGACCAGATGGATGGTTCCGCCATGGACGAAGAGGATGACGACGCGACGTCTCGCGTATACAACCCGCTCAAACTGCCACTCGGATGGGATGGTCGACCGATCCCGTTCTGGTTGTACAAGCTGCACGGCCTGCGCAACGAATTCAAGTGCGAGATCTGCTCCGACCACGTCTACCACGGTAGGAAGAACTTTGAAAAGCATTTCACCGAGTCGAGGCATGCGTTTGGCATGCGCGCGCTAGGCCTGCCAAATACGGTGCAATTTCGAGATGTGACGAGCATCGCCGATGCTCTGGCGTTGGCGGACAAGCTGCGCAAGCAGGGCAAAGTGGAGCAGAGCCAGGCCGGGGTAGATGCCGAAGAGGTCGAGGATGAACATGGCAATGCGTATACGAGAAAGACGTACGATTTGTTGAAGAGGCAGGGTCTTATTTGATGGCAAATGGTCAACTCTAAGCGTTTGGAAAAGTGCAAGGGCGTGTATGTGTTGCAGTGGCTAGAGACAGAAAGCGGCGTTGGCAGAGGCTAGACCGAGATCCTTGTCCAGTTTTCCGATGTTGATCTGAAGTTGATCCTCAGCGGTTGTGGCCATGGCGGGCGATTCCTGCTTCAACCAATCGTTGATCGCGCTTTGCAACTGTGAGGTTTGGAATACGTCGTCCGGCTCTGCGTGGGTGGGTTTGGACTGTTGGGCGATGGCGGTTTTCTTGGGGCCGAAGAACTTGGAGATGGAGACGGGTTCGTCGATCCATTTGACCTTGTATCCTCGCGTTGCTGTTCCACCGACGACGGCAGGCTGGGGTAGTAGTGTGCCGTAGATGCTGGTGGGTTTTGCAGGTGTCGAAGCGTGCGTTGTCGGAGGTGAGGGAGGCTCGGTGAAGGAGGATGTGCGCGATAGCGAGCGCGTGAGACGCTTTGCGCCCAGAGGTGCTGGTAGGGCGGTGGAAGGGTGGGAAGAGGCAGAGGCAGGCTTGACCTTGTCATCGAGCATGGTTTTGGCAGTAGCCCAGCTGAAGCGTACGATACCTGGCCAACCAAAGACGGGATCGAGGGTGCGTTTGAGGAATGCGACGGTGTTGGGATCGCCGGGATAGCCGCTACCTGGTGGGCCTAGATTGGACCATATGTCGTCTGCTTGCACTTGGTCTTGTGCTTTGCGTTTGTTGGATGCAGGCGGTTCGGACGGCAACGACACTACATGATTGGTCGTATCGCCCAGCACATTAGTGTGGTTATGAGCGGGCAATGGCTGCTCAGCATACTTCCATGCATCAATACACCTATCCCTGGTCACTTTGGCAGCAATACTGGCCGCCCCGACAATGGGATAGATGGCATCTGCTTTGCTCGTCACCGTCCACTTGATATGCTTATGCCTTGGGAAATGGGAACTCAGCAGCTTGGAGTAGCTCTTGGGATCGCCGACGGTATCCACGTAGATTTCGGTCACATCTACACCACTCTGGAGAACTCGAGCGATGAGCGATACCGTGGCTTGGCTCGATTGGGCGTTCAAGTTGACCGGTCGACGACGGAGCATGCCGGCGGAAATGTCCTGGGGCGACATGACGCGTACCGACCATCCCAAGTGGGTGCTGTCGTCGATGAGGGCCGAGAGAAGAGTGTCACGACGTTCGGCTGTGAGCGCTTTCGAGTCGGCGAATCCAATCAGTTTGAGATGCTCTTGGTACGAAACCGGGCAGTAAGCGATTCCATACACCAGTGGGCCAAGGACGGGTCCTCGACCTGCTTCGTCTACACCCAACACACACGGCACTCGGATGCTGGGATCGGAAGCGTCGACCTTGCTGCATTCGGATGGGATGGACGAGGCGTACGTGTACGATTGTGAGATGGGCCCCGATGGTTCGGACGGGATGGGTGGAGGAGGAGCAGATGCTGCTGCAGAAGCTAGCTCGAGTTCGTTACCGTCTTGCTGATATGAGCTATCATCTTGAACATGATTGCTGTCATCCCTTTTTGGCTTCTTTGCAGTCTTGCGTGGCGGCATTGTGTATAACAATGATGATGTCGATATGATTAGAAAGATAGAGAGAGAGAGAGAGAGAGAGAGAGAGAGAGAGAGAGAGGGTGTTGGTCGTACCAAACACTGACGCGCGAATGCGAGTCGCGTAAATTGAAGTGGTTTTTGCGTCGAATTTGTTAGACCTCTGCTGCGTTTATGAAAATACAAACGCGTGAGGCGCCTCCACAGCCAACTTTCTTTTTTTTTTTTTCTTTTCTGGAATGGCGTGAAAATTTTGGAAGAAATGCCAATGGAAACGCTCAGTTGAAAAGGTGTCACACAAACAATCTTGGTTGGTCGTCCTTGTTTCATCACCACCTACATCCATCCCATTCACAGCATCCACACACACACCCTCTTCAAAGGGCGTGGCGTATATCTGCTGCTTAACGGTCTTCAAGATGGCAGAATCCGGGAAGAGTTCGGCATCTTCAAAGGGCTCCAGCTCCAAGTCGGCCCTAGCCTCGACCACTGTCGCCACCACTTCAGTCGCCTCCTCGTCCACTTCAGTCTCGGCCGCATCGACTCCAGAGCCATCCAACACATCGCTACCTCATCCCACATCCGATCTCTCCGAATATTTGCTCAGGTTGCAGTCGGCATTGCAACCACTCACACGCAATGCGGCTGCTATTCCCGCGCACGGAGATCTCGCTTTTCACCGCAGTATGGACCGCAAACTCGCCAAGAAGCTAGATGCCGAGTCGGATCGTGTCTTGAGCTCTGTCAAACATCTTGCTGCTTGGATCACGTCCGACCCACGTGCACCCATGATTCCTTTGGCCAAACCTTCCGCCGGTTCGGGTTTGACCAACAAGGCAAAGTCGAGCGTCGATATGGATCTAGACCTTGCCCACGTGACTACACCCGAGAGCTTCGCATCCAACCTCGGCGAGCTTGTCGATCATCTTTTGGAAAGTGCCGATACGTGTCTGGACGAATATACGGGCAAGCTCGCACCACGCAAACTCGGAGCGTCGGCACAAGACGCCTATGCAACCGCCGATGCTGGCGTTGGCGAAAGTGGTAGTGCAAGGACACAAGCCATGGTTGCTGTACAGAACGGCAAAGCGTTGCCCAAAACGGGTCCGTTACCGTCTTGGGTGCTGAATGCGCCCATTCCACCGCCTCAGACCAACTTTACCACCAAAGCCGACAATTCCGCACAAACACTCTGGCAGCCAAGTCTCAAGTATGGAAAGCCCAACGCACAAGTTCCTCTGGGTCATGCAAATCCGCCTCGTATCGATCCGGACGGTAACCCTCTGCCACGCGGTCCAAGGAGAGGCATGTACTGCGCCGAGGGCGATCCGCTCGACAATCCGTACTATCACGAAATTCTGCACTCTGAGCCACCGACGCATGCTCTGACCAAACCAGATGCTGCGGCCAAAGACATTCCTCCGCCGCCGCTCAACGAAAAGGATCCTTCGCTCTCGACTGATGCGTGTCCATTCCAGTGGGTTTCCACCAAGCAACAGATCGAGCAGTTGCGCGATCACCTCGACGAGGATCGCGTTACCGAAATCGCCATCGATCTCGAACATCACTCCTACCGCACCTACCAGGGTATCGTCTGTCTCATGCAGCTGTCCACACGTTGGGGCGATTGGATCATCGATACACTTTCAGACCAGGTTCGACAGCATGCCGAGTTGCTCAATTCGTCCTTCACCAATCCGCAAAAGGTCAAGGTGCTCCACGGTGCCAATCACGACGTGCTCTGGCTTCAGCGCGATCTCGGCCTCTATCTGGTCAACCTGTTCGACACCTACCACGCCACCAACGTGCTCATGTTCCCCAGCCACGGTCTCAACTATCTCATGGCTCGCTACTGCAACTTTGACGCTGACAAGCGATACCAACTCGCTGATTGGAGGATTCGTCCTCTGCCCAAGGAGATGCTCTACTATGCTAGAAGCGATACGCATACGTTGCTGTACATTTACGACAACTTGCGACACGAGCTCATGGAAGCCGGTGGCGTCGATGCCATTCGCGACGTTTTCACACGTAGCAAGGAAGTGGCCATGGCGACCTACGCCAAGGAAGAGTGGGACAGCGAAGGCGAGACGAGAGAAGGTTGGAGGAGCGTATGGCGCAAGTGGGGAGGCGAAGCTGCGGTGGGCACAGAAGACCGACGCGAGGTCAAGGATATGAAGAAGGAAGAGAGGCTGGTGAGGGCCTTGCACAGGTGGAGGGATGGCGTGGCGAGGGAGGAGGATGAGTCGCCGAGGTACATTTTGGGTGCCAGCAATCTCATCATGTTGGCGGCGAGGGCGCCGACGACCAGGGAGGGGGTGTTGGCGTGCATCCCGCCCAATGCGACCGGGTTGAAGAAGCGGGTGGACGAGCTGGTCAAGCTGATCACAGCCGAGTTGGGAGCGTGGGAGAAGGATCAGGAGGAACGGAAGCAAAAGTTGTCGGCTGGATTGTTGAATGGCAACGGCGATGGAGACGAGGAGATGGATGTTGGCGAGGCAGTTGCTCGAGATGTGACTGTGGCAGGCCAATCGCCGCAAGAGGCCACAGCCGTAGCGCCGGCATCGATTTCGGCCATGAGCCATGTGGCGGGCACGCATCCGCAAGTCAATACTGGCATCTGGTCCGCTGCTCCTGCAAGTGCAGCAGAAACTCGACGATCGGGCCTGCGTGGAGCGGTGCGGTCGTTTGCATCGAGCCTGTTCGGCCGTTGCCAGCCGTCTGCTGCTAGAAGTGTGGACGCCAAATCAAGCCTCCACTCGACCACCTCGAAGCTCTTTGGTGGGTTTGGCAGCCAGGCGACCAGCACGCCTGCTACGGCCAAGGTTGACGCTGTCAAAGCCGGATTCATCGACCAGATCGGCCAACTCCTCGGTGGCGCCTCTGCTCCATCGTTCGACACGAGCGTGGGGGATGTGCCCATGCAACCAGCAGCACAAGTTGCTGCCCCTGTTGACGTTGCCAGCACTAGTTTGGCGACATCTGCTGTCTCGGCGCCCGAACCCGTCGACTCGGACAACTCGGACAAAGAAGACTACATTGTCGTCTCGACCGGGTCCAAGAAAAAGTCCAAGTCGACGTTCAAGCCCGCTACCCCACTCGCTGGTCCGTCCAAGAAGGAGCTCAAGAAGAAGCGAAAAGCGGAAGCCGCCGACGCAGGAGCAAGGGTAGAACAGCCAACCAAGAAGCGTGAAAAGTTTGACGGCGAATTTGATTTCTCCACCGGTCCCGATGCGTTCTCCACGCCGGCCAAGGAGCGTGCGGAGCGCAAGGAGGGTAACAAATCGGGTGGTGGAGGAAGCAAGGGTAAGAAGCAGGGCGAGGGTCAAGCGGTGTTTAGACAGCCGAGAGACAGGGCGAGGAGGAAGACTGGTATGGGGAGCACTATGTAAGTTGGGCATTTGGGCGTTCGTAGTTTGGCTTTTAAAGCAATCCAAGACAGTGAATCGCACGGGTGGGTGTTGGCAAAAATCACATTGTTCGTGAAAAGACGAGGTAGTATACAGGGAGAAGAAAACCAGGACAAGAAAGAAAAGTTTTTACGGAGCTTGACAGTCCGGAATCACCAGACCGTCCTTCAAGCGTTTGTTGGCGTCAAACAGACCCCAGTGCGCCTCGACTCCGCCGTAGAGGACATCCTTCCAAGGCTCGTCAAAGGCCTCAAAGATAAAGCTGGGTTGTAGACCTGCTGCGGTAACGTTGGTGTTGGACTGACACACAAAGGTCTGCAGAAACGTATTGAGCTCGCTGATGCCTGCGGTTGCAGCTTGGTAGGTTGCCAGGCGGGTTTCGTTGGCTGCGGTGGGCCAGCCGGCTTCGGCGACGTAGAGGGTGGGTTTGTTGGGTGCCTGTAGGGCGGTGGCGGGGGCGTTGGTGTTGGTATACTCGTACACCCATCCGGCAGCTTGATCGACGGGAAGGCCTCCGAACCACGGATGGACGTTGGCCATGACGTAATCGGCTCCGGTGGCGAGTTGCGTGGTAATCATGCTACCGGCATCGGCGGTTCCAATGGGAACATACTTGGCTTTACCCGTATTGATGGTCGTATTCACACTGGCAATGTGATCGAGCAGAGTCGCGACGCTGCCGCCATTGAGCAGAAACTCGTTACCCACCGTGACACCTGCAATGTGATCGGTACCGTACTTGGCAATCGCATCGACAATGTTGGCCACCTGACGTGTAAATGTATCGGCGTTGTTGTCGACCCACACGGCCAAAAACACCTGCATGTTGACCTGGGTCTGTTTAATCGCCTCGAGCACCAACTGCGACGTCGAACAGTCGCTACCGTACAACCGAATGCGCGTGGTCAGCTGGGAAAGCAGCTGAATGTCTTCGGTCACATTGGCCTGTGTAGCGCCACATTCCGGATACTGTGCGTGGAACGGCGTGTAGCACACGCCATACATGGATTGATGCAACCGAGGATCTTTGGTAAACTTGCTCGGATCCGACTTGTCCGAAGTGACGACTCCTGCCGTCGCTTTACCGCCACCGCTGGCTGCGGAAGAGGAAGAAGAAGGACCATCGACGATGGTCGAGTTGGTATTGTGACGCGTGGCGAAAAAAATGATGATGGCAAAAACGAGCGCAGTGGTGAGGGATCCACCGATCAGTGCGTACTTTTTCTGCCGGGGCGTCAGGTTGAACCGCGACGGTTTGCAGGGCGAAGCAAGGTCGTAGGCGGACGAAGTGGCTGCGAGCGCCGCCTCTTTGCGCGAAATGTAGCGCTCACGTGCTTGGGCCAGCGATGTTCGCGCAGCACTGTCGTCGTACAGCCCCCACGCGTCGGACGAGTCGCGGTGCGAGTAGTAGGTGGATGCCGCATCGTCGTCGTACCCTGACTTGTGGTAGAGTGAATCGTGGCTCTGGAACGAAGGCATGTAGTGTCCATTGTGCAGCGATTCAGGCTCTGAGTGCAAAGTGGGCAGGTAAGGAGAGTGCGAGATGTATCCAGAGGGAGCCGAGTGGAGTTGTTGCATCTCGTCGTGGAGTGCCGCAGCGGGGTAAGGAGATTGGGAGTGTGCGGTGGAGAGGCGGTGCGGTGCAGGCACACCAGTGTCGTCGTAGTAGTCGACGGTGTCGACGTCGATGGCGCTGGCGCTGTGGTGATGGGAGGATGAGGATGGCGAGTGGTACGGCTGGTTACCGTAGGGAGAGGCGGGGACGTAGCGAGTCGTCATTGTCAGTCAAGCTGCTCTCGAGACAGAGAGAGGAGATGACAAGGATGGTGGTAATAGGGAAAGTTGGTGTCGAGACGGCTAACAAGCCAAGATGTACACTTGAGATGCAATCGACGGTAGAGGATGCAAAGCTTGCAGGAGATGAGGCAGTGGAGGTAGAATCAACAATGACAGGAAGATTGTCTGGCCACGCACGACGGAATGACTGCTTGGCAGTCAGTCTACAGTACAATAGCACAGAGGCAGTGGCACTTGCTTTGCAGCTCAGTGTGGGACAGGGGCTGAGTCTTGTCATTCATATCAGAGCTAACCCCCTGAGAAGCGCTTAATGGGCAACACGGACAATTTTAAATAAAACGGCCGCCGCGAGGAACAACGTAGATGCTCTTCTAACTTTTGATTTTTCTGGTCCTCGTCCCACCGTGTGGGCGTCAAAGACGTCGCTTAACCTCGGATTTTTGGCTCTCAGTCCAGTGCGTCTTGAACAGATCATGCCTGACATGAAATCCATACACGCTGTGCGCTTTGCGCCTCAAAATTGGAGGCAAACAACAAAGCAAGAGGCGGTCAAAGCTTTTAGTGGCCAAGTGAAACGATTAAGAGACACGAGACAGGGGCTCGCTGTGTTTGACAGCTCTTCGCTTCGCAAACCTAACCTTCCTTTCTCGGAAGGTCAGCAAACAAAGCGGCAAAGCAGCCGCGTCAGTCGCTTTCTTTTGGCAATTTCGACTTTCTGCGAGACCATCACGTGGCGATGTATTAGGTAAGCATGACAGTTCAGAAATCGGAAGAAAAGCAACAAAGGCTTTCTCCAAAAGAGTCGCTGTTGAAATTTCCAGATGGCGCTCATCCCGTCCATGTCTGTTCACCACACCATTCTCAAACCCATCTCAATCTGCTACCTGAACACACACGGCGCAACAAGGCAACGCCATCATGTTCCGACAACTAACAAGGCAACTCACACCAGCCACGCTGCGAACCGTCATCGCACCGGAATCGTCGATATGCCACCACCCATTGCGCGCTTTGACAACTTCGAGATCGACCTGCAACAGCCAAGACGACAAGTCGCCATTGACACAGCAGCTCGAATCACAGGCCTCGGGGCAGCCCACCACAGACCCTACGGCGGCGGGCAGTAGCAACGTTTCAGAAGCCCTTCAGCGCGATCTCTCTTCTTCCCCCCATGCTGGCGATGCATCGAGCAGCGGTGGTAGACAAGCGGCCTCTTCCAACTTGGACGACATTCTTGGATCCATTTCTGCCGTCTCTCCCCTTCCTGGCTCCGAAGCAGCTACGTCTAGCCAAGACAGCACTGGTTTCCGATCGCGAACGTCGCCGCTGGTTCGCGGAGCAGCAGCATCACGTTACTCTCCCGCCCTCTTCCACTCTTCCTCGGTCCAACCGCATCGCCTCTTTGTCAACTCTTCTCGAAACAACACCATCCTCACCCTCACATCGCCCTCTGGCGATCCGCTCGCTTCGGCTTCCGGCGGCAGTGTCGGCTTCAAGAAATCGGCTCGATCCGGGTACGAAGCCGGCTATCGTGCCGCATTCAGCATGTTTGGCAAGATCAACGAGTTCAAAGATGCTTGGAGGATTCAACATTTGGAGGTGCTCTGGAATGGCTTTGGCCAAGGAAGGGAGGCGGTGTTTCGTGCTCTACTGGCAGGCGAGGGTCAGGCGACCAAGAATCTGATCAGCAAGATGACCGACAAGACACCCGTCAAGGTTGGTGGTGTGAGGCCCAAGAAGCGCAGGATGCTTTGAAAATACCTTAGAAACCAAGGTGACAAGATGGCTGCAACACCAAAGTTTCCAAGACAAAGCTTGTACTTTTATCCTATGCAACTCACCCACTCACTCACTCACTCACTTGACGGGTATTGGCGATTGTTGAGCTTGTGTTTCGAGGGTGAGGATCGGGATCAGAGTACAGCGCATAGGTCGTCCTCTGGCACTAGAATGCCAATCCGTCTCAAGGTGGCGATCCTCCCGTTCGTTCTCAGTACCAGTGTGTGTTGGCAAGCGCAGAAAAGCCAGTCTCACCATCATTTGGTGGATACAGGCTGGGATCGGGCAAACTCGTATACCCCGATACGATTTGCACGCACAAGCCGCTTTGCTCTCCACTCTTACTCACCTTCGGACAATTCCGCTCCTCGCTTCCTCACTCCTCGTTCTCCTCCTCCCACCAAGAGCCTGGTCCGCAACCACCATGTCGGACCTCTATCCGATCCCACTCGGCATCGCCGCCTATCTCGGCTACTCTGGTTATCGCAAAGGATCGCTCTCCCTCGATGGCGCCATCACCGCCTCTCTGGTTGGCTATGCTTCCATGGCCAATCCGTTTGTCGGCTACGGCTTGACGCTCATCACGTTCTATCTGACCGGATCCAGAGCGACCAAATTCAAAGCTCAGATCAAAGGACAGCTCGAAACGCATGCAGTCGACCCTAAAACGCCGCCGCCTCCGCAATCGTCCACAGCGGTAGCAGGGAAATTGAGCAGGAAGAAACGGGATACGTCGTCGGGCAATCGTTCGGCGGTTCAGGTGCTGTGTAATAGCATCACGGCTGTGATGGCGTGCGTCGCTTTCAGGGTGCTCAACGGTCGAGTGGCCAAGGTGGATCCGCTGTCAATGGCAACGTTGACAGTGTTGACCGTCGGCACAACACGTGTTCACATTACGAATCTGCTATTGACGCTTATCGTAGCTGGTCATTACGCCGCGTGTATGGGAGATACATTGGCCTCTGAGCTCGGCATCCTCTCAAAAGCACAACCAAGACTCATCACCAATCCCCTGCGAAAGGTTCCCAAGGGCACCAACGGCGGAGTCTCGCCTCTCGGTCTCGCCGTCTCTGCTCTCGGCGGAACTCTGATCGGCCTCGTCCAATGCTTTTCCCTCTTCATCCACTACTATCCATCCCACCACTCCATCGATACCCGCGTCTACATCAAACTCGTCACCCTACTCACCGCATCCGGCCTAACAGGCTCCCTCATCGATAGCCTTCTCGGTGCCACACTTCAACAGACACTCTACAACGGCTCCAAGGTACTCGTCGGCAAAGTTACCGATGTACTCGATGGAAAGAAACAAGACGAACCCAATGCTTCCTGGTCCACCGTCACCGGTTGGAACGTGCTCGACAACAATGCGGTCAACTTTGTCGCTTCGACAGTTACGGCGTTGGGAACCGCTTGGATCGGGGCCAAGCTGTTCTGACGCAAATTTTCACCTAATGCACCGCTGAATCACAATCCCAACAAGATGGACACTTGCCCGGGCGTTGTCTTGACCAACTGCGCCGTCGTGTCGTCGTATCCGTTCTGTGCGTCCTGAATCGCCTCGACCAATCGGGCATACGACTGGGTCAAGCGTTTCAACGCCGTGCTATGTACCGTCTGTCTTGCTGATGGACTCGCCAGGCGCGCTAACCCTTTCGGCGTCAACAGATCGTCTTTGGCCAGCCACGAATCGAACTTCCTCAGTGCTTGCGCTACCTCGGCGTGCCTGGTTCCAGGCGTGCTCGCCAGAGCTGCTTGCCCCTGTCGCGCGTTGATCGCCGTCACGACCGCAGACAGACCGGCTTGGTCCAACAGCTGGAGCGAATGCGTCTCGCTCACCTCGGCCAGCGTGCTCTCCAGCCTAGAAAGGACCTGGGTGGCTTTCCACGAGGCGAAGGCGTGTACGCCTAGCGTGGACGCCAGCGCTTCCAAGCAGTTGCATGAGAATAGCAAAGATTCCCACTTGGACGTCGCCTCGGTGCTCGAGCGCGGTCGTTTGGAGACGTGAAGGGCCGCCATGCGTTGGACCAGGTCGATCAGCGGATCGACCAATTTGACTAGGACAAAGTCGAAGTTGGAAAGAGATGCTTTGACAGTTTCTGCCGTAGGTGGTGCGCCACGAGCTTCCGACTCTTGTGGCATCGATGCATCCTCGGCAAGCGATCGAGAGAATTCGCTGGTGAGCTCCTTCAACGTGCCAATGGTCGCAACGAGTGGCGGTGGAAGCGAAAGATCCGGTTCCGGCACCCCGTCGTACCGCTCGATACCCCGGCTCTGCCTCTCGACTGTATCCGCAAACGCGCTCACCGCTAGATCGGACAGCTCTCCCAACGTCCGACTCAAACTAGCGCGCGAACCGATGGTCTTGTCCATGGTCGAGCGATAGAACTGCACCAAGTGTGCCAGGCGATACGACGTGACACTGCCTTCCTGCGAGCGAAGCGTCTGTTGGATGCGAAGCTTGAGCGGACGGCAGCAACCGTCGAGATTCGAGTTGAGGACTTCGCGCACCAGCACCTCTCCCGGTCCCAACAGGGACGACTCGGGATCAGACCCTGTGAGGTCTAACGATCCTTCCAACCCACGACGTCTTTGACCGATTCGTCGACCACCTTCACCTTCCTTCTCGCCAAACAGCGCCGTGAGGAACTCGCGTTCGGAGGCGACGGTCTGGTGAATCCAGGCAAGCATGTCTCCTACATATCGCAGTGGGTCATGCGCGTGCAACTCGATCGGTCCAGGCAGGTATGTGGGTGGACCAGCACCCATGGTAAGCGCAGACATGAAAGCGTTGGCGAGAATCGAGCTGCGTGTCTGGATGAGCGTGGTGAGTGCGGATCTCAGCAGATCTTGACGTGCGTGCTTGAGGCGCCGTGTAGCTTCTCGTAGACTCGGCGAGACTTCGAGACCTTCCTTGACCGGTTGACGAAACTCAAACGAGCACCACTTGTACAGCTTCTGGTAGGCCTGGTCGAGGTCCAGGGCCGTTGCGGACATGATGTCGATACCAGCACGTGTGCCTCCGCCTGCGGTTGTGGCAGTTGAGGTTGTAGACGGATTGGAAGACAGCGACGTCGATTCGGACCCCTGCAGGAGGACTTGGCACTCGCTGCGAATGCGTTGCAGCTTGTCCATGGTGTGGAATAGGTCGTCGCCGACACGCACTTCTCTCGAATAGATCGACGCCCTTTCTGACTCGGATAGCGTGAAACGAGAGAGGAAGAGCTTGGCAACTTGGACCTGGGTGAGAGCTGCAGATCTTTGCTTTTCGAGACCCTCTGCATGCTCGACGAGGTAGCGACTGGATTCTTCTGCAGCACGCAACTTGTCTTGAACAGCGTCGCACGCGACATTCATAGCACCAACGTCGTCCGACAATCGCACAAGGCCTCTGTCTACCGTTTTGAGGACAGCGATGATCTCGTCAGTGGCGGCGAGCATGCGCTGACGAACATCGCTTTCGAGATCGCGCCTAGCCCGAGCGGTGTCGACCAGCTCAAGTGGCTCTGCGCCGGGTCCCGATGCCGTTTTGTCGTTTGACCTGCGACCGACGCGTCCTATTCTAGCGGTACTGCTATCGTTGCCAGTGAGATCTGACGCAGAAGCGCAAGGGTACATGTGGGCCAGTGTATCAAGTGCTCTGCTGACATCTTGGGTATCGCGTGGACCTTGCAGCAAGACAGCCCGTACTCGTGTTGTAAGAGGTCGCGACGCCGGCGTACTTGATGAAGAGCCTTGGTCGTTCAGCGCTATTGAGGGCCGTGGTGACGGCCCTGCCTGGGCCGGGTTGATACTCGGCTGAGCTGTTGCCGCCATCTTGCTATTGCTTAGAGTAGCAGACGGAAGGCGTGTGTGTGGTAAGGCAAGGTCGTGTGTGCAAGCAGTCAAGAAGAAAGCTTGTCTCGCTGGTCAGGGTCTGTTGTGGCCTGTGCTTGCTGAGTCAATCGGCAGATTCCACTGTAAGGTGTCCCGATTAGCGATGAGCGTATTTTTGTAAAGGTGTTAGAGCCTGCAGTGTGGCCAGGTAATTTTGTGCTCGTCATCAGCCGTATGCTTACGTGAGTGACGCCTGGTTCGTCTGCGGTTATTTTTCAATCTCTGCAACATTGGAGGTTGTGTTTGATGATTGGCTCCACCATCTCGATGCAGGGCCCAAGCACCGATCTCTCAATCACGCCATCGTTTCGTTTGGTACCGCGTGGCAGCGCGTGGCAAGTGGGAGCAGCACGGCGTTCACGAAGCTGTGGGCCAATGGTAGAGCTTCGCTGTGAGCTAATGTTACTCGTTTGTCTCGGTCGTGCAACATCAGATTCTGGAATCACCCGTGCGTGTCGGTCAAGCACAGCAGGGGGCCAATCAGACATGGATATAAGCTGAAAACGAAGCTTGCTTTGTAACCAATCATCGCAAAAGGATGAAGCGATGCTGCTGGTCGGCTGTGCAAGCAAAAGATCCAGTTGGTTCCTGAATCAGCCAGAGCTTGAACTGGACCGCGTGACAGCGACAAGGCGAGAAACTGTTTGTCACCCTTCGGTCCTTGGGTCCGGCTATCAACCCGGATCCTGCCTTGTCTTCCCATCCGCTAATCTCGAGACTCAGGTTCCGCTTCTGCTCAAGACAGGTATGATGATACTCGAAACAGATCTCAACCCAATCTCTCGATGCTGTACCATCTCACAACAGGATTGCGACCGCCATAAATGGGCAAGCTGGACGTCCGATTAGAGAGAAAGGGACGGAATGCAGCCCAAACGCCAAAAAGTGTGTGGCCTTTCGAACGGCGGATTCGCCGATGCCAAGGTGGAAATTCGAAATTGCAAAATTTGAAAATGCACAATGCGAACTGCAGAGCAAATCTGCTGCAGCTGTGCAGTGTTTCGATTGCATATCAAAAGTTCGGAAAGTTTCATGCCAGGCTGGGGAAAAGAATTATATTTTTTAACAAAAAAACCCGTCCACGCACAAGGCAGGACGGGGCGAGCTAGCCTCTTGCCTCTGGATAAGAGCATCCGGGACAAGATCCTGTTTGTCATCTTTGGTCGCCCAATGCAAAAGAGCAAGGGGGCCTCATGTAGAGACACTAGAGGCAGAAGAGTTACCGTGACAAGCGAGAAAAAAGAAGCCTTGTTCGAGCCAGCGGAGCGGACACGGTATATCAAATGCAGAGTGCATTCGGAAGACTGTAATGCGAACCTGAGGCTTGAAGCCTTTTCCCGCGGGCTGAGCTATTCGACAACTGTTCACCGGTGATTCCGAAGGAGAGGGAGAGTGGCTCTTATAAGCGAATTTGCTTGGCGACGCACCTGTCTCTGCAGATTGTACGCGCCAAATGCACACCTGTTTCGCTTAGTCCAGGTTCAAACGCCGACTGTGTTCCTACCCTTCCTGATGGCCTCTTCTCGTTTCCGAACATCAGTCTTTCCCTTGGTTTGAATGCGACGCTGCTATTCGTCGGTAGAGTAGAAAAAGCTGGACGCGTAAGCCAGTATCGGCGATAAAAGGCCGAAGAGTCAGAGTCGCTGACCAAAGCTTGCTGTTTGCACAAGACAAGTGGGCAGACTGTTCACGACTGAAACGCAATGCGATACAGAGTACAGTACAACAGTATCATCAAGGCGGATACGGTAAGCCACGTCGCGCTTTCGGACCAACCGATAATCCCGGCCTCGCTTCCGAGAAGATGGGCGGAGACCAGAGTCGTGGTCACGTTGGTGTGGACGGCGTTGCACCCAAGGCGACTCGATCAATCAGTTTAGCGAGTGATAGTCTGATAAGGAGGATGCGGGGAGACAAGAGAAGAGCAAAGTGGGGGGGAACCAGCGAAGATCAGAGAGGACCTCGGACAAGCGACATCCGATCTCGCTTGGTAATGGAGTTAACCAGAGACAACGACTTGGTTCAAGGTCCGTCCATATGCCACCACGCACCTACCATCGTAGAAGAGTTCATGCATTCGATAAGCCCGATCAAAGTATCACCCACTGCTCAAAAAGTGTCTTGTGCGAGTGAAGTGAGAAAGAGAGAGCGGATCCCAAGTCGTAGTCCTTCTAGACTTCCCGCCAGAGTCAAGATGGTAACCGCAGGCAAAGGAGAAAAGAAAAGAGAAACTCGCCCATTCGCAACCCGCCGGTACCCACCGAGTTGGATTGCGTGCGACCTCTGACAAGGCGTGATGTTGTCCAAGTCAGGAGGTCATCATCCCACAGTCGAGCGAGACAAAGTGGAAAGCCGCATTCATGCTTGCCACTCAGAAACCTGATTGGTGGGTGGGCTTTGGAGAGTGAGCTCGTCACCAGGACAATTGGTTGAAAGAAAAAAATCATCAAAACGGCAACCGAAGTTGGCGGTTGCATTTAGTGTATAGACAGGCGGAGTGCACCTGTCAAAGAAAACAAGATGCGTTCCAGAGCAACTGAGTCTACCAGAGACAACAAAAGGAAGAAATAGAATCCCCTTGAGATCGGCAACTCATTTGTCGCCTCTCTCATTCTTCTTCGGCTCTTGCGCTCTGTTCACGAGTGCGCGTGGCTGCAAGCTTGCTTTGCTTGAATTGCGCTTGTGTCCCTCTTATCGGCCAAGACCGACGAGCTCGAACGCCTTGTTGAGCTCATCCGCGTTCCTTGCTTGGGCAGCGGAACAGCCGAGGCGGCGCTTGTTGATTCAAAAGCCTTCTGCGCTGCGTGTGGTGGCTGCCAAAATAGGGTTCGTTTCTCCCGCCACCCTTATCGAGCTTAGAGAGACACACACCTGGCCTTTCACCTCCTTTGTCCTCTCGTCGCATGGTGATTGGACCTACTCTCGATTCTCCGTTGCAACCGGTCAGCTTTCGGAACCCAACGGACCAATCCCGCTCTGCGCATCAATCAATCAATCCTTCCATCCATCTCAACTCACACGGCTGCGGTGCTTTCCTACATCTCGCAGCCAACCAATCACGGTCGCTCTCTCGTCATCTTCAGCGTGTCTTGCGCGCTTTTCCTTCCGCACCTCTTCTCCTTTCCTATAAAGTGGCATCCATCCCCATCCCCATCCTTCATCCTTCCTTCTCTACCCCCAATCCCCTCATCCTCACACCTCCTCGTCCCCCTTCTGCCCCCTCTACCTCCCTTTACCATGCCTGCAGACGCTCAGGACAGCGCCCTCGCCGGCCACGCCGAGGCCCAGCGCGACATCTACGCCGCCGACGTCAAGGCTCACGGCGGTAAGGACGACGCCACTCACCCCGTCGCTCACCTCGAGTCCGGTGTCCGCATCAAGCCCGAAACCTCGGACGAAGACTTTGTTGCACCTACCGAGGAGGACCTCGCCACCTTGCGACGTGTTCCCGAGAAGCTTCCCTGGACCACCTACGCCATCGCCTTCTGCGAGCTTGCCGAACGTTTCTCCTACTACGGATGTGTCCAGGTCTTCCAAAACTTTATCCAGCAGCCTCGTCCCGCCAACAGCCGAACCGGTGCCGGCGGCGCCACCAATCAGTCCGGTGCCCTCGGCAAAGGCCAGCAAGCAGCAACCGGTCTTACCACCTTCAACACCTTCTGGGTTTACCTGATGCCCATCTTGGGTGCCTACCTCGCCGATACGCGCTGGGGTCGTTTCAAGACCATTTGCATCGCCGTCTTCATCGCCATGTTCGGTCATGTTCTCCTCATCGTCTCTTCCGTCCCCACGGTCCTCGACAACCAGAACGGCGCCATGGCATGCTTCGTCATCGCCATTGTTGTGATGGGAGTGGGAACGGGCTTTTTCAAGTCAACTATATCTCCCTTGATTGCAGAGCAAGTCAATGGATCAAAACAGTCGGTTCAGACTCTCAAGACCGGCGAGCGAGTCATTGTTGACCCTGTTTTGACCATCAGCCGTATCTTCATGTACTTCTACCTGTTTATCAACATTGGCGCCCTCGGTGGACAGCTCGGCATGTCTTTCTCGGAGAAGTACGTTGGTTTCTGGCTCGCCTACACCCTGCCCACCATCGTGTTCGCCCTCTGCATTCCTGTCCTGATCTTTGGCTCCAAGTACTACGTCAAGACGCCTCCTTCCGGTTCTGTTCTCGGCGAGTGCATGCGCCTCTGGAAGTTCGCCACCAAGGGACGCTGGTCGGCCAACCCCATCGCCACCATCAAGAACATGCGTGCCGACGACTTCTGGGAGAACGCCAAGCCCTCCAAGCAGTCGCCCGAGTCCAAGCCTCGCTGGATGACCTTTGACGATGCCTGGGTCGACGAGGTCCGCCGTGGTTTCAAGGCCTGCACCGTCTTCCTGTGGTTCCCCCTCTACTGGCTCACCTACAACCAGATTACCAGCAACCTCGTCTCGCAGGCTGCCACCATGCAGGTGCACGGTCTCCCTAACGAAGTCGTCTCCAACCTCGACCCCTTTGTTCTGATCATCCTGATCCCCATTTTTGATCTGTTCCTCTACCCCGCTCTGCGCAAGGCCGGCATCAACTTTACCCCGCTCAAGAAGATCGCTCTCGGTTTCCTTACCGGTGCGCTTGCCATGGTCTGGGCCGCCGTTGTGCAGCACTACATCTACAAGCGTTCGCCGTGTGGCAAGCAGGCCTCTACTTGCTACGACATCAACGGCGACGGCATCGCCGACCTTGGTGCCACTGGATCGGAGGACGGCGCTGTGTACGTGCCTGCTCCCCTCAACGTGTGGATCCAGTCGGGCTCGTACATCCTCATTGCCGTCTCGGAGATTCTCGCTTCGATCACTGGTCTCGAGTACGCCTTCTCCAAAGCTCCCAAGTCGATGCGCTCGCTCGTCATGTCCATGTTCCTTTTCACCTCGGCCATCTCTGCCGCCCTTCAGCAGGCCTTCATCTCGCTCTCGGAGGACCCCAACCTGGTCTGGAGTTACACCGTCTTCGGCTGTCTCTCGTTTGCCGGATTCATCGGCTTCTCGTTCTCGTTCAGGAAGCTCGACTCGCAGGAGGATGCTCTCAACCAGCTCGACGCCGGTCGCGTTCACGCTGTCGAAGAGTCGGACCCTGGCCACTCGGAGAAGGCGCTTGCCCCTTGAGCGGCAACTCAAGATCCAGTCAATCGCCTCGTTTACGCTCCCCTTGTACTTTACTCACGCACACACATGATGCTCTCGTCTCGTCATTGTCACCACACATGGGAACTCTAGCCGCACCAGCATCAGATATACCTGTTCATCTCGCTTCTTGCTTCTGGACTGATTGGATTGGCTTGGCGTTGGGATTCATGAGCAATGTGAGATTGAAGAGATAGCAATTTCGCTGAACGAGTGAAGACTTGCGTGGCTCCGTTACGTGGCACGTCATTTGCCGCGTCTGATAGCCTCGGTGCTGATGTCCTGAGACTCTTCGTCGCCTGAAGGCTGGGTCCTCTGGCGTTTCTCGGAGAGCCTAGTGCTTCGACGAGAAGTTGAAGGCATGTTTATATCCTCGGTTGCGCTGGATTCGACCAATGGGACAGTCGGCACGTCGGTAGCATCGGCAGCGTGTGCGGGTGTCGATGTCGGAGCCAGTCGCGACCCACTGCTGCTCTCGGCGTATGGCAGACTTGACGACGGTTGTGGGAGGCTGAAATCGTCGGCTTGCTCGTTGCGTTGTGCTCTCGACATGGCGAGGATGCTGGCCAAAAAGTCGTCGGGTCTGAGGCTGTCTCGACTTTCGAGCTCGGTGATGAATTTGCCCATGCCCCTTCTGTCCTGTGCCGAGTAGGGTTCTTGCTGCTGCTCGTTGCCTTTCGAATGAATCCATCTTCGTTGAACACCGGCATAAAAAGCATGTACGTTGTCGCGCATCGCTGCAGCTGTGGTTGGTCGGTCGTCGGGTCTTCGGGGCCGCATTTGCAGGATGACGTCGGTGGTTCTTGTTCGGGGAGATCAACTGCGCTCAAAGCGTATAAAGTTGATCCTGTTGTTGAGTTCGCTGCGGATCATAGGCGTATCCGCAGGAGGTGCGGCTGGCGCTTCTTCGATTGAGTCGGGACCATTGAGCGCATGGGCGTAAAACGCCAGCTTGAGCTCCTCTTTGATGATGGAGGAGCCGCGGAGCAAAAAATGCTCTGCTCGTTCTGCCGGAACATCTCGACGCACGGCTGTCCATGACGTCAGAAAGGCGAGCAATTCGACAAACTTTTCCTCCTCCGCCTGATCGACTTGAGAAGTCTGGTCGATTTGAGGCGGGAGCGGGTGTTCCGGAACAGTGGTGTTCAAGTTGCGAATCGAATCTCCAATAGCTCTAGCTCGTTCGATGCTCCCGACATCAGTCCCTAACATGGCAGCTACACGGGCGAGCGATGGAGGGCTTGAGCATCGAACCACTGTGGAAGTAGCGGGCTGTCGAGCACCAGTCGGGTGATGTGAACCTGAAGTGTTGAGAGCCGAACGTTGATGGATGAGCAGATGTCAGTATGAGCCTCGCGACCTGACATTGAATGTCACAACCGAGTTTTATCACAGTGGTAGGTGTGGAAGTACATACGATGTCGAGCGGCTATGTGGTGTAGTTGGTAAGGAGACGGGAAGGAAGACAACCTGCTTGCCCAAACGAAGGTATCGAAAATGGCGCTTCTCCTCAAGCGGCATTTGGCGCTTCCGTCTTCCCGTGAGCAACGATTCACACTTTTTCAGCATTCTGTTCACACAACGAGAATCTAGAGGCGCCCGAGAAGCGTCAAAGATACTCTACGAGCCATAACGCTTTTAAAGTTTGGCCTGGCCTGTAACGGCTGATCCGAAATACAGTACAAGTTTTGCTGAGTGATCGCGCATTTGGCACGTTTGCTTCGGACCTCCCGACTAGGTCACCTCGCATTTCTCTGCTTATCCGCTCGCAGTACGGTTTGATGGTTGAGTGATGAAAGGGCTGGTCAGACCTTCCGACAGATGAAGCTGTTCTCTGAACGTGTAGCATCCGACGGATCGCAGTGCGCTCGTCTCGACCGTTTTTGTTTTGTTGATGATGCCAGTCGACACATCCAAAACACTTGACACAGAGGAAAAAGAAAAAGAAGCGCGACCCTTCCGGTTGAGCGCAGACACGATTGTTCTGTTTTTTTTTTGCCCCCCCTTTTGACTCGCGCAGTGCCCTTTCTTCTAAACGCACGGTGTCCCTGCAATCGGCCAAATGTGACACCAACACTGTCTCCCATCTGTGCCAGTCTTGCCACCGCCATCGTCTCTTCCGAACACCGACCCACCTCGTCCCTCATTTCTCTGGCCTCTCTCATTCCTCATCTGGGCTGGTCCCGGATCGGCACTCGCGACCATGCAGTCGTCGGCTTACAGCAACACCACCGCCACCTCCAACACAACGCCCGACTCGCGTACTCGGGCAAAGGTGCGCATGCAGCCTATCGTCTTATCCTCGCCCGCTTCTGGCTCGTCGTCTGCGCACACGTCATCATCCTCATTCTCGTCCTCATCATCCATGCTCGGCTTCCCCATCCCCACCGACCTTCTCCTTGGCCTGCTTCTCAACAAGACGCTTCTGGCTTCAGCAGCTTTGCTCGTGCGTACATGGCTTTCTTCAACACACAACGAATCGATACATTCGCAACTCTCGTCAACCCCCGACGCTGACGTTGAGACATCGAGAGAAACGATTTCCGGCAGCATATCCTCCTGGGCCATTGCAACCTTTGCCTTCTTCATTGCAGCTGCTGTGCAGGCGATATGGTTCAAGGCATGGCAGTGGATACCGGCAGTCAAACGAGTCGACAAGCGCAGACTCTGCACCTTGGCCGCTATCAGCTTCGCCCAGCTTCTCGTCTGGCTGATGGCCCTGCGCAACCTAGATGCAGTCAACGTCATCATCTTCACCCAATACTGCGAGATCTGGGCGGTCGACCTTGCAAAGAGCCTAGGAGGTCGTAGCTACGGCGGATACACCACATTGTTTGCCTTGGCCATCTCGTTCCTCTCCTCAATTTCGAATGCTGCCTCTCCGGCATCAGGTGTCGTCGACTATTCGAATCATATCCTCCGCATGTATGAAGACGCAGATCTGCCAGATAGCCTCAAGAGGAACCGTCCTGCTGGCTTGGCCGCCCCGTCTCAGCTTCGAGCTGCTTCCGCCGCAGTAGACGCATCAGCTGCCAGCTTTAGCGTCTTCGGAACGCTCATCGGCCACGCATACCTTATCATCTTTGCGCTGCTTACCATCGAAAAGGAAAGCGCTTTGCTGAGCGCTAGTAGAGACACGGGCGGCAGAAGAAGAGCTGGTATCGTTGCAACCATTGTCGCTTCCGCAGTCACATTGCCCGCTTCGCTGATTCTTCGCCTGCTTGGATTCTCGACCTTTCCGACATTGTCATCCCTGATCCCCTCAACCTCAACGACCGGTGTTGGCTCTGCAAGTCTCAGTCACTTGCCAGCTTATCTTGCCATCAGCTTTGGATTCCTCATCCTTGAACCGCTCGTCAGCACTTCCATCGAGCCTCACGCTTCCACCAAGGATCGCGTTGCGCATGGCTGGCCCATCGCTGTGCTTGCTTCCTTTGCCATTGGCTTTGTGGGCTTCGGCTCCAAGCCGCTTTGGTCGCAGCTCGCTGTGGCGCTTCTGGTTGGACAGGCACTTCGTACTGTCCTCAAGAACTCGCCCGACCATATTTCGTCGCGCTTCGCCTCTTCGCCCAGCAAATCAGATGTTACGCACAGCAGCACGAATGCGTCGAGGTCCTCCGACGTCTCTGCGGTAGAGGAGCTTGTCGACTCGTTCAGATCTGGAGTTGCCGCCACAAGGCGAACCATCAAGATGATCCTTGCCAACCCAGACTCGCGGAAGATCTTCCAGTTCCTCATGCTCAACCTTGCCTTCATGGGTGTACAGCTGCTTTGGGGGGTGTGGACCAACAGTCTCGGTCTGATCAGCGATGCCATCCACATGTTTTTCGACTGCGCCGCTATCGGTATGGGTCTTTTCGCCAGTGTCATGGCCACCTGGCCTACTGACTCGACGTTTACATATGGATACGGAAGGGTCGAGACGCTCAGTGGATTCGCCAACGGCATCTTCTTGATTCTCATTTCGATTTTTATCGTGTTCGAGGCGGTGCAACGTATCATTGAGCCGCCGGTGATGAACAACAACACGCAGCTGCTCATCGTCAGTAGTATGGGTCTGGCTGTCAATTTGTTCGGAATGTGGGCGACTGGAGGACATCATCATCATCACGGTCACTCACATGGACATGGACACGACCATGTCCACGACCACGGGCACGACCACGGGCACGCGCATGGACACGGGCACGGGCACTCTCACAACATGATGGGCGTCTACCTGCACGTGATGGCCGATACGCTCGGCTCCGTCGGCGTCATCATCAGCACACTCCTTATCGGACAATTCGGATGGACTGGCTTTGACCCCATTGCGTCGCTCTTCATCGCGTTTATGATTGTTGGCTCGGTCATTCCACTTGTGCTGGAATCTGGCAAGATTTTGTGTTTGGAAGTGGGAGAGCACCGCGAGGCAGAGATGACCGAGGCGCTGGACCAGCTTCGTACCATCGAAGGTGTCGTTTCATATCACTCGCCAAGGTTCTGGCCAAAAGATGCCGAGACGTTGATCGGCGTGATACGAGTGCAGGTTGCCTGGCCGATCACCATCGAGGCGGCAGAGCTTCATCATGACCACCTTCACGCACGAGATTCCAGCCATGGTCACGATCACAAGCACGATCACACCCACAACCATACACATAACCACGACCACGGCCATGGCCACAATCATGCCAGCGAGTACGACTCGACGCACAGCAGCAACGGTATCGCAGCATCGACGCCAGAGGCGATAGCGAAAAAGGTCGAGAGCCTGCTCAAGTCACGCATCCATGGCCTGGAGAGTGTTGCAGTGCAGCTGGAGAAGGTCGGTGGTGGTTCTGCATCTCCGAACGGTGCACTGTCGAGCACGCCCATGTCGGTATCTCCATCGTACAGCAGCGTGTATGAGTCCAGTCCTACAGTCGCACGCCCCAACAGTGGAGCGCAGCGATTATCTCCTGCTACAGCGCATGTTCATCATCATCACCATCACCACTAGTAAACAGGCCCAGGCTGCACATTATAGAATATCGCCGACTGTTTACATTGCTTGTCGAGATTGTGTGTGTCTGTGTGAGAGAGATGCGGAAAGACAGGATAGCTGAGCATACGAAGGCGAGCTTGACCGATTCTTTGAGTTGTTAGGTCTGGGTTAGGAATGTTAGAAATGCCGCGGCAAAGTGCGGAAAGGGGGGCTGTGCGGAGGCGTCATTGCGCGATGCATGGGCCATAATGAACTGCGCCTAGCAGCCGCTGCGCCTGTTTGCTTGCTACCATGACCGACCATTCTCTCGGCTGTCAATTGCGTACACCAGGCCGGAGTCTTTCACACCTTTGATTCTCGGGCTCATCGCATCGAAAAGACAATGTCGAATCAATACTCGTACGGCGGAGGTGGTGGTTACGGAGCTCCCCCTGGTCAACAAGGCGGATACGGACAGCCACCTCCTCCTCATCATCATCAGCAGCAGCAGCAGCATTATGGCGGTGGTGGAGGCTACGGAGCCCCTCCTCCGCAGCAAGGTGGATATGGTGCTCCACCTCCCAGTCAACAAGGCGGTTACAGCGCACCTCCCCCCGGTCAGCAAGGAGGATACAATGGTGGACAGCAGTCGTCATACGGTGCACCTCCTCAAGGCTACGGTCGACCACAAGCGTACAACTCATCGACAGGTCCGCCTCCAGGAGCTGATCCTCAGCTTTGGCAGTGGTTCATTGCCGTCGACCGCGACCACAGTGGCCAGATCAACGCGCAGGAACTCAGTCAAGCACTCGTCAACGGCGACTGGACTCCCTTTGACTTGGATACCGTCAAGATGCTCATGAGCGTGTTCGACGTCGACCGCAGCGGACAGATCAGCTTCAACGAGTTTGCGGGACTTTGGAAGTACATTCAAGATTGGCAGGGCGTCTTCCGACATTTCGACCAGGACCGTTCCGGGTCGATTGACCAGAATGAGCTTTCGAACGCGCTGCAATCGTTTGGCTATAGGCTTTCGCCCAAGCTGCTTCACATTGTGACGCAAAAGTACAGTGAGTCATCATCCGCGGCGAAAGGCAAGCACAGACGCGTTGGACTGACGAATTGTTGATTGGTTACTGACCGGGTTTGCAGTGGCTTCTGACGTTGGTTCGGGTGCACCAGGTGGCATGCCTTCCACAGGACCTTCTCGCGGCGGACCGGGTATCACGTTCGACCGCTTCGTACGTGCATGTGTGGTGATCAAGACGTTGACGGAATCGTTCCAGCGCCACGATACCAACCGATCTGGTTGGGTTCAGATCAACTACGACACGTTCATGGAGATGTGTCTTTCTGCGCCTTGAATACCTGCTGTTTTCTCGTAGTGACAAGACCTGCTCGATCTGGTTGCCTGCTGTATTACCTTTTCACTCTCTTCAACACCAACAACATTGTTGCTCCAATGAGCTCAGGAGTGTGTCGTTCTTTGCTTTGTCCATAGGCTCGGATGATTGAATTTCAACGTCCTTTTTCTGACCTTCTTTTTGAGCCGCGACTTTCTTAAACCGAATTTTAGTGCGATCTTGACTCATGATGCAAAGCTGTGAACGTCGAGTCAGCAACACCTCACCCGCTCAGTCAACAACGGCACGGATTCGGTGGCGTTCAAGAACGGGTTCCGACGGCATAATGCCACCTCGGAAGGGCCCGACACACGACGGTCGAGCGTTGAACGAATGGTCAACTCTAAATTTTTCCTTGAGAAACCCGCTGAGATGTGCTGCAGGGCGACAGTCAAACGCCACGAGATTTTCGACAGGCTTGAAATTAGTGAGTCGAGTTAGCTGGGGATTGAATACGCTGACTGGCTGACTGACTGTCGGAAGAACCGATTGGCATTGATTGCTTTGGCTTGGTCCTCCTCCTCGTCGTCCTCTTCCGAACAAGACTCAGCCTTTCCCACACTTTTTATTCTGCACCATCACCGTCTATACAAGTGACAAGCGATCCTGCTCAAGATCGCTTTGGGGGTTTCTCGCGCTTCCGCAAGTTGATCAAAGTCGCGACTCTTTACACGACGTGCAGCATCCGCCGCTTTTCCTGCCTTGGCCAACTCGATCCGATTCTCTCGATCTTGGTCTGCATCTTCCCGACTCATTGCAACAACACACTTGACATCATCCTTGATGCTCTCTTGTTAAAAGCCGCGAGCTGCTGTTGCTCTCGCTGGCTGCATACAGCAGCTGTCTGAGCTTCGGCTCTTCCGCACGCCATGGCAGCTGGACTGTTCGCGTCGCTTTTTGCGACATCATCCGCATCCAGCACGGCTGCAGGTCCGTCCGAGCCAAGCAAGGCATCGCAACAGTCCGCTTCCGAATCTGACTCACCAAGCGACGAGACCGAACAGCAACACAGTCCGCTCACCCCCGATCACGACGTCGATATGCCCGACGCTCCACCATCAAAGTCAGCCTCCTCGACAATCGCAGCCAGCACGCCGCATCCAGTCAATCCCAAAGAAGCCCAAGATGTAGCTGATGTCGATATGCAATTATCATCACCTCCTAGCTCGCCGCCACCATCGAGCGCACCTCGTACGCCACGCCATGCATCCTCCTCGTCCATCTCTCCTGCCCATGCCCGCTCGACAAAGGTCGAGTTGTCCTCCTCGTCTGGCTCCGGCAAAGCTGAGTTGAGCAATTTGCCCTCTGCCACACCACTTTCAGAGCGCGCTTCTACCTCTGCGGCAGGGAGTGTTGGTTCGAGCTTAGCACCCACAGTGCAGCGCGCCTCGCGAAGACGAACCATGCCAGCTCGACTCTCCCAAGTCTCGTCGCTTCTCGCTGGCTCCATGCTTGAGGAAGAGCTCATGCTTCTCGAAACACCTTCTTCGCCCTCTGGCTCTTCATTTGACCACAACAAGTCCGAAGGAACATCAACATCGGCGATCCTCGGCAAGCATGGTGCAGATGCTTCCTCTCACCTCAGATCAGCAGCAGCCGACTTCTTCACGGCTTCTTCCATCGTCGTCCTCACATCGGACACCAGGCTTCTCACCCGCGCTGTCTATCCGAACGCACCATCAACAACAGAAACAAAGGTCAAATCTGAGCCGCACGACCATGATCTTTCGTCAACAGCACCCGTCTCAACACCATCAAAGTCGGAAGATGCAGCCGGCTTTCTCAGGCCCCCACCAGCATCCTCTTCTTCGTATTCCCTTGTGTCTACACTCGCCATCAAACGACAGCAGCTCATCGAAACGCCCGACTTCAAGCAGCGCGATGACACCCTCTACATGCCCAAAACCCGAGGTCTCCGCTCCGAGGCGGCCGAGGATACTTCCGATGCTGCTTACGAGCGTAGGCATCGTAAGCCCGAGACTGCGGAGAAGCGTCAAAGAAAAGCAGAGGTGGAGCGCCTGTCTCGCGATCGACAGAAGCTACTCTCGCGAATCGAACAGCTCAAGACGGTAGAAGCTCGCATGCTGCAACCCATCGTTGTTGCGCGAGACCAAGTCAGAGCCGAGGCGAATGGCAAGAGTCAAGATGCTCCGCCGTTGGCCTCAGCAGTCAAGCCTCTCAGCGAGCGCGTCGAAGAGATACGCAAGGAGCTCTTGGACGATGCATATGAGACGTTGAAGCGATACGATCTGCTGCTGTCCATCTCTGCAGATGCTAAGCTGGCGTCGCCGGGTCCATCGGCCTTGGCGAGCAAGAGTGAGGCTTCGGCTCCGGTCGAAGACGACGCTGCACGTGGTCAATCACCTAGGCTCAAGATCCGCATCAAGGCAGGTCGTGCGACCTGGGAGACAGCGGACAGCGCAAGCCCTACCGCAAAACAGTCTCCAGCAGCTCACAACGCAGGAGAGGCCCTCTCACGAAGGTCTAGTGCTCGTCAGCCCAAACAGAGGGTTGAGAGTCTTCCCACACCTCTAACTGCTGCGGCTGTGGAAGCTGTCCAGGAGAGCCGCCGCAAGCGGCGGAGGCGGTCGGGGTCGCAAGTCGAAGAAGAAAGCCCAGCTCAGAGAAAGGCTTGTGCGGCGCATCACGAGGAAACGTCAGCGAGGTCTCGCAAGACAAAAGAGTCCGAGTCGCCTGAACGGCGAACGCGCAGGCGTGGCAGTTTCGAGGTCGGAGGCACCTATAAGGGCAAATCCATTGCAAAGGAGGAAGATGGTCAAGCATCGTCGACAAGGACCACTGGACGTCCACAGCGCGCTGCCGCCGCCGCTGCCGCGGTCGCCTCTGCGCGTCAGCGGAAATACGCTGAGCGGTCTTTCTCCGACTTGGACCACGATGATGACGATGATGACGACGACGACGTCGAGTCGGCGCTTGAGGACCTTGACATGTCACAGTCCAGCACGTTGGCACAGCGAGCAAGTCACAGCATCCGCCGCTCCCCCATCAAGCCACGTGATCGGCGATCACCCTCCACCTCTTCCGTCACGTCGTCTGTCTCTTCCATGGCGTCCTCACTAGGCTACATGTATCCCACGGTTGTCGATACTGGTACGTCCAAAGTCTCGCAGTCGTTGGCAGAGATTCAAGCGTCAGACCCGGAAGCCATGCGGTCGAGTCCCATCCTTTCTGCATCGGATGCATCCCCACGGAAGCGGCTCAAGCTTGTACTCTCAAGATCGCCATCTGCCGCTGCCGGCTTAGGAGAGGCCAAACAGGTGCTCACCGGCATCTCGGATGAAGGTCTGGACGAGCCGTCGAATGGCAATGGGAGAGCGCTGACCGAGAGCGAAGCGGAAAGCATTCTAGCTGCTTTCCTTGGCACTACGCCGATCGGAAAGAACGTCAAAGCGGAAAAGCCTGCGGCCGAGGTGGCGTCGACCAGCGCCACAGCAGCAAAGACAAAGGCAAATACCGACACGCCGTCCAAGCGTCGCTCTACTCGTCGTGAGACGACCCAGTCGTTTGGTGAAAAGCTTCCGGATCTGCTCACCAAGCATGCGCACTTTGATTTCTCTGTGATGGAGTATTTGCGGTCTATCGACAAGCCGAAGCGGGGTGGCGAGAGTGAGTGAGGGGGAGGATATGCAATGCGATAAACTTTTTTGTTGTGCGCAAGATTTGTGAAGGCAGGAACGATTGACGAGAGCGATGCACAGGCAAGCGAGGGATGAAACACACAAAGGTTGCTAGTTCTATGAGTGTGAGAGAGTTGCATGTGCTCCTTTCTAAGGACCCTGCTTCATGGCCCAGATCTCGAGTTTGCGAAGGAGACCTTTCAAGTTTTTGCCGCCCTTGTTGGAGTTGTTTTCGAGCCAAGACTGCATCTCGGCGAGACACGATTCTAGCTTGTCGAGCACTTTCCTCTTGCCCTCTTGCTGCAAGTTTGGATTGAGACAGACGTCGAACAGCTCGGACCAGAGATGCGACTGCCAGTACCTCTTGATGCTCGCTGCGATTTTCCACCTTCCATCGTGGGATTTTGTTTCGATATACCTTCCAAACAGCAAGCAGTGTGCAACGGCAGCCAGGCCAAACCAGTCGGTTTCGTACGTGAAAGGTTGACCGTTGCGCATTTCGAAGCAGTCCTTGGTATCGCACTCCCAATCGGCGATGAACTTTTGGTCCGCTGGATACGAGTCGAGATCGATAGCCCGTCCGAAATCGATCAGCGTTAAACCTTTGCTCGACCATCCCGATGTTCCATCGCGCGCATAGATGTTTGACCAGCTGCTGGCGGGTGTCACGTCTCCCAAACGAAGCAAGCAGTTGTCAATCTTGAGATCGCCATGAATGATCCCGGCACGGTGCATGCCGAGAACAACCCGCAGCAGCTCGCTGACGAAGAACATCGCTAGCACTTCCTCCAACCCTGCTCCCCCTCCAGAAGTGTCCGCCCCCGAAGCGGCGACTCCAGCGGTGACGGCGTGATTGACCACGTCTAGCAGCGTCCCCTTTTCGCCGAGATCGAGCAAGAGGAACGACGTATCCGAGTAGCAGTACAACTTTCGCGCCGCGATGATGGACGGCAGCAGAGCTGCCGACAGACGAGATTGCAGCTGAGAGAGGATGTGGAATTCCCATCGGTTGGCGGGGGATTCGACTTTGATAGCGAGCTGTTTGCGTCGGTCTTCATCATCGTCATCGTCGTCTTCGTCTTCCGAGTCTGAACCATCGCTGGGTTTTGCTTCAGCCGCGAGAGTGGCAGCCGAGTCGACGTCGTAGCCGAGGAACACGGCGCCGTAACCTCCTTCGCCAAGCTTGCCTCGGATTTCAAAAGGGTTACCGCCAATGTCGACCTTGAAGGGGGAAGAAAGCTTGCCGGTGCCGTGGAAGACGGTGCCGCCCATACTCTTGCGGGTCATTTGGTTGGAGGCGAGGCTCGACTTGCACTTTTTCTGGAGTTCCGAGAGGAGATTCCCAGACGAGGCGCTGCTGAGGCTAACGAAGCCGGGTGTGGACTCGATGGGCACCGAAAGGCGGGCAAGAATGGCGTTGAGGACGTTGGGGTCGACGGGAGAGCATGGGTTTGGTGGCTTGAACTCGCCCACCTCAGCATCACCCTCAGGCTGCTCGGATTCTTGCAAAACCAGCGACTCTTCGAATCGTTCATGCATTTCACGTTGGCGTGCCCGTTCGTCGCCCTCAAGTTCGTTGTCAAAGTCGCCGTCGTCCTCTCCGCCTTGTTCAGGTGCGGGACATCGGATGGTCAGGCCTTTGGTCAGCTCGAAGGAAGCTTTGTTGTCGTCATTCCACGCAGAGCGGTTGGCGTCTTCACCGGAAGTTGAGGCGAAGCTGCGTTCGTCAGAAGGCTGCGAGTCGTCGGCGTAGCGTTGCTCATCTGCGGGTACGCCCTCGTGTCGGGCAGATGCGGCAATGGGGCCCGCCGTCAGGATGGAACCTGGGACATCTTCATCATCATCGTCGTCGTCGTCTTGTTCCTCGTCATCGGCACCCGCTAGACGCCAAGACTTGAGCGCAGGACCGATGGCAGATCGGGTCGCTGTGCCTGGAGTACGTGCGTTTGTGTAGCGAGTGAATTCGTACGTAGCCTCGGTGATGGGCGTCAAGGGCTGGAATTGGGGTCGGAAGAGGTGCTCATTGCCCTCATAGCCAACACCTTGGTCTTCGATGGGACGTCCACTCTCGTCGACTGCAAAGGCTCCTCGCTCCTCCTCGTATTCCTCCTCCTCCTCTTCTGCCATAGGCTCGATCCAGCGTCGGCTTGCAGATTGCCTGCTCGACGGCATCGGTGTCGCCGGCACGGGCGCTGCTGCGTTAGCTTCTCCGGACCTCGATGCTGGCAGACGCTCGGGCGATGCAGCTGCAGGGACGAGTTCACCTGGCTGCTCGGTGACGTGGGCTGTCGGCGCTTGTTGTGCTTCTTCGTCCTCGTCTTCATCCTCTTCGCGGAACACAGGCTTGGAGCCGAGTGTAGCGAGAGCAGACTTGGATGCGAGTGGAGTACGCATGGGTGTGGCACCGCCGAGCCCGAGTCGGGGTGCTTGCCCGCCTGGTGTTCGCAGAGGAGTTGCTTGGACACCGGCGTTTTCGTCGTTCTGCACGCCAAGTTTCAGGTTGTTGGAACGCGACAAAGGTGTCGGTGTGGGAGGCACATCGGCAGAAGAGCCGAGGCTGATGCCCATGTGGCCGTGCCTTGGCACACTCGCCAGAGGAGCAATGTATTCGTCATCCTCGTCCTCGTCGTCATCGTCATCATCATCCTCACTACTGTCTTCGCCCGAGTCGCTGTCACCGTTAAACATGCTTTCAACTTCGAGCACTGCCGCTTTGGTGACGAGGGTGGGGCTCATTCTGTGCTTGGTGGTGTTTTCGCCTTCGCGCTTCTTCTTCTTCTTGCCACCAGGTCGAAGGTTGAGCGCAAGTGCATTAGCGACCGAGTTGTCCGGGTCGAAGACGTCTCTTGAAGGGAACATGCCGGTAGTCTGATCGATCTTGACCGTCTGTGTAGGCTCTGAGACGGCATCGTCCGGGAGCCAGCGGCCGACTAGTCGATCCAGATGGGACCATGGATCTGCGACGATCTTACTGGACTCGGTGTCGTCCTCCCAGCCTTCTACCGCAGTTGCAAAGCCTCGCTTCCTTGCCATGAGCTCTTCGAGCGTCAGTTCGCTGTGCCACCCTCGCTGCTTGTAGAACGCTTTCTGGGTGCTGGAACGAAAGGAAGGATACATCTGGGCGACGGGAGCGGCGTGATTTTCGCGCTTGCCTCCGGCGGTGGACGCAGCGGCAGCAGCTGCATTGGATCCAGATGCGCTCGAGGAGGTGCCTGCGTGGGTTGAGCGGGAGATGGTGGTCTTGGTGCGATGCCTTTCTGCGTTAGAGCCGGTGCTCGAACCCGACACCTTTCGGAAGGAATGCGGTTCGGATGCGGTGAAAGGACTCAGGCTAGCGGGATCAGGGACAAGCTTTGCATCCTTTCCCCAGTATGCGAATGGGTTGCTTCGCAAAAGATCGGTTTCACTTGACTGAGCTTTGCGACCAAGGCCGGTGGCGGTCTTGCTAGGGTGATCCTTGGGGCTGAGAACGCCTTCCGGCTTGGGAGCGGATGGCACCTCGTCAGCATCGTCATCGTCGTCGTCGTCGGAATCTCTAAAGACAGCAAGGCCAGAGCCTGGCTTCTTGGAGACGCCACCGGAGGCACCGATCTTGAAGCTGTTGAGACCAGACAAGCGGTCAGCCTGGAGGTTCTCCTGATTGCGCGAGGCGACGGTGCCGATGTCTTGCCATCCTTTGGTGCTTGCACCTTGAGGCTTTGATCGCGCAGAGCGCTCGTCGTCTTGGTCATGGAAGACATTGAGCTTGCGGCCATTGTTGTTGGATGGAGTGGGCGTGCCAGCACCAATGGCGCCAACGCTGGCTCCGGCTCCTCGCAGCACGTTTGCAGAGTGACTGCGTGCTGGACCGACGGAGGTTTCCTTTTGGCCGAGCATGCTTCGGCCTACAGTGGCCATGGCAGACTTGAGGGCGTCAGCGTAGTTGGTGACCACCGCGGAAGAGGACGAGCCGGCTGACTCGGCGATAGCTTGCTGACCAACAATGATGCGTGTCTTGTACTCGTCGTACCTGCGCTTGATGCGATCGACGGGGTTGGCTCTACGTGCGATTCCGAGCTTGTACATGGCATCGGCTTCGTCGTACAATCGCTGTCCCTCGAGCACGACGGCAAGCTCCTCGTAGAGACTGGCGAGCTTGGTCCCGATCTCGTTGGCGAGCAAGAAGTTGTAGACGTCGCGAGCACACTCGACGTTTCTTGCGTAGAGGATCCATAGACGAAGATATCTTGGATCGTTGGTGTACTGGTCCGAGTCCTTGAAGTGACGCGTTGCACGCTCGAGAAGTGGAATCAGGCCGGACTCGTGGGTCTGACCGGATGGATAGTTGTCGATGCACCATTTGACATACTTTGTCCAGGCTTCGAGGGGATCGTCCGAGTCGGCATTATCGTGCGAGGTGACGATTTGTTCGTGATCTGCACGCTGCTGAGCGAGCAAGGCTTGACGCTGCTTATGTTGCATGTTGAGCGTGTTGGAGAGGGCGTGTGCTGATCTGCCCTTGGCGAGGGGCTGGACGTTTTCCTTTTGAGACTCGATGGCGTTGAAGTCGATGATGGGAGTGGAGGAAGTCTGCTCGATCTTGGAGCCCCCTGGGGTACGGAGCGGTGTCTTGTGAGGAGTTACACCGAATGCAAAGGCGTTGTGAGAAGGGGTTGTGGGTGCCTTTCGAGGTGTGACGGCGGGAGGTCCCATACTGCTGCTCGGCGCTCCCATCATGATCAAGATCAAGACTGGCGGGGCTTGTGAGTGCCACTCGACAAAAGGTTGCTGTGCTTTGTGATGGTTGAACGGGCTGCGTGGGTGGGCCGTTGTTGCAGAGCTGGGGCTTTAGCTTGCACGACGCAGTAGATGGGCAGGCCCAGAGAAAGAGTCCACGTGGGATTCGATGGAGTTGATGCTATCTTGAGGCGATGGTTGCGAAAGTCGTGATGGAGAGACGACTCGTCTTGGAAAGATCAACACCCTCGAACGCGAGAAAGACGTGCTGAAGCCTGGTTTGCCCTTTGCCTGTGTGCGCTCGAGGATGTTATTTTTTTTGGCCACAGTGTTGGTTCCTCGCCGCGTACAGGTCACGTGCAATTTTGAGCCTCCACACAACCGGCTGAATTCTGACGCCACACTCTGCCACACGGCTCAACGCGACACGCCATGAAATCCGTGACAGCAAAGGGAGAAGAACAGCAACCGACAGTGCTCGAGAAGAAAGATGTTGGATGACGCTTTGTCCTCTTGCTTCAACGACCGACAAAGTGATATGCTACCGCGGCTGCTTGCACTGCGCTCGATTGTTCCACTTTGCTTTGGCTCCACATTGAGCCGTCCCATCACTGGCTCGGCCTTGCATGGCTATACAGCTAGTCACCTCCATCGCAACACAATGGTGTCGGCGAGTCCGACAAAACCTTTGGCTCGGCGTGCGTCGAGTCGGACTGCAGCAGCAGCAGCAGCAGCAGCAGCAGCAGCGATGGGTGAGCAGAGCGCACCCTCTTTATCAGCAAAGCCGAAACGCAAAGCAAGCACCGACTCAGCCTCGACGGCAATTCCGGCCAACGGCGTCAGCAAATCTAGTCAGAACGACAAAACTGGCGCCGATACAGATGCGGCATCCACCACACCAGCCAAGAAGCCGCGCAAAAAGGCTGTCTCCGACTCGGACTCTCCTAGCGCTCCCAGATCGCAGGATACAACCGCAGATCCTAGCTTGCCCAAAAACACCGAGATGCCGCCGTCACTCTGCTACGCTCGTCCATCATCGCCAGCCACGCTTCGCATCACAGCCTGGAACATCGTCTCTCTCAAATCCAGCGAGCCCAAGGGTATGATGCGCTACCTCGAAGCAGAAGATGCTGATGTCGTAGTGCTCTCAGAAACAAAGGTCAACGACGTGCCTATCCATCCCCGTCTCACCAAACTTTACAAACATCAGTATTGGGGCATCGGCAAACAAAAGGGTTACGCCGGCCTTGCTATTCTCTCCAAGATTCAACCGATCAAGGCCGTCTATGGCCTGCCCGGTCTCAAGGATCAAGATACCAAAGGTCGCATTGGTGAGTCTATCAGCACCAATGTCGAAGCTCGGTGCATCCGGATTCATAGCTGACACATTCCTTGCCTCGCTGATTCTCACAATTGTCAGTCACACTCGAATTCGAGAATAGCTTTCTTGTCGGAACGTACGCCGTCAATGCAGGCGAAGGACTCAAGGTATGTCAACCAGAAACCTTGCACATCCTCCTCCTGCTTTCCATTCCACACCGGGCTGCGCTATCTCGACCCGATCTCTTCCGCTACCTACAAGGTGAAGATCATCTGCGCCGCCCGAACAGCAATCTGCGCAAACCAGAATGCCTGTCTTCATAATCTCTCGAGCGCCGTTCCGATTCAAAGTCGGAACCTCTTCACGTCTGGGGGCCTGATATGACAGCTACATTTACTCTCTTTTCGACCACACGTTGCCGGGTTTTGGCAAAGTATCATCTCGAAAGGACGCTGACATTGACACGATCACTCTGTTCACGTCCTGTCTCCCCTTCCCAAGTCCATGGCCGCCAAGCAGGCCTGGAACACCGCCTTTGCTTCATACCTTGCAGACCTCGATAGCAATAAGCCAGTCATCTGGACCGGCGATCTCAACGTGGTTCAAGACGAGCGTGACTTGGCCCTTGCCTCCAAGAAATGGAACAAGAGTGCCGGATACACAGCCCTCGAATGTGATGCTCATCGCGAGCTCCTTCAAGGCACAGCCACACCAACATTAAAGCCACTTGTCGATGTTTGGAGGCACAAGCATCCCGATGCTATCGGCCATTACAGTGAGTTCGATCCAATCCACAGCCACCGTCCCAATGTAACATCATACTGACGTTCTATCTCCGTGTGTGTCCACACCAGCCTTTTACGGATGGCGAGGTTTCTGCCGCTCAAAGGGCATTGGATGGCGGATCGACTCTTTCATCGTACGTACAAGTGTAGTGCACTGCATCTCTTCAGTGTCCCTATGTTGTGTCGCAAAACACTTGACTGACCCTCGTCGACTCTCGTTTGCCACGCTCACACAGCTCTCGGAACGAATCGCTGACAAAGCTATCGACTGCGAAATCAGATACGAGTGCTACGGTGCTAGCGACCATGTCCCTGTCGTAAGTCACCGTGAGCGGCTGCAAAGTCTTCTTGTTGTCAAGGTTCTATCTGCTGACCCATTTGTCCACGTTGAACGCCCGGTGCACCGTCATCTCATGCTTCGATGGCGACGTAGTATTGCGATATTCAAGGTCCACTGTAGACGCATCTCAGTCGTAACTTCGGTCCGTTCAGTATACACATCGCTAGTAATTGTGACAAAGACGAGACCGAGACTTGTGGTGAACGACATGACATTACGACAAACCAAACAGCGTACGTACAGTAACTGTACAGTACTTGATCATCTATGCGCTCAGGCGCTCGGCGATGGTCTTGACGACAAAGACCTTTCCATCTGGAGCCACGTCTGCGTTGACAGCAAGTGCTTGCGCCGCATCCTCGACGGCTTTGTTCATCACGGAAGACCCTTTCTCGGTGGGCTTTACTCCTGCTGCCTTGAGAACCGACTGCGGTTCGAATCGATCGTAAGAGCCTCCAACCTGTTCGTTTTGGAGCGCTATCCTCGCGGCCTTGAGCTCTTGCGCCAGCGACGTGTCATCGCTTCCTTTGACGGACGATGATCTGGCCAGTGCTACGCGATTGTTAGACAAGAATCCAGCAGCAACGCCGGTTGGGTTGTTGACGGGGCCCAGGATGTTGCGTCCGCCAGGTCGGATGTGTAGCTTGAGCGCGGTCACGGCGGTCTTGATGCCAGGCAGGTTGAGCTTGGCGTTGGCAGCTTTGGCCGGAGCCGCTGCTGCTGCTTTTCCCTTGCCTTTGCCGCCCGCTGCTGGTGTAGATGGGGTAGCTGCTGCGAGGTCGGGTACGAAGACGGACGAAGGACGAGGAGCGGGGGCGAGCAAGCGCTCGAATCCAGGTCGGGAGTAGAGAGGGCTGTTCCAGTCAGTCTTGGGTAGAGGGGCGGGCAGCTTTTGCGATCCATGAACTAGACTCTTCTTGTTGTTGCCTCTGCTCGCTCGCGCCTGAGCAGTCGCCGATGGGTCGTCCAAGACCGATGGCAATCTCTTGCTGCGACGATCGCTGCCTGCGTTCCTGTGGCTGCTGTTCTGAACACCCTGCTGAGGAGGGCGATTACGCTGGGCAGCACGAAGGCGATCCGAGGCTCTGCCGCCAGACTGAGATGGCGAACGATGGTTGGATCGTGGGCGAGGTGCCGAAACCGGTGCAGAAGCGGACGAAGCCGGCTCGGAAAGTGTCCTGGCGCTGGAAGTCAAGGTGCGAGCCAGGACTCGCACTTGAGACGTAGCTCTGTTGATCGAGGTGGTCATGTTGACTTTGACGCTGATCACGCTGATAGTTAGTTTGATCGCAGGAAGGGATGGTGTCGGGAAGATGTGATCATGTCCGGCCAAGTCTATGAGCGACATTTGGAATCGGCTCAAGAAGAAACGCTTTCTTCTGCCAAATTTCGGAGGCAGGCACGCACGTGACCACACTGACCTGCGTAGCTGGCAGAAAATAAAAGAGAGACTCACAGAAACTTTGCCATCTCTCTATTGATAGCTAAACTTTCAATTGACGTCGAGTGGGATATATGTCAGTTGTTCTCCACTGTCAAGGATTACTTACTGACACCCAGTATTGGGACTTTGGTGTCCCTAGATACTTGTTTCCTAAGTTGCGATCTTTGGAGAGTGTTGTTCAGTTGTTAAATCGTGAGCGTGAGCGGCTGTGAAGTGTGACGTTCACTAGTCCGTCTCCGTCAGACAATACTTGGCAGTGGGTAGCGCAGTAGTCAGAAGTTGTACAAGGTGTTATTTAGCTGGGGAGATACTCCCGATGTCGGGAGTAGTATCCCTGTAGGTAATCTTGGTGTAATCTTTGACGGGTTAATGATTTGATGATATTGCATGGCCCTTGAGTCAACTGGCAGGTGTCTTTTATATACATGAGAGCTCTATATCCGACTTGTTGTGTGGATTGCTACAGGGCAAAGTAGTTGGCGGGCAACTTCCTTCACGTTTGTGTGTCAACTCCCAACGTTGGGAGTTGGTTGGTAGCACTTGGAGAGTGTACTAGTATTTGCTTTCCTTTACTCCATTATGATTTGTCCACGAGGCCCTCGTTCCGTCTTCCTTGTCCTGCCCTTTCGTGGTCCTGATTGGCCTGGCCTATTCCGGACCATGGTGTTTCCTATCGCCAGTCTTCGATCACTTAACTGTTTGGGTGTTCTTGTATGGTACTTCTGTGATTTGTTGAAGCAATGCAACTCCCGGTGTCGGGAGTTAAAGTCCGCTAGCGAATCAGAATTCTTGGGGAGGTGTGTTGTCCGAGAGGGTTTTTCTCCCAATTACTGACCCGTTTTATTGGAGGCTGCACAGTTGTGCTGCCTGTGAGATGCAACTCCCGACATCGGGAGTTGAGTGCCGTGAAGTGGAAGTACTCTGAGTGCAAGGTGACCCTAGCCCTAGGCGGCGGATGCAAAGGCGCCCGAGGCGGACGCGTCCGCCCTGCCAAATGGGCCGGCCAGGCCAGCTTGTCCGTACCCAACGGTCAGCGCAAAAGACACTGCTCCAGTGCCCTTACGGTTTGAAATCCTTGCGGCCAGACGCGTCCCAAAATGGGGAAATTCAGGGAATTTCCGTGAAATTCAGACACTGGGCTAGTGCCTTGCGGACTGATTCAACTTTTTCAGTGTGTGACGGTCAGCCAGTGGCTGCAAGTCTCTCCACTGTCCGCAAGCTGCTGTCTGTCCGTTGCAGCCAGACGCGTCAAAATTCAGGGAAATTCTGTGAAATTCAGACACTGCGCTAGTGCCTTGCGGACTGATCCAACTTTTTCAGTGCGTGACGGTCAGCCAGTGGCCACAAGTCTCTCCACTGTCCGCAAGCTGCTGTCTGTCCGTAAGCAGCTGTCTGTCCGCAAGGCTGAGTGAGGCCAACTGACCGCAAGCACAGCCAGACTGGAGACTACAGACCGTTGACCGTAGACCGTAGACTGTAGGCCATCAAGCATCAACCGCCACTCTCAAGCCTATAGTCATTGCTCATTGCATACGCTTGCCACGCACGGTCTCAGTGCAGGCGGTTGACTGTTCAACACATTGGCAGCTTCCAGGATTGAAGCACTGACACACTTGTGCCTGACCTCAGCATGCTATGTAAATGACATTGACGGTGAATAATGCAAGCAAATATCCAAGAAATTATGGCAGAGAAAAGAAGTTCTTGCGGACAGCAGAGGCTCCCACGGTCAGTGGTCTCCTTTGTTGTAGCCATGCGTTCTTCACCCTTTGTGACCGTGGGCCGTAAGAAATTCAAGAAAATTGCAATGGACGGACAGACACGTCTTGCGGTCTGCCACAGACAAAGCATGGACAGACGCCAGCCGTAAGAAATTCAAGAAAATTGCAACGGACAGACGCGTCTTGCGGTCTGCAACAGACAAAGGGAGCGTAGACCGTGGGATGTACGTCTTGCAGCCAGCTAGAGTGGGAGACAACACTTGCGGCCGTTGAAGTGTGTTGGCATTCTCAGCCTTTGTCCGCATTGACTGTCCGTCAATCAATGGAGTGGGACTGAATGTGTTGATTCTCACCGCACAGAAATGAGCACAGTACCCTTTCAGCAGCCTGTGGTTGCTCTTTGTATGTGAGCATGAGTCCACAGACTGCTGCGCCTTGCGGTCTCTTCTCTTTGTCAATACTGACCGCAAACACTTGGAGACGGCCATACTTCTTTGTGCATCTGTAAGCGCTAATGGTCCTGGTTGATGCTGCTGAGGCTGAGCGCAAACATATATATGCTCTCTTGTGTGGTTGACGGACTGAGATTCAAGATTCACTCTCTGTACTTTACTGCTCACCGCTCACCGCTCTCTGCTCACCGCTCTCTGCTCACCGCTCATCGCTCTCTGCTCACCGCTCTCCACTCTCCACTCCATCTCTTCTCAACCATGTCCCAGCTCTCCAACTGCCGCTATCTTGGTGCTGGCACCAATGACGGCCACAATGCCATCACTCAGCATGATGTGCTCTCAGCTCCCAGCTCTCCGATCCAGAGGTATGTATTTACTGCTGACACGTCACCATGCATAATTGACATTGCCGTAACTGACATTTCTCTGCATCTTCCAAGCTACAGCAGACCGGTTCTGCCTATCACCAGTGAGCAGATTACGCAGCTGCAGGAGTTCCATCTCCGTGTTGTTGACCATCCACGCATCCTGGTCTGCACCCGCAAAGACTGCAGCCACGCACTTGCTCTGGTGCCACTGGCCAAGGACGTTGCCGCTCACATCAAGCAATTCCACTCCTACGTGCTGGATGCCAGTCAGCGGACTGCACTCAACAGTGTCCTTCAAGAACTCAATCTGGAACATCCCTCTATGGTGTTGCTCAACAAGGAGCTGCTGCCGGTGCCATTCATTCCGGAGCTGGACATCAGCTACGACGGCAAGCACTGCAGCGTCTGCACCTACAGTGTCATCAGCAAGTCCTCAATCAATGTGCACGTCAAGCAACTCCAGTATGCTGATGGTGCCATCAAGTTCCACCGCAATGATGCCATCCAGCTGTTTTGGCAGGTCAGCAAGAGCAATCTCCGCTATGTGCATGTCCAGACTCCCAATGCTCAGCAGCAGCTGCCGCCTCCACCTTCTGCTTCTGCGCTCAATGCAGCAATGTCCATGGACAGGCTGGACGATGCTGCCAAGGACAAAGTCAATGCCTTCTTCAAGCAGGATGAAGAACTGCTCCACAATGCTGGCATTGACGCTCAAGTCCAGCCATCAGACTACACCGGCAACCTTGGTCCTTGGGCGCGTGTCCTGGACTGGCAGACATACTGGGCTGGCAAGCCCATTGCTGCCATTGGTCTCTTGCGTGGTGACACCAAGCGGTGGAAAGGTGCTTACCAGTATGGCGCTCACTGGGTTTACGGAGCCAGCAAGAAAGCAGCAGCTGCATGGATGAGTGGTCTGCTCAACTCCAGCCGCAAGGTCCAGGCCTTGTTCCATGCTTACGGCCCGGATCCAAGCAAGCCGTACAGCCTCAGTGCACAGACGGTCAGCAAGCGCGCTGAGCTGTGGGCATACATGCTTGCGCTGCTCTTCCACATCTACTTTGACGGTGAAGACTTGGGCTACTATGGCAAGGATATGCTGGATGCTCATCTTGGCCTCAATGGAGAGTTGGACGAAGCACTGCTCTGTTTACGTGACCTTTACGGCTGCGTTGAAGAGAAAGATGGCTGCTCCAACCCTGCCCTGACTGCCAATGTGGATGCGCTGCTCTTGGAGCTGTCGGTCCTGCTGGTCACGCAACAGCCAGCAGCGTTTGGCCACACTGAGGAGCTGACGCTATCCCGTCTCTTTCTCCACCTTTGCGTCAGTGCTGACGGCACGCTGAAGCCGGTCAGTGCTTCCACCTCTGACATTGCAGCGCTGGAGTTCTGCTTCCGTGCAGTGCTGCATGAGCACCTGCTTGACAAGGAGTGCGGTGCTGTTGTGGATCTTGGTGCCGCAGAGACGGTGGCTGAGGTCAAGCGTATGCTCAAAGAGTATGTCCACCATGACAGCCACTCTGCCAGTGCTCATTTGCAGTCCCTCCACTGCTATGGTAAAGCACTGGCTCAAGACGATGGAAGCGGGTTTGCATTTCAGTGGACCAAGGATCTCAGCAAGGTGACGTTTGGCGTAGACACCATTGCAGTGGAGCAGCTGCAAGCGTTCATGCACGGTGCTCAGCAGCAAGCGGACAAGCTCCTCACTCAGCTGCGTCTGCTGCAAGACAACGGCAAGTCTGAGAACATGATCAATCTTGGTCGAGTGGTGGACAACATCTGCAACACACGTCCTGGCTTCAACCTTTCAGAGGCATGCAGCAAGCAGCCAGCGCTGCCAAGCATCCTCTGCCGTGCGGTCCTTGGTGAGGCTCCAGCATCGCTGCAGCTGATGGACCCATACTCCAAGGAGGCCAGGTTCAACCCAGCAGCAGCACAGCGGTACTTTGCCATCCACGATGAGTTCACCAAGCTGCTGGCGGTGCTCATTGAGCTCAGCGGTGGACTGCCAGCTAGAGGTACGGAGCTGGTCCAGCTGCAGCACACCAACACGCTGCTGGGCCCACGCAACCTGTTTGTCCATGATGGTGTCATGTTCACTGCTCTGCCCAGCAACAAGGGCACTGGGCGGCAGAAGATCATTCCACGCTTCTTGCCGCATGCAGTTGGCTGCCTGGTGATCTGGTACATCTGGCAGGTGGTGCCATTCATCCACATGCTCTACAATTCAGTGGTGAAGCCACGCCAGCCCAGTCCGATGCTCCTGGTGGATCACGCTGGCAAGCCATGGGCCACCGGTGATATCAGCAACATGCTCAAGAGCCTCTACAAGCAGTATGTATGTGCAACATCAAATGGTCTCAGTGTACGTACTTGGCGGCAGCTGGCGGTGAGCATTGACCGCAAACTGATCCGTCCCAAGAAGATCACATCGGAGGAGTTGGAGGATCACACACATGATCTCCAAGCTGGCCACTCCACCAGCACCGCTCAGCAGCACTATGGTCTGGATGCAAGCATGCTGCATCAGCTGAATGACGAGAGCATGACGGCCATGCTGGAGGTGTCGGAGCGGTGGCATGCATTTTGGAAGCTGCGCACACGGTTCAAGGAAGAGGTGGCCGAGCTGGTTCCCATCAGTGCAAGTGCCAGCAGCAGTGATTCATCAAAGCCCATCAACGCTCTCAAGCGGCAGCTGGATTCTGTTCAAGAAGATGTGCGGTTTGTCAAGCAGAAGCTGGAGCACACTGCTCCTGCTACGCCTCAAGCAAGTACCAGCAGTGGCCGCTCTGCTGCCATCTCCAGCGCCATCAGCCAAGCGCTTTTCAAGGTGACAGGCAGCTACCGGGCCAAGACGGTGGAGCAAGCATATGCGCTCAATGCTATTCACAGCAGAGAGTCGCCGCTGATCATTGTGATGGCCACCGGGTCTGGCAAGTCAGTGCTGTTCATGGCTCCGCTTCACTGGCTTCCACCAGCATCGGTTGTTGTTGTGGTTGTGCCGTTTGTTGCGCTGACCGATGATCTCATCCATCAATGCAGAGATGCCGGCATTGCTGCAAGCAAGTGGACCGGCTACCAGTGCACTGACAAGGTGGAAGGCAGTCAGTTGGTCTTTGTTGCGGTGGAGAGCTGCTATTCGGAGCCATTCAGCAACTGGCTGCAGAGTCTGATGCAGCAGGAGCGGCTGGCAGCGCTGTTCTTTGATGAGTGCCATGTCTGCATCACGCAAGCAGAGTTCCGATCAGCAATGGACAAGGTCAAGCGGCTGGTGTCCAAGCTGAAGGTGCCGCAGTACTTTCTCACCGCAACTCTGCCGCCATCCATGCTTGCATCCTTCAAGACAGCGCTGATGCTTCCGCAAGAGGGTACTGGTCTCATCCGTGCAGCCACCAACCGCAAGAACATTGCCTATGCAGTTATCGAGGTGATGTCTTTGCAAGACAAGGACCGTCAGCTGCAGTCTCTGCTTGCCAAGCACTCCAGCGGTCCGGTGATGATCTTTTGCAAGTACAAGGAGGCGGTGGAGCCACTAGCAGAGCAGCTGGGCTGCTCTTTCATCCATGCAGACGTCAATGGCAAGGCAGCAACACTGTCAAGGTGGCTCCAGTGCTCTGCGGCAGAGACAGAGAACTGCAAACGTATCCTGGTTGGCACATCAGCCATTGGCACGGGCATCAATCCTCTGCATGTTCAGCTGGTGGTCCATTACGGTGATGCATGGGATATCGTCAGCTATGCTCAAGAGTCTGGCAGAGCAGGCCGCAGCGGCAATCTGGCCACTGCTGTACTGCTGACACCGCAGTTGATGCAGCACAAGGAGTGTGTTCAGGAATATGTGAAGGAGGAGACATGCCGGCGCTTGATGCTTTCAACGTATCTTGATGGCATGCCGGTGACCTGCCTCAGTCAGCCGGACTTTGCACTTTGCGACCTTTGCAGGCTGCATGTGGAAGAACCACTGACTCCACCACGCAAGATGATTGCCTTGGAGTCTCCGCCAATGTCAGAGAAGAGGGACCGTAGTGTGCACGCAAGCAGAGTCGGTGGCACCACAGCACTGGGCAGCGTCATCACTGTATCCAGCTCTCCGACACAGCAGCAGCAGCAGCAACAGCAGCAGCCGCAAGAGCAGGCTTTGACTCTCTCACCGCAGCTCAGTCTTGATGCACTCTACAACATTCCGCCAACCGCTCCAACAATGGACAAGACCAGCATCAAAGGGCTGCTCGACAGCTTCAACAGGATCTGCCCGCTCTGCTACCTGTTCTGCCGCCAGCACACGTGTCAGCGGCCAGACTGCATCCATCACACGTTTGCAGCTTGCGACTGCTGGAGTGTGTTTCCCAGAAGTGGTCCAAAGATCAATGCTACGTTCATTGGTCAGTTCAAGAAGGAGTTGAAGCAGTACAAGAAAGCAAGCGGCATTGCATGCTTCTCTTGCTATGTTCCGATCCGCATCTGCACCAACAACACCTCCTCTTCTACTATCCGCTGCAGCCGTAAGTATTCAGACCTTGTTCTTCCGGTGGTGGCGGCAGTTCTACGCAGCGACAGTCATTGCAGAGATGTGCTGCAGCGGCTGGGTTTGCAGTTGGATGTAAAAGAAGTTCCTGCGTTGCTTGGATCCAGCGTTCAGTACAAAGGCGAGAATGTGTTCCTTGCATTTGCCATCTTTGCGGCTGCTGTGGAAGCAGTTGTGTAAGCAATCTGTCTTAGTACCGTCAATCAAGTTGTTTTTTATTGCAAAGTGTGCGGTGTGCGGTGTGCATTGAGCTCAGTGAGTGCCAAGCTGCAAGTAGAAAGAGACAGCGGTGAGCAGCAAGCAATGGCAGTGAGCGGTGAGCAGTGTCCGACAAGCACTACTGGTGACATGACTTACAGGCAGTTGCGTCAGATACATCAACAAGATAAGCTCCCAGTCTGTCAACAATGATTCCGTAGCTTAGTGGCTGATCTCACCGTTTATGGTGAGCCATTGAGAACCCATTTTTGGGAAAAGGGGCCGTCATGGGACGGACGTGGGTTCGATCCTGCGTTGCCGCACAATTTATTGTGTTAATCCTCCGTCGCAAGCTGAACGATTCTTTGACAAACCTGCTATGGGGTTCAATTGTTAATGAGTCTGTCAGTTTGCAATGGCGTCTTTGTTTTTGCTGCGTTTTCTTTTTCTCTACAATGGTCAGTGACACGTCTCTCAAAAGCATCCGTCTCAATGTGCGGTGTGCAGTGTGCGTTGAGCTCAGTGAGTACCAAGCTGCAAGGAGAAAGAGACAGCGGTGAGCAGTGTCCAACAAGCACTGGTTACTGGCATTCAGTCGGATCCTGGCTGATGGTGACTTGTGTGGATATCTTGACCGACTCTGGGAGGCGGCAGTTTACTTGATGTTTTCATCGGCTCTCAGAGATGTTGGTCCACCTGGCATTTTCATTGGCTCTCAGAGACGTTGGCCCATCTGGCATTTTCATCGGCTCTCAGAGACGTTGGCCCACCTGGCATTTTCACCGGCTCTCAGAGATGGCTACCCACTTGGCACTCTCATCGGCTCTCAGAGACGCTGACACGCACAGGACTTTCACCGGCTCTCAGAGATGGCCACCCACTTGATGTTTTCACCGGCTCTCAGAGATGTTGGCCCACCTGGCACTCTCATCGGCTCTCAGAGACGTTGGCCCACCTGGCATTTTCACCGGCTCTCAGAGATGGCTACCCACTTGGCACTCTCATTGGCTCTCAGAGACGCTGACACGCACAGGACTTTCACCGGCTCTCAGAGATGGCCACCCACTTGATGTTTTCACCGGCTCTCAGAGATGTTGGCCCACTTGGCATTTGCACCGGCTCTCAGAGATGGCACATCTCCCACACTCTTCCATCTTCCACATCCTCTCGTCACACCAGCTTGCGTCAATCTTCTCTGTTGCATCGGCACCTGTACTTTGTCAGTCAGCAATGTTGAAAGCGGTTCCCACAAGCCAAGCACAACAGAAGCGTGACAAACGAGAGATCTACACTCTGGCAGTCACCAAAGCAGAGACCATTCCGATCAAGAAAGTCTTTGACACAAAGACAATGCCTGCAGCCAGGAATGCCAATGTCCAGCTTGACAATCCCATTCACATCACCGGTGAAGCGCTCACCAAGTTCACCGACAGCAAGAACCAGCCTTATGTGCGCAACATCACCTTGACCGATGCTGACACCAGTCGGATCCTCCTGCAGCGGTTTGCGCCACCCTTCCTCAATGTTGCAGAGCTGATGGAACACCGGGCCACCGAAGGCATGCGCAAGTTCCAGAATGTGTGCACAACGGCAAAGTGCAAGAAGCATTCCCCGGCAAGCCGTCAGATTGAGGATCGGCAGAAGTCTCCGCACTTCCACTTTGGTGCTTGGTACGATCAGACTGAAGTCAGTCTGGTCATCTCATCAGAGACACATCAATCTGGCAATGAGGCGGGCAAGCAGGCAGTAGCAGACTTTATCGCTTGGTTCAAGATCTTCTTCAGCGAGCATGTGGAAAAGGCAATTGTCGACAACAAACACTCTGGCCTTTGCAACTCCTTCCGGCAAGAGCTCACCGATCGAGAGCACATTCACTTTCCTTGGGCCAACAAGCGGGTGGAAGGACTTGATGTCATCTGCGAGCCGCTGTATTCGACCTTCTCTCCGTTCCAAGGCTTCTCTGGTACCTCACACATTGACAGCAAGGATGCCAATGTGTCAATCCTGATCAATCTTGGTCAGCACGCCATCTTGGAGTTGCGGGAATACAACTGTCAGCTGGTACTGCAGCCGCTTGATGTTGTGTTCTTCCTTTCAAACTCGGTCTATCACCGCACACTGCAGCATCCGGCACACATCAAAGCTGGCAGCGATCCAAATGATCGGATGGCAATTACTTGTTTCTTCCGCAAGGCGCTGATGATGCAAAAGGAGCCAAAGAAGCACAACATACTCTATCTCATTCGGTGTGCTACAGAAAAGCAGGAGGCAGAAAGACGGAAGGAGCGCAAGCGTAACTTGGGGGATTGATTGGACTCTTTCAAGTTCACGCACACACTAGATGAATTGAAACTAGATACACTATCAGTCTGACGCAGGCAGAGGCTGGAAGAGCTTCCATGCGTCCAGACACTGTTGCCGATAAGCAGCCTGCTGCTCTTCAGAGGTGTCACAGACCCGTCCACCAAGGCCTTCCCACTTGGCCACATCGGTGGACATGAACATGGTCATGGAACCACGAGTCTCTCCAGGTAGGATAGGAGAGTTGAAGTGGTGCAGCACGTGAGAGGGGAAGAAGCAGAGGGCGCCAGGTGGAAAGTCGATGCTGACTTTGGCTTCAGTGAAGCTGATCTGCAGATCGGTGTAGTCACCAAAGCTAAAGACGCCAGCCAGTCCCTGCAGGTAATCACGTCTGTCACGGTGGGGGAGACTGTATGCCTGCCCTTCTTGGTTGATGGCAATGGAGGGGAAGCAGGGTGCCCAGAGGAAAGCTCCATGTGGTCGATAGTGGTTGGAACTGCCAATGTCCATGTAGTGGCTTGCATGCTGGGGAAAGCACTCAAAGAATTTCTGATTGCAATATTCTCTGAGCGCTGTCATGTGCTTGTTGCGCAGGAACTTGATCATGGTGCGGTAGTGCTTGACAAACTTGGAGTTAAAGTAGGGTCCCTTTTGGCAGGCTGAGTCCTGACCACTGACCATGAGATGGTAGGTGAAAAAGTCTCCACGCAGAGACTCCACAGGTGCACCAGCTGCAACTGGCAGATCTGCCTGCAGACACCTGAACTGCTGGTACATTTCTTCAAATTGAGGAGTGTCAGGTCTCTTGACAATGCTGGCATAGTGGAGACCATTCTTGTCAACCAGGTGGACAGTGTCTTCCTCACCGATGAAGGACACCGACTGGAACCCGGTGGTGATGGGCTGCACAGTCTGCTTAGGCAACTGATATTCCTTGTCAAAGAACTGCTTAAGGTCCAGTTGGGTGGAGACAATGCGTGCCGATCGATCTTGAAGCTTGTTCTTCAGGGTCACTTTGCATTCTTGGCCTGCATCTTGCCAACCCACAAAGTCATCCGTCTTTGGCGTGTACTGTTTAACAAGGAGCTTGGATTGCTTTTTAGCCCTCTTTGGAGCGTCCATCTTTGCTATCTCTTTCACTAATTCCAAGGTGAGAGGCTTGGCAGCCAGCTTCTTGGGGGCTGGCATCGCATCAAGAGCTTTCTTGAGGTTCGAAAGGTCAGACTTGACCTGTTTCTCTGCTTTCTTTCGATCAGCATCACTAAGAAAGCCCCTTGAGCGTGTAGCACGCCCAAAAGGCAAGGAAGAAGAAGAGGAAGGAGTCCTAGGCACCATCTTGAGGGGTGCTGAAGTTGGAAAAACCAAGAGCGGTAAAAAAACCAACCTAGGAAAGATCAAAGTGGAAAATGACCAAGTGAATGAAAACTGATGCTAATGGCTTGCTATGGACAACGCCAATGGTTGATTGGATAGATAAAAATGTGGATGAGAAGGTCTGAAAGCAAGACCAGCTGAAGTGATGAGATGATGGAGAACCAAGGCACCAAAGTCTAGGATTTTTTAAAAATCAGCAAATTGATGGAACAGATTGAAATCTTGAGGATCGTCGAATAAGATGCTTGTGAATCTTGAGGAATTTTCTTGAGACCAACGCACGAAGGAAACGTTGATTCTTGAGGTACCAAAGTGAAAAGTTGGCCAGAAATGGACTGTATCTGCACAGATAGAGTGAACTATCACCTCTACAACTGTTCTAGAACGAGGCTGGCCAGACCTATGTGTTCAGAACGTCAATCAGAGGCAGGAATCAAGTGCAGGAGCTCTGTAAGGTGCCTAGGACACCTCGTCAAGAGACAACACAAGTTTCCCAATATGCAACGTCGTCCAGATGGCTGCTTGCAGGGCGTGGGTCGATAGAGCTTGAAGAGACAAAGAGAATGAGCCTTAGATCAGAAAAAACGAATCACAGGGGGCTGAGATATGGTCAATGCAACATGAAACTAGAATGGACGCCATAACTGATGTATACATACCAAGTGATTTTCCAGGGGTCCAGGAAAGCGTTGATAGAACGTTGCTATGGTGCTACTAGACTAAATCGACGTCCAGGAGCACGAATATGCAGTCAGATCGAGGTGTTAGGTTGCAGAATGACAAGGTATGCGAGCTGAAAGTTGAAAAAGTCAAGGGAAAAGTCAAGTTTGGCTGGTATATATGTTTTCTGCTCGCTGCTAGGCATCCCTGGACGTGCTGGACGTGCTCAGAGGGGCCTCAGAGCGTCCACAGGGCTCTAGGGCACAGCCACATGAAGGGCTGAGGGCTGAAGATGAAGTTTCAGCCCATATCAGATGAAAAATAAGGTCTGGCTGAAAATGAGGTACCAAAAATAGCAAACTTCATCCAAACAGGGCGTGTGAGGGCTCGTTCTCTTCGTCTAGACGTCAGGAATGAGGTCCTGGCGTTCGTTTGGCAATCGGCGCTTCATCTGGAGGGCTGAGGGCTGCGCTGTGGGCCAAATGAGGTCAACCCTAACCTAAAACTTCATCGATTGGCGTCAAATTAACAGCACAGCCTCCTGGGCGTCCAATGAACATGAAACAGGCGTTGCTGCGCCCCTGCGGCGTCTCATTTGGCCCCTGCAGAGATGAAACAGCCCAAAAATGGGTCCGTACCCAAGTCAGGTCGCCGTTTATGGGTGGCACCCATATCCAGGAGCGCTCTAGGACGTCCAGAAATGGCCCAGGCACACTCCAGAGCAATATCGGCGACTTTCCTTCATGTACCTGCATGGAATGAGCTCATTTCATTACCCCAGGTTCATTACATCAATGAAATGAACTTTCATAACTTCATTTCATATGTTTGCATGGTAATTCATTTAATCAACCCACATTTCATAATAAATTCATTTGATCAACC